>JACXII010000055.1:2894855-3333231 GCA_014737395.1 Bombus waltoni
GGACGTACATTTTCCATTTTATTCCTGTCACATCCTCGTTGAAGAACCGTTTCGGTGGAGAGAATGTTCGCACACACAGAGCCGGTTTCTCTGTCGAACTCTTTACCGATTACCGAGATAATGGCCACGGCAATCTCAAGGGGCGATCTTATTGCGCGTTAAAGCCGAACAACGACCAGGTGGTTTCTCGGTACACCTTCAAAAGATCCTTCTTCTTCCTCTTCGGTGCCGGAGAACCTTGGCCGATCCTCGACGTTCAGCGGCTAAAACGATTTAACGAACGTGAAAAAAAAACCGCGCGAGTCAAAAGCCCGTGAAACCAGAACGTTTCTTCGTCGTTTTCGGACGCGATGGATGAAAAAAGATTGCCACGGAATCTGGAAAATCTCCTTGAAACTTTTACCCGTCGAAAGAAACCTGCCGTTGCGTTGCCGCAAACACTGCTCCAACGTTCTCGAAAACTTTCGCGAACATTTTCCTACGAAATAACGATCCTCGAGCTGTCGTCGAACGTTCGAAGACAAAAAAAGAAAAAAGAAAACGAGCTGTTATTTTTACAAAATTCGATCTCCTTCAAACGCGACAAAACACTGCGGTACTTTGGCTGACGGAATTGCGCGCCGTTCGATTTAAAAATACGACGAAATTGCATAGGGAATAGGAGGATGAACGGAAGATGGCAGAAAAAGTATACGTTGTTTTTATTTATAAATAAGCGTTATCTTTATTCGGTTTCGAGCGAACCAAGCAGAAGACGTGGTAAAGTTACATTTTACGCGACCGTCGACTCTCTCCGCGTTTGCTCCGTGTCCGCTGCAACGTATAAATTCATTTAACAGTGGACGCGCGTATTTATTGCAACTTCCTTGTACGCGACATCGGGTTTGATTCTTTTTCGCAAAGTACTACATCAACGGTAACAAATACGAAAGTATTATTGATCGCCAGACCTAAGCCTAACGAATAGCAGCTAAGCGTAAGCAAGTACTTGTTATGTACTATTATAAAGTTTAATCCTATTACCGTAGAAGCAGCATCGAAAGTGACGAATTTCTTCCACTTTTACGCGCGATCGAGCAGACAGAGTCGCCGGCCGTTCGATCTTTTTTGCAAATGAAAAGCGGTTTCGAGTTGGCTAGAGAACGCATTCGCCGCAGGACGTTGTTGCGTTGGCCGGCGAAGGGACGAAACCAAATCGGATACACGTAATCGTTCCTTAGTCGACATCAGCAGCTGTCACTGTTTGTTGGTTTGCGCTGGGGATTACTTGAAAATAGATCGTAGGGATACCACGCTGAAACCCAACACCATACGTAATCCATATGAATGATTACGCTTAGATACATCCTCGGTATGCGCGTCAACGTGGATTAAAAATGTTTATCACATAGTTCCGCTTAATATCTAAAACGTATACGATGGTCGACGAAAGTATCACGACGCGTTAATGGAAAAAAAAGACATTTATGGATAGATCGATTTTTTCAAACTCGTCCATTAGCGTCCTTTGCTTTCTAAGCCAAGCCTTACTATTCTATCGAACTACGTAAACGGTTCTATTCTATTACCGCGAATCGGTTACGATTGCGACGTATAAACATTCTGTTTAGAAAACCAGGAAATCACGTTTCGAGTCGTTGGTCGAGAACTAACAAAATCCGAATTCGTTGGAAAGGAAGAGAAGAAAGGACAGACCGAACCTTCGGTGAGTATAAAGCAAACTATATACGAATAGTATGGACAAGAGAGAATCTTAACTATGAGAGTGTATCAAAATGTTGCGAAAGATGTGAGAAATTAAAAATGGGCAAACTTCGACTACAAGTTTGTAGTATTTTATATTTTAATGTGGTCAGTGGTAAAAATTCATAACAAATTCGTAAAGGACTCGCAAGCAAAGGGGTGATAATATATCAAAATTTTGCGAAGGTGGTGAGAAATTAAAAATGGGCAAACTTCGACTACAAGTTTGTAGTATTTTATATTTTAATGCGATCAGTGGTAAAAATTCATAAAAAATTCGTAAAGGACTCGCAGGCAAAGGGGTGATATTTACAAGTAGTTCCCTTGGAGCGGAGGTGAAAATGACAGGATGCGATCAAATTTCGAATCAGTTGGCCCTATCTTTGTCTGGTAGACTTCTTCACTGTCAATCTCGAAGGGTTAAGCATGTACCTTAGCACATCCCTCTTGTCCCTCAGTACTTACCCCGCCTTGGGAGGGTTAGCTTCCGTTTCCGGATTGGCACGTGAATCGTGAGGACCTTGAAGAGGGTATACGTTGTCGTGTTACCACTTAGGCACGTGGTGTCGCATGAAAGACCGTCAGAGATCCAATATGGCTCCATTATAGATCCACTCCTCCGACACTACTCCTTCGGGAACACCAAGGGAGCCCTCTTACCCTTCGACTTGTTTCAAGTTTTAAAAAAATCTCGTGCTTATCTTTGTAATACGTAAGTACGTACTCTGTTCGTTCTGCAATCATCAACAGCGGTTGAAATTCGTTTGCTTTTATAACGAGATGGTAAGTAGTAGTATCCGAATTAACAGGGGAGTAAAATACGCGTGTTTTCTTGTAATTCCGTGTTTCTAATTATTTTTTATTTCAAAGAGAAAAACACGGAAACAATTGCAAGTAATAAGACGCGACGTAAATGTGATATTTTTCAAATTACTGATGGATATATTACGCGCATCAAACGCGTTACATATTTTGCATTATATTTGCGAAACTTTGATCGTACTTTAGTTTTTCCGATAAATAACAATCGAGACTTTTATCCCGATATTTCGAGGATGTTGTATACTTTGGAACGAGAATTTTCCTAAGGCTCTGTTAATATTTGATATCCTTGTGTTCTCTGCTAATCACCCTCGATTCTCGTTTATTCTCGTTTAAAGTCTTAATTCCTCGATGACACGTGTTCGCCAAAAGGGAAGATATTTTCATTGCACACGTGTTGCAGAAACCGGCATTTCGAACTGTACCTGAAAAAATAATAGCACGACTAATTATGTAGATCCTGTCGTTGCACTGTGTCGTGGGAGCACAATAATACAGTCGAACCAAGAGTCGGCCGCCTTATCAAAATACTCGAAGAGAGAAACGTACCGAGAGCACGTACGTACCATGTGTTGTCCAATTGTGAGTTTTAGCCTGGCTAAACTTTGATATTGTGCTTCGAAAAATCACGTACCGATAATATTATTATTATTATTATTATTATTATTATTATTATTATTATTACTATTGCTATTATTATTATTATTATTATTATTATTATTATTATTACTATAATTATCATCGTTCACGAGTATATAACACTTTAGTATACGATTCGGTTACAAGTCTTCTCGTATCCTTTCGTAAAATAGAAAGGAATTATTATAAAACATACAGGAAGGTGGACAAAAATTGATTTCATCGTGTTTACAAAATCAGTTGGACGTTGACGCAGGAAGAAAGGAGGCGATTACAGGCGCGCTTTAATTTGTCGTTGATTCGTAAGTAATAAGACGGGAAGAAGTAAAAAGGAAAAAGAAAGAAAATGAAACGTATCCGGACGATGGTTAAGTTGGAATCCCCGATGGACGTGAACCGACACCTGGCCCAATGGTGTACACCGAACAGTGAACACACACAAGACGCTGCGGGACACGAGCAGAAGGCTGGCCACGTAATGAGTATCTCTGTCGTCATAAAATTTCTTCTTTCAACGCGGTGAAATTAGACGATCGATTAAAAGTTTCGAAAAGTCTCGCCACGCAATTAAGAATCACCGGCAAGGTGCAGCTGATATCCCGGCAGGTCTTCACACCATCTTTCCTGGTAGTACGCATTAAATTCAACTCTTTTCCGTGCTTTTATTCTACTAGTTTATCACGTGTAACGCGTAATTTCGTTCGGTGAATATTTAACACGGCAGCTAGTTATCATCTGCCGTTAATGTTACGCTTGCTATCGATCGAACGAAAAAGATCTCGTGAGTAATCACACTCTCATTAATTAAAGGATCTGCTTATTAGGAGTTGCGAAATGCCATCGTTACGTGCCTCGGCAAATATTTCAGAAATATTTCGTTATTGTCGATTTATTAAATTATCTCGTTGGACGGACGTTGCGACCTTATAGTTTCATTTTCGAGCGTCTCTTCGGTTAAAAATAGTAGATACGCGTGTATTTAAACGGGTAGATATTAAATAAATCAAAGAATAATTTTCACGAACCCAGGCTTGTACGTATTTGGATTTATTTCGACGTATCAAAGTATAAACATTCACAGTATTAAAAATCAAACGTCTCTCTATTCGTTACTCTCGATTTATCCCCGAAGCGTTTTACGAAACGTGGATTTAAAAATGTTTGTCCGTAAAATTTCTCGTACGATTTATCACAGGTATTCTACGATAAACGCCAGCCTTATAAATAAAAAATAATACCGGTTAAAATCGTCCGACATATTTTCGTTTACTCGTATATACTAGCCGCTCTATGCCCTACGCGTATTTATACGCCTGTATATCGGTTGTATTTTCTATACGATTCCAGCGAATAGTAAATTATTTATAATTGACCGGCTGAAAATATCGAAGGATTTCGTAGTTCGTTCTAATGGGATTAACGCGCCATATTTATAGAGTCCGATAGCGAATAGTGTCGGTAATTCGCTCGGTCATTAATCGTCCAGTCAGGATCCGGCATAATTGCGTTCTCAGTGGAATTGCGCTCGTGCAACTTAATTGCGCCACGGTGGAACTGCACGCGGGAATCCACCGGATGCTGTTCCGTCCCCGAGAAAAATGTGGTGACCGCGGGAGCCACGCGGAGGATCGAGATCCGCTAGTCATGCGTTCTAATTAAGATCTCACGGATCAGGCACACGCGATCGCGCACCAGTCCCGCTCTACCGTACGATTCATCCCTGTTAATAATAATTTCGCGTTGCAAGCGTCGCCATTTAGAATTCGATCACCCACTGTTGTTTATATCGTTTGTTTAATTGCGTTCGATTCCAAGTAATACCATAGGAAAAGGTGCACGAAAGACGCAAGTTTTTCGAACGTTGTACCGATTATACGTACGCGTATCTCCGTACGGCCGAACGTAGGGTGAGATTTTATACTTTTTACTTGGTGCTTCGTACTTTCTACGCTATCGTTATTTCTTGTCTTTTACTTTACGCACGTTGGTACTTGTATAGACGCAATTGGGGAAACGTAATCGTAAGCGGAGATTCATTTCGAATATGACACGATAAGAGCGCCATATTCTGAATATCGTACACGTTTTCTTCTCTGCCGTACGCGTTCTCTGCATTTTTGCAATTTTTCATGTTCTATAAACGCATAGACGCGCGTCTATAAATAGCAATAAATAAATAAATAAATAAATAAATAGATACGCTAGATTCGTTAATATCGAGGACTTCTCGTCTTACATTCGTCTCGATTCTTCTTGTTTCCGGGTCTCGAGCTTCTTATCGGCACCAGGATATAGCCAATTTTGGAGTTTCTATCGTTTCTATCAAAAAGTATACACTTTGGATCTAGACGTATGTTACAACGTTGTTAGAACGAAGAGAACGGATCTTGTCAGAACGCAACATACGCTTCGTCGATAGCTATCGAAGCGCAACTCGGACTGCTGAACGATAAAGACGGTAAACTATCTGAATTCAAAGTGGCGCCACGGAGTATAATATTAAAAACATGGAATATTTCTCTACGCCTGATACAATTAAAACTACGACGATCTTTTTCACTGAAAAATGCGCAATTCTGTTTTTAATGCAATCGTTTCTCGCCTGTGTAATAACATTAGGTTGTCCGAAAAGTTTCTTTCGTCTTGCAAGGAAATAATAGATGCACCACGTTCTCTCTTTTATATTATCTTTGTCGAAGCGTGTATGATCGTGATAATAGAAATAGAAGAAAATGAATCGTACATAATCGAATAAAATAATATAAAACGAAACAAGATTGTACATCTATAATTTCCTTACAGAAGGAAAGAAACTTTCCGGACAACCTAATATGTTCCCTCGTAATTCTAACGCTAAACCTCGTTCGATACAACAAAAACAATTATAAACCTGCGACGAAACGTAATTGCCTATCGGTGTAAAGAAGAGTCGGTTGACTGTGGCCGCGTGTCGATTATTACGATACGTATCGATCGCCAAAGACGAAATTAAGGAAATCGTGTTTTTAATGGACGAAGCTCCGAAAGCGAAACTTTCGATTTCACCGATCGTGATATTTGAAAAACGCGATACGCCCGAACGTGAGAATACTTAGAGGTCGCTAATCGATATCGCTGACGAAGGCCGTCAATTTGCCAGAGTTCGCAAACTTACGGCTAGTCGGTGCGCAGCAACGGAGAAGAGAAAATGCTGACAGAAAGAGAAACTGCGGGATAAAGAAAGAAAAAAGGCTAGGGTGGGAGGAGAGGGAGTGGAGCGGAGTAGAAAGACGGAAAGGCCATTTCTGCGAGAGCCAATTACGATCCGACTTGGCGTGTAAAGGGCAATCCTATTTGCATAACGCGTCGCGCGAGTTACCGCCACGTGAGCACGATATCTCCATTACACGCGTCCTCTGCTTCGTCCTTTTTTTCCACGCTCTTCCTCTTTTACTTTCTTCCTCGGCTGCCGTAGATCAAGTCCCGCTGCGCTTTTCGACTCACCGATTATTTATTGAAACCGGTGAGTCCGCAGCGGTCTACATAGTAATATTCGGCTGAACGGAAAACTTCGACGAGGACGTTTTACAGGTACTTGGCTACTTGTGCGCTCGAACGGTTTAATCCGCTACGTGTTTCTATTAATTAATGCCGGATCACGGCAAGAAAATTTCTTTTCCGAGCGAAAGAAAAACGTGCCTCGGGATAACGAATTTTTTATTCTACAGGAGTTTGGTATTTTATAGAATAGTCGCTGTCTTTATTTCGAACATAACTAATGTAATAACGGAATGTAACGTCGTTCAACCTGTGTCAAAATCGAGTAAACGAGATAGTTTGGATTTCCATACTATTTTACATTTGCTCTCGGAATTATTCTCGTTTCGATTATCCTCGAATAATTATCGTCCGAGTACAATACACGCAGCTTATTTGAGCTTGTAACAGAAATCTGTATTTCTGGCACAGTTGATACGACAAGTGCTATTAAAATCGTAACACTAAACAAGATCGAAATCATACAGATACAGTCGTGATCATACCGCGAAGAAAATAGAAAAATAGCGCAACACGATAATATACATGGTTAATAAAGTACACGGATTTCCCTATTTTTGTTCCTCGTTCAAAACTAACGTTCCGTATTTATCCAACTTTCTCGTCATTTTCTCACAGTTTAAACAATTTTTTCCAACAAAGTTTTGTTTACGGATAGCGACAAACAGAACTCTTGCTTACTGCGATCATCTTCTTTTTCCCATTCTCAAGCCCGTTCTTCGCGACGGGAGGTCATCAAGGACCCCATTTCTTATGACGTCATTTATTCTCGATCCTCGGCCCATACGAGTCCACGCAGGCGAGCGACGTTCGCGTGTAGATCCCTGCTAATTGCAAACAGATTTATTGGCCCAGGGATTCTCTTGGAATTTAATACGATTCTTCGTTGCTCGACGCCCAACGATCAGCGATCGTTTCGCCGAATCGTTTGCTTTCTTACCGGATTGCCTTTCCGCCTTCTCCTCGCAACCGTTTTATTGCTATTTACATCATTAAAAAGTTTAAACAACACGCGAAACAATCCGCAAGTTTCCTACGCTTCGAATTATTAACTATCGTATCGTGTATTTCTTTTTTTTTTTGCGCACGTGCTGTTTTCCGTATCGTCTTTATACCGATACTAGACCGCGAATTTTTATGCAATTTCATATTTCTATCAACACGAACAAGGAAACGTAATCTACGAGGTTTCACACATTAAATGTCGTAACAAGTACTTCAATTTGAATATTTTCTATGTTTTTCCATATGGCGGGCGTTTTACGCATTTTTGCAAATTTTAAAATTCTCATTGACGCGTGAAAAGCCACGGTTTAACAACGGCAATGTATATATTTCACGAAACTCTCGATGATACGATACAGAGAAATATCATTTAAAATGAAGATTACCACGATGATACGTAAAAAAAAAATTTGTGAATAATTCCTGGCTAATAATTTCTTAGCTAACGACGATGACGAAACTTCCCGCGTGTATCTTTTAATATTTCGACAACAATAAACAATAGTTCAGAAGCTTTCTTCCAGCGTTACGTATACAGTGTATAGTGTAACATAATGCAATACGTTTTTATCGGTCCTCGTACATTTACCGATATAACTTTACGTAATAATATTGCTATAATAATACCGTTCAATATTAAAATCTACAACTTTAACATCATTTACGATCGCAATAATTCACAAACAATAGTAAGAGAAACATCCTGTTAACGTGTAAAAAAAAGAAATCGCACGCAGAATACAAATCGTCATTTTCAATTACAATACGAATATCGATGCTTACGGTATTTTTCTTTTTTTTTTTTTTTTTTTTTTTTTTTTTTTTTTTNCATCGCGATCGAAGATTTGCAGTTACCTGTGTACTCGCAACCGCTTGGAGACCTCAAAGTTAGTTTATCGATGGAAAGAGCGAGGGAAGGGAGCACGCGAGGCGAGGAATATTAGTGGGGATATTAAATGGAGCTAGAAGACCGCAGTAGACTAACGCGAGAGAAGGAAAGGCCGCGGGAAGAACAGAGACAAAAGCAAAAGAAGAGAAAGAAAGGCGAGCATTAACGTCTTTGATGTGCCGCAAAGTCGAAGATGGGTCTTCTCATACCCCGAAGGCTCACGGCTTGTCACTCAAGTTCTACGCGGATGAACCATCGAACTGTACACCTTCCAAGATTTCGTTCGCTCCAACTTTTACTCATCGCCTACCCGGTACTCTAATTCGTAAGCGTATCCATTTATAAATCGATTCCCATTTAATGGTATTAAGATGACATTCTGTGACAGGTATGATTATAGGATCATCGTGCTACTCCGTTCGACAAAATTAAGTCAACGAACTTTAATACAGGCTGAGAGCGTTGAAAAGGCATCGAACGTATCTATCGTCGTATACGTACGATCTACAGAGAATTTATCGTTTAATACGCCAAGCGATTTCCCTTAATTTAGTAAAGTAAACTTGGCAAACGACGAACCATTTCTTCAATCTGTAATTGAATTGTTGATCGAATCGACGAGCGAATGAATTATCATACTCGCGGCGAAATGAAACGAACAAACAACTACAGGTGAGATCGATTTTGCAAACTTACGGTTTAGCGAAAGGAGCGGGTCGGATCACGATGGGCGTTGATCCCGTGTTTAATATAGTAGAAGTAAATTCGTAGTGGTTGAAACGTTTGTAAAAGCAGGAAACGAGGGTTAGGCTTTTGGAGGGAGCAGGTAACGCGATGATAATTGGGTCGTAATAAATTAATTCGCTGACAAAGCCTGCGGGGCCAAAACAACGAACAGTGCAGCAACAGGGACACGAGGTTTCTCAATAGAGTCTGCTAGCATAAAACTTTGGTTTACGTTGGTTCGGAGAGAAACCGCGGCCAAATGAGTTAGCTCGTAAACGACGGAGCAACGGAGACGCAGCGAAAGAGCGTCGGAAGATGAAGGAGGAACGGAGAAGAGCGAGAGGAGGAAAGATATAGAGAAAAGCAAAGAACCTCGTAGCAGCCTCCATCTTCTTGAAGAGGCTCGTTGGTTCGGGCGAAGGCTGAAAGCTGAAAAGACGTCGGACGCGGCACGGGTCTCCTTCGTCAGGGATATAAGGTTACTTGTGGGAAAGATGCCTACGTTTTATTATGGCTTGTTTTGAGCTCTACCAACTCTTTGGTACTATAATTACGCGGTTATTGATAAGTCGATCAGGTTACCGTCGTGCGAACCTCTCTTCTAACGCGCACAATGTTCCCTCTAAGCGTTCCTTGCTTCATCGCCAGAACAATGAGAGCCAGGACGTCGTCCTACAGCCGGATGATCGTCGCTGGATACCTCTCTTCGCTCTTTTTTCCTTTTTCTTGCTTTTCGACTCAACTGCACTTCGTAGGAATTTCATCCTTAAAGAACTTCCTTCCCGGAGCGTTAATAGAGATACCACCTGTTTCTCATTTTCTTTTCTTTTTTTCCTACTTTTTTCTTCCTTCTTTTTTTTTCCATTTAATACATCGATTCAGACTGATTCCAGAAGAGACGGACGTCCAAGTCGCGATGTTTCTTTCGTTTCAGACGAGCCGAGAACGTCGATTTGTGGACACCTGTCTGCCTGCGTAAAAGAAAAAGAAACGAAATGGTACAATGTTTTGTGGAAACTCTAAAGAAACGTAAATGGACGACTCGTATCGTTCGGTCAATATTTAAGTTAGGTCCTCGAGATCGTAGTCACGGTATACGTCGAGCGTGTACGACAATGTTGAGAATCTTGAAATATCCACCATAATATTGACCGTCTTAACGTTCCTTGGTAAATATCGTTCCATATGTTTCGTACGTACGGCACTAATTTCTTCTTAATTCTCGCGTCAATTCTTCTCGATAAATTACCAACGTTACCAACGAATCGATATGAAAATGCAAGGTATCTTACAAGGGATCGGGCTACCTTTAGCGTGAGAAGGACGTCGGATAGAAGCGAGTTATCGTGTCCGTCCATCTACATACGTAAGCTACCCAAAATGACCACTCATCTTCCTCTTTGAATATTCCATCGTGAATACTTGACCATACAACGATCATAATAGTATTTCTTTTTTAGTTGGTTCGACTACAGTAGATCGGAACGCTGTAAGAAACGCAGTTAATAACACGTGTGCATAAATGTGTCAGTAATAAATACGGTTTCACGATTTATTAATATTTATACGGGCGTTAAATACCAATTTAAATTCTAATCGATTGGTTTTGCTAGATTTTCTAGATTTTTATTGCCGCGCATGTATCGATGCAAATTTGAAACTTTCATATTTATAGTCGTGCAATTCTGTTAAATGCAAAATCTAAGAGGATTTTAATATCGGTTGCTTTCAGTCGAATTGCAGCAACAGCTCGGAATCTGCGATCTTAGAAACGTTGCTCAAAAATGATGGATGTTCGTGTCACGAAGATGACACAGAGACATGCATTTCGATTACTATTTCAATCTGATCAGAAGTATGCAATAACTATGCAGTTAGATAGCTTCACAGCTAAACATTCCGAAGATGCCTCACGGAACAGGAGGCAAACAACTATTACCTGAACATGTTTTCACTTCGATATTCCTATCGTATCTATGAAATCGCTTTTTTTGTACAAATCACAAGTCTCTAATTTTACAGCGTTTTACATCGATTTCTTAACGTTCGATACATTATAATTACATTAGAATTGAAGGTTACAATAATAAATATAAAATTCAGATGTAAGAATCAAATATTACGATTCGATATGATCGAACGATCGTTGAAAAAATATTCGATAAAAATACATGCAATTTATTCGTTAAACGTTTTTCATTCGGTGGTAATAGTTGCACTTTCGATATTTAGGAAACATGGAAATTCGGGAATAAAGAAAAAATAATATCGCTTACGGATAGAACAAAAGTTAATGGTAAATAAAATTTTGAACATACTTGTTCGAAGCGAAAGTTCTTTGTTTGACCAGAGCAGGTAGCAAGTCTTCAGCAGGTAGATCGCTGTGTGCACCCTTGTTTGTCATAAATCAATGTCTGTTCGTAAAATTAATTCAATAGGATCAATGTTTTGGCAGTCGGTTTCGCTTACAAATTGCCTAGATAACGTAACAAATCAAAACTTATCGTCGACCGAAATGAAAACGATGCGATCGAGTCGTCGTTTCTTGCGTATCAATCGTCGAATTACCAACGCACGCTTTAACTTTCTATAATTTTCAAATCGAAAGATCGCTAATACGAGACAGAGCGTAGTTCGCAAAATGATTACGTACGTACGATCTAAGAAATCGCACGTTAATGGTATTTATTCGAAAAAAAAAAGAAACGAGTAAAAATGAAAGAAAATTCAAGTTTAAGAACAAATGCAATCACGCCGAATCGATGAAAATACGAATACGAAACGATACAAATTCGTCGTTCGCGCGTTGACACGGTAATTAAAAAACAATTGGAAAATTGCTTTAAACGCAAAAGTTATCGTAGAATATATATTTTACGATAATTACAAGTATCCATTGTTAAACGATAAAACGCAGAAAAAAGAATCATCTTAATCGATCGATTAGTAGATATTTTTGATATCGTAAATCTCGTTTGGAACATATTAATTACGTTTCATTTACTTAAAAAAAAAAAAAACATAAATACGTACCAACTCGATAGAATACGATTACGTGAAATTAAATAATAGCAATCGATAACTATCGAGATTAAGAGGAAGCAATGACCCGGAAAGATACAGGATAGACGGAGAACCGAGGAAATAAAAAGATGAGAGTCGTAAGAGTGAATTGTCAAGATAAAGATGAAGAAACGGAGCTCCTCTGGCCCGTTTCCGGCAGCAGGCTCGATACAAAACGGTTTCCAAACGAAATGATCATCAGTCACCTCGCGGCCGATTTTGCTCCCGATAAATTCATAAACTCATGCACCACCGTACATGTGGACGAGAAGACTAGAACTCGGCGATGCCACCCGCTGTCCGCCATCAACGAACACGATCTATGGTATCTAGATATAAAAGTAGCGAGCCTGTCTCTATCGGAGAAAGTATCACGGTCCTTGTCACCTTTTCAGCTCTGTTCCAATTTATTTCTAAATCGTAAAACACTTTTCTCAATTTCCTGGGAAAATATAATTAACAACGGCCGTCTTAATATTCGGCTGAAACGTTCTGCTTGAATATTTCGATTTCGTTTGGCATTTTTATTACCCTCAAGTGGAAAGATTTAGTTCTTAATAATTATAACGAACGAAGCAGCTCGTCTTACGAATTAGAAACTGGACGAGAGACAAAAATCGATAACCTTTATTTTTCGATTCTATGATCCGTGTATCGATCGGTGATTATAAATATTCTTATTTCCAAAGAAAGAAATATTTCAAACGTAGTAGAGTATTTTGTCGCGGATCGACACACCCGTTGAGACTACGTCACGGAACTAACGATCGCGTGTTTCGATCGAATAATTAACTGAAATCAAATAGTTTCTTCGGTTTAAATAGAAACACGAGAAACGTTTCACTCGATGGAATAGAGAATTTTGTATAAGAAAATATCCACGTAATATTGACATCGAGTTGAGCACGCACGTGCATCACCGAAGATGCTTTTGTAACACGCATTTCTTAAGGTGCATTCGATCCCGACCATACAAAGCGTTAACGCGCGATTCGCGTATAAAAAGAGCGTGTAGCGAACGAACGATCGGCACCTTTGACACCTAGCCTCATAGATGTTCATCGAAGCAAAGACCTGCTTTCAGAGCACCGTTCCATTTTCATCTTTCGGTCGTCCGTATGCCGCGTTCTTTCTTTCAACTTGGCAACATCTAGCAAATCGATGCAACAACGTTCAACGCGAATCGATCGTTCTTCTACGATCCAACTAAACGCGTATTACGCTGGAATCTCCGATGTCCGAATTAACGCGAAAAGACTGTAACTGTAACTGTGTTCGGACGAGGAAACTTTCAGACGATAACAGAAATCTCACGTCTCTTTCTACGATTATTCCACGTTTATTCGTATATAATTCTACGTCTTACTCGCGTTAGGAACAATTACGCGACCATTACGGAGAGTTAATCGAGCGATTATATCCGGCGAAACGAGTGGAAAGAGAGCAAACGTCCGACATGTTTGACGATCGTGAGAGTGGATTTTACGGGTTTGTAAGAACCGACACCGCACCGGTGGTAACACAGCGGTGGGTATCTTGTCAACATACTTTTCGTTCCAATTGTACGAAAAGAAACGATCACATGGCCAACGAAGCGGGGGTGTCGCGTCTCATAATATGCACTAGAGGGCGTCCGAGGTGTCCAAAGGGGGTTGGAAAAGATGAAAGAGACCGCCCGAAAGATCCCACGACAGCGTTCGCTCTAACACACAATGGTTACTCGTAATTTCAGATCCTTCGTTGGATCGCCGGAAACTGTCGGCCACCTGCTGCTCTGCTTGTGACTTTATTCGCTTCTTCGTTATTATTCTCCCGCTCTGTTACTTCCTCTAAAACGTTGTACCATTTGCAAATCGTGGAAACGTCGCTGTTTTAAGATGCTACGATGTACGTATATACAGGGTGCTATCGAATAACGCGTAGAAACGGGTACGAGGCGATTCGTTATGAGAAAGTAAGTAATATCGAGTTAGAGAATTTGTCGATGGTGATTGAACTTGGCCGATTACCAGTTGAATACGAGTAAACGATCGAAACTGCGCGCGAAAATGAGTCGAAAATGTCGAATCAAATTTCCGTTTATTAAATAACTTGCGAAATATTGTTCGCCGTTACAATGTGAAATAATTATATATAATAAATATTCAAATATATATAGAGGTAAGTACAGCGATGACAAGTCATTTGGACTATTGCGTCTCTGACAGTGGGTCCCATAAATTCATGGTTCCGATTCTCGGTGTACTGTATTCGGTTGTAGCGTATATATAGTTAAGCTATGACATAGTCGCAACACTGTCTATGTAGCAACGGAGCACATTCGTTTCTTGTTCGAGTTGACGACTTTTGGATTTAAAAAGATTTGCGAATCGCGTGCAAACAACGTGTTATTGTTCCAACAGTTAATTTCTCTCTGATTTCAAAAGGCAAGACTGCTTTTCATTGTATTCGCAAATAATCTATAAGCATCTATAGTATCGTAATCTATAGGTAGGTATATGAGATAGTCGAATATTGCTTCGATGTCGCTTATAAAGAAATAAAACGTAGCTTTCTAAAATTTCCTTGTCGCCGAAGCTTTTCCGTTCCAATCGGCGTTGCTCGTTTACGTGTGCCATAAATTTATTATACTACACTCATATACGTATGATTTCATTATTCTGTTTTCTGCTTTAACTCTTCATAGCGCACTGTAGGTAAGTACGTAGGTAAGCAAGTAAGTATATATCTGCCAATATTTCTACGGACTTCCATTAGCGATTCTAGGTCGCTTCCGTACATACAATCTACATTTCCCATATCTTCTTCTTGTTCTCTCCGATATTTGTCCTTCCCATTCGCCGTGCCCGCTAACAAAAATTACCTACACGCACACGTGTATCGTCGTATTATTATCGGAGCCAAAATGGTTTTCACTCTACCTGCTGAAATTTTGTAAATCTTGCCGCCAAAGAACTTGATCGATGCTTATTAACTGTAACTTTATCGATTTCCTCAATTTCTTGTCTCGTAGACGCGTTAATCGAATTGGCAAACGAAAGACTGGTACGCAAAAGAAATCGCTCGAGAAAGTGGAATCGCTGTCGCAACGTTGTCACGACGTTCGTAGTTTGCTTCGTTCAGAAATTAGCAGAAGGAATTGTTTCGATCTAAGTGACTCGTTATAAAGTAGACGTAAGGCGAAACATGTATCGCATACCAACGAGACGATGCATTAAGCTCGAGCATTGTGCATCTCGAACAGGTTTCGTCTGACAGTTTTATTGGAGCGTGAGCGAGTATCACGCGTGTAATGGAGGCATTGTAACGGCCCGTGAAGGAATAATGCTCCTCAAAGTCTACGTGACGCAACGTCCTCTTTGAGGATTCCTCTCGTTTCGTTTGGTTTGGTTTCGTTTCGTTTCGTTTCGTTATACTCGGCTCGTTTTCACTCGGTCCGGTCATCACGGTGATCGGCAACCTCCACGTGCGAGCGGCCACAAAGAATGATGCGGGTGTCTGTCCCGTCTGATAATTCCATTAGCCTGATGTCGCTGACGCTGGTAGAGCAGATCGATTCGATATCGGGACGGTATCTTCTCGAGCCGAAGGAGAAGAGTCACGCGCTCGGACTAGGAAGATCCGCCGTAAAGAAATACGTCTCAACCCTTTGATACGGTAATCCCAAGCGTTAGAACGTTTATTCTTCGGCGTTTAAAAACGTATCGTTGCGCCTGAAAGGAACGCAAACGTATGGAATTTTAACGAATCGAAATTTGAAGTTTCGACCACCAGCGAAAAGGCGTTCGAGTATTCTCACGCGTGCGCCATACGTTCCTCGAAAATGAACGATAGCGATGATACCGCATAAATTGGCAAACGATCGTTCGCTTTATCCAATTTACGATATATTCGCCTGTTGAAGATCGATCCGAGTTGTACTTGGTTGGGAGAACCGAGACGAGTGGCGAGAGACGAGAATAACGAATTTTCGTCGGCTCGAACGAGCTCGTCAAGAGGCGAGAGAATGCGAAGAATCGTGAAGGGGTACGATTTTCCAGGCCGCGTTGTCGTTTAAAACACCCGTCACCGCAGAAAACAACAAATTTCTCCTCTTTGTCACGTCGGCGGAACGAGTCGAAGTTTTTGTCCGTGAAGAATGTCCGTGTCCACGACTTGCCGTGAAAGGATAATCCGTCAGCGGGTCTCCTCATCCAGCGAAGAAGCTAAACGCGAGCATATAGGAGGCAATGCTCTCCCTTTTCCTCTAGCACGTTCTTTTACGCCGCCTCCATTTTAATCCTCCGTGTGATTGCATGCCCGATACCAGCTGAAACGCTCACGTGGAAGGAAGGACGAGCGACGTGTATGAGAGCCTGACAGACCGTAAACCCTTTACCAGCTGCGGGGGGTTCTTCGTCTCCTTCTTCTTTCCCTTCTCTCTTTTATCCTGCCTTTTACCTCCTCCTCCTCCTCCTCCTCCTCCTTCTCTTCATCCTGCTACACTATCTCTTCCCTCCTTTCTATTTTAGTTTCTTCTCCTACTCTTTTCTCCACATCTTTGCTCTCGATGGGTCCTTTTCTCTGTCTTCTTCTTCTTCGTTTCTGTTTACATTTCGCTGATGTCTCTTTTACCTCTTTTCGCGCGAGTCTCTTCGTAGCAGAAAGGCGAATCTTCGACGAACCATTCGAGTCCGCCGATCGTTTAGCCGTGGATATTTTACCGTAGCGTCGATACGGCGTCGAGGTTACGACAGAATGAGACGTTAAGGATGGGATTTTATTTATCGATCACGGACGGTCTTCGTTCGATTTCGTTGAGATTTTCCCGGCTACGTTTTGGGGGTTCAAACTAAACAATCGTGCGAATGTACAAAGCAACGGATGGGAAGTCAAACACCTGAAACGCTCGCTATCCGATAGGACGAAGCTTGTATGTTTTGAAAATATTTTTTACGAGTGAAATTCGATCGAATCGCCAAATAACGCTTATTACGAACATTTCGATATCGCATTCGTCGTGACTTTAAGAAGATATAATGTTCGCACTCGTCGCGCTTTTAACGCGTTAATGGATTATATAGCGATTGCGATCGGTTGCGGTTAAATGGTTAACACAAGACGATAACACGCGGAAGAAACGTTGAAAAACAAGCGTAAAATGTTAGCGGTTAACGTTGACTGACGGCACAGTGAAAATCGATCTGGTTTCTAAATGCGAGAAAAAGAGAGCGCGGGAGTGAGAGTGCGTGTGTCAAGGAGGTAAAAGGCGATCATTAGCTGGTTGTGACGAGACTTACTAATAGGCATCGAAGAAGAGACGTCGAGACTCCCTTGGACTTGGTTCGATGATACGACTCGGTCCCTAGGCGGCTCCTTTGAGGGCCTCGATGCCTCTTCGTTCGCTTCACAGAGCCGAAAGCCGGCATTACGACAGATACACCTAACTAACATCTCGGCGACTTGGTACTTGCACCATCTCTCGAATATTTATAATTCATCCTTCGATGTCTGCCTTCTTTTTCGACGGATCTTTCTTGACAACGAACGGACGTTCCCTGTTATCGACAAAAACAAACTAAAACCTGGCTAGCCAAAAATAGATATCTCACCGCGCTCCACTTTCACGCGAGTCCCAGGAACTTGGTAACTTGCCGCGCTTCCTCTTCATTCGCGTTGCGCGTTCCGTCAAGTTGTCTTAATTTCCTCAACTTGTTGGAAATCCAAACTTTGGAACTCGATCGAGGATCGAAACCGAGAAGCTCTTGACAAAAATTACGCTCGTCAGGTTTTTCCACTTTTTAGCTAGCGATGCGTTAGCACGCTATATATATATATTATATATATTTATATTATATTTATTTATATTATATATTTTATTATATATATATTTATTTATATTATATTATATTTATATATATATTACGTTGACATAATCTATAGGTATAGTAGCTACGAGCCAGCATCGCAAGACGATGGAATCGCTATTATGAAAAACGATCTGTATGTTGACCGCGCAACTTGGTAATTTAATTAAACGTACGCTTATCTTCTCTGCTATTGTTAGAGACGTATCCAGAAACCGTGCAGTGCAACGGATATTTTATTAACGAAAATTGAAACGCGCCGAACAGCGATTAAGATGCGCTTTGAGCTACGACGCTCTCGGTTTTAACTGATTTTTCTAGTATGGAAAATTCTTAGGCTTCAAGGTATCGGTTTCAGGCACCAGGGATCCTTTGTTTCTTTAAAACATTATCTTTTCAGAATCTGCGCGAGAAAGACGGATACTTCAGAGATCCGTCAAGAATCAAGCATATCGATGACAAAAACTAAACATACGCGCCGAGGAATCTCCGAAGCGGACCCATCGTTTTGACAGATCTTTCCTCTTAGGATCATTGCGCGATAGGCTACTCATCCTCGCTTGTTCGGTCATCTTCCATGGACAGAACGAAACGAGAGAAGAATTGTAGATTTCAGAAAGTGGCGGATGAACCTGTTCATCGGGTTACCCGTTATATTTTATATTTTCATTTTCTGTCATTCTACCAACTACGTACCTTATTTTCCATTAGAATCCCAGTCTTTCTCGGTATACAGAACGAACGACTAGAATAAGTTAAGAAGTCAAACAGATAGAAAAAATCCTATTTATTTAGAAATTTATTTAAATTAACGAATGTCCACGGTAAAACAGCAAATTAATAATTACGCAATTGCTACTAAATCATCAAAGTAGCAGGTTAATAATTATGTAAACTTTACTTTAAACGCGTCCATACTTATATATATGTGAGTGTAAATTGTTAAAGTATGGATGTGTATGTATTCGGTATTCCAACTGTGTGTTTCATCGTGTAGCCAACAACTGAATCGCTAGTATATTTTGAAATATCCAATTTGCTATAATGTCACTGTGTATCTATTCCGGTCTACCCTGTGTCGAGTGAGTTATAACGTGATACTTTGACAACGTCTAAACAGATTCTTAATTACCGAAAGCCAGAAATATATAAATATATGAATTAGTTTGCGTGTAAGTTTTGCTTCCAACAGTGGTAGAAACAGCTGATCTATGTTATATTTTACTTGACTTTCTAATTTATGATATACCAAGTAGATACGGAATAAGCATAACGTTAATAGATATTATTACTGTACGCGATCGCTAGGTAGTAAATCGATGTTGATCGTAAAGTTTAATGTCGGTGTTACATAAACGATAAACGTTTGCAAACATATCGAATATCATGTTTATTAATACGTATACAATAATATATTCACGTAAAGCATGTAGGAGAGCAAATAGATAATTTCTGCCCATAAAGAAACTGAAATATTTGCAATTGATTTCGTCGCTTACAAAGTTTCATTTTTTCCTGTCCGATGCTCGAAATAATTGAATGTACTCTAACCTAATGTAACTTAATGTAACTTAACCTCGATTGAACGAACCAAGAGGAACTGCTACTTGACAAATCCTATACCGAAACGTTACGTTAGTTGAATATAATTTAAAAGAATAGAATATCTACTTTCTACTAGAATATCAAATTTCTACTTTTTACAACTTGTTGTTTCAATTTGTTTTCACGAAACGAACGCCGTTCGGTTGCAACACCGTTTCTACTCTTTCCTACCTATCAACAGCGTTCAGCCTTAAAAGATATTCTTTCGCTGTCAAGCCGTGAATGGCAAGAAAATGTTCCATCGGGTGAGGTTATTAAATGCCAGGCATTACTCGAGCCGCTTTTCAAGTCTCTGGAAACTCTTTCACGATTCGAGTAGTGTTTCCGAAAATATAGGGAAAAATATTTATGGAATTTAGTCGCTACAACGAACCGTTTACAATCATTAGAACCGATTAGATTTTCAAGCTGATATTGTCCAATGGGCATATTTGCATTATCGGATTTCCTTCTCAGCTCGTTCACCCTCGTTCGCTCGTCTCTCTTTCTCACGCGCCAGTTTCTGTACGACTCTTTTTGATTCTCCTCTTCTCCTAACCTCTTAGCTCGCGTGACTGCCCATTCGGAGAAGGGTTGTCGGCCGGCTGGCCAAATATTTGTCGTAATTACCTCGAAAAAGGGGTTTTTCATCCTCGAACTTGGAATAATCGCAACACAACGTTCGCCGGTGCACAAGCGGATTTTCCTCTTTTGGCCATGAGATGCTATTATAACAAGCTTCTTTCTCGTCGAACCGGAAACAGCTTGCTCTTGCTACTGTCGCTTAGCTACCGATTTTTAACATACAAAAATACGCGCTTCCATATTCGACCACTTGGAATAATAACGTTATAGGCACATTGTCCGCTTTGAGAATCTCTTCGCCCTGCACGAACCATGATGTTTCACCGACCTCGATCTACGAGGAATCGTGGGCTGACGTCTGGTTGCACCTTTCTCGTTTCTTCTTCCTTTTGGCCAGTTTGTAAGAAATTTAGATTTTCTACGGAATTGAAATTTTTTCCTAGCGAAGCTAGTTCCCTGTTTATATATACCGTTTATCATTTGTTCAAAAAGCGTAGCAACATGCGATATCTTTATCGTGGAAGCAACGTAGAAATCCGCGACTTATCTGCGTGTCGTATCTTCCGTAATCCATATGACGCATTTTTCGAATGAAATTAGCAGAGTGTGAAGTGTTGCTGTCTGATCGTATAATTCGTGGTACCATACAATCATGGCGATAGGGAAGGAGCAATTATCTAGACACATCTGGTGGCAGTGTCATTAAAAACACCGTGTGGCTTACGCAACTCCCCTCTCAGGCTCGTACTTGTTATTGATCATCCTGATCGGTTGACATTTTTGCACACCTGTTGCGAAATTCTATCGTATTGGATTGTTACATTTCGTTGTGTAATAATATTTTATATATAACTTGATATTACGTTTATTCTTGAAAAATAATGGTTTATTTATTGGTATATGCTAATGCGCTTCGTAATAAGGAACAAGCTAACCATTGAATACAGTGTTGATTTATTTACAGTATTAAGATCGCAGCCTAAATCAACAGAAAATTTTCTATCCAAAGTCGTAATACTTTCTGTGTTTTCTATGCTCCGGACCATCCTCGATCAGTTGAAAATTTTACGATCACTGACGGTATTTAGGTATAGTAATATGGCGATGTAATTTATATTATTTTTTA
Organism: Bombus waltoni; assembly: GCA_014737395.1. Taxonomy (NCBI): domain Eukaryota; kingdom Metazoa; phylum Arthropoda; class Insecta; order Hymenoptera; family Apidae; genus Bombus; species Bombus waltoni. The sequence continues at coordinate 2,916,421 of JACXII010000055.1, forward strand.
TTTTTCACCTATCGAGGCGTAAATAATAATTGAAAGTTATCGAGGCGCCGAATGGTGTAACCGGTTCTCAAAGGAGACGCGTGCGTATGGGAAACGTCTTAAGGAAATAAGAAAATAGTATTTTGATTGTTATCTACGATTTGACATAAATATACGCTATGGAAACGCTTTATGCGTTTTTATAACGTTTATTCCATATTTTTACGACGTGTACGTCTGCCAAGTCGTTATTTCCAAATACCGCTAATTCTTTCGTTTCACAATGTTTTGTAAATGGCAGTTGCAAAGTACAATTTAATAAGTATTTTCCTTCGTAAATAATCCTCATGGGAAACGCGTACGCACATACGAATAAAATATACACGGTTTTATGTACATGTTTTACATAGCAAGTACATGCAAGTAAGTGCACAGCTGACAACTGCACGAGGTCGTGTATAGCTTCTCAAGTAATGAATCTATCTGTTCCCGTGATGTACATCGCGTAATGCTAATGCCAGCGGCATGTCAACTTTGAAAGTTAATACGTATGTCGAGAATAGCTCGTGCGAAAGACACAACTGGTGACTGTTTTGAAAACCTTTCCATGTCAGCTGCGAGAAATAACGCGTACAAAAGATACCTATAGATCTGTAAATTGAAAATTTAATCGTAACGACACGATCCGTTTTCCCCGATACCGTGTAATTTTTGTTCGAAATTCTGTTTGCCCGTGTTTCGAACAACAACATTTTTCTCAACAAATCTCTACGAAACAACATAAAGGCGTAACGTTTATTTAGCCTGGTCCGATCACGAAGAAATATAAAAATTGAATATTTTGAAGGATTTACGATACACGTACCTGCTACGTTTATCGTCAGCGAGGAGAAAAGCAAATTACAGACAGTCAGATTCGAATAATTGTCAGTAGGAAAGGTAGGTAAGTGGGCGCAGGGTAGCGAAAGTTAGTACAGAACCAGGTACAGCACTATGTACGCATATACAGTGGATCGCGAAAATGTTCGAACGCCTATCGCAGAATTCTTTTATCGATACACCTATTACGCGCGTTGTACGAAACTCTTTGAAATTTCGTTAGCACCGCGACGAAACAAGACCATCGTGATTATCCTGAAGCAACTTCGAAAACGGCTATAGATATAGAAGTTACGATCATATACCTACGTTTAGGGAAAAATTAGTACACGGAATGAACAGCATCGTTGATCGTGACTTATTATTAATTAGCGAATAAAACCTTAATGCTTCCAACGATTATCTCACAATATCTTTTATACAGGTTTTCTAATTCGTTTGAAACTTTGCCGATATAATCGCCATAGATTCAAAACGTTTTCTATGACATTAGGTTGTCCCGAAAGTTTCTTTCGTCTTGCAAAGAAATAATGGACGCACCACGTTCTCTGTTTTATATTACTTTCGTCGAATCGTGTACGATCGTGATAATAGAAATAGAAGAAAATGGATCGTACATGACTCGATAAAATAATATAAAACGAAACGAGGCTGTGCATCTATTATTTCCTTACAAAAGGAAAGAAACTTTCTGGACAACCTAATATATACGTAATAGGTTTCTAGGAGTGTTCGGATATGTACATTCGCGAGCTGTATATATGCGCTTACTGTGCATGCAAGTACGTGCCGTACGTGAGTGCAAACGTGAATAACTGAAATAGAATCAGCGATCGGGATTTGAGAGGGTGGCAGTGGATCGAAGAAAAGGACAGTGTCGAAGCAAGTGGGAACTCGCTGGTCGAGCAAAATCAACGCGATCGAAGGATGATCGAGGAGGACAGCTCTAACGGACGGTGGCATCTCAGTCATCGGCTGCAATCCCACGGCGACGCACGGTCCGAAGCAAGGGTTGGCAGTTAAGATGGATCACCGCGCGGCACGGCGTGTGTCGTCAAAGCGGCTATCCCGAGTCCCGAGTCCCGAGCTAAGTTCGCCGGGTAACGAATAACTCTATACATCCCGGTTATTGTAATTTTATTCGGTCCGAAACGTGCCTCGCCGTGCCTCGCCTTGCCTCGCCTCGACTCGTCTCGTCTCGTCTCGCCTCGTCTCGCCTCGTCTCGCCTCGCCTCGCCTCGTCTCGCATCGTACTCTTCGTGTCTATTCCTCTTTGACGTACAGCTCTCCTCGGCTCGCGCTATGTTCTCCGAGTTCCTCCATTTACCGCTAACTGTCGTCTTTTATGAGTCGCCGATGCATGATGATCACTTTATTTAAGAACGTTCACAACCTACGTAGTGCAGCGATCTTCCTTTTCTTCTTCCACCGGATGGTTTTGTTTATTTGTAACAATGTCTCTGCGCTAACGTGTCAACCACTTTCCTTTTACCTTTATTTCACTCTGCTATCCTCCGACGTAACGTGTAACCTTTTCTTCCATATACGCGCGTATATGTACGATCTTTCCAACACACATATCGAGAACGCTCTTTTAAAACGTTTCGCTTTAGACGGTGCACGCAGGTACCGTATATCCGCGTCGTACGTCTTACCAGCGAGCAACGATTTCGCGTGTAATTAATTCGAAATTCATTTTGCGCACCTCGATCGAGATGTTCTATTTACCATTTCAAAACATTCGAGGAAACTGTAGTTTCGCTTTTTCCCTCGTGCCGCTTTTGTTCCCCTTCGTTCGGTTAAAAATGTTTTGACGTTATTTCGTAACAAGCCTGTATAGTGTATCTTTATCTGGAAAAGAAAAAAAAGAGAGAGTCCCGTTTTTCCCAACTTGTTCTCTCACGGACAGATGTCGGAAACTAAGGGGCAATCTCCACCGACGTGACTACGCGAAAGGTGCGACGCTGCTGGTACGAAACACGTAATGCAAATCACCGTGAAAAATGTTTCTAATCGCCTAGCGATCGAGAGGCACTTTGGTTTACGAGAGTACGTTCCGGAATCACGACACGGATACGTTTTCGCCGATCGATTCTCCAATCATTGATACCCAATCATCCGTTCATGATCGCCTTATTGTGGAAAAACAGTCGACGGTGATTTTCTCACAGTCGTTACCGCAATCTCGAAAACTCGTTCGATCGTAAACGTTTAATGGTTCGACGTTATAAATTATTCACGAGACACTTAGAAAAGCATTTCGGTTAAACGCCGAGGAAAAATCATATGTAAAGAAGAAAAAAAGGTCGTGGAAAAATATCGTATCTGTTAATTTTTCAGATTAAAATTATCGCTGCAAGAATGCGTTTCTTTAAACGACGCGTCGCAGTGATTTATTTTCGATCGATGATTCGATCGTACAGTTAGATGACGCGAACAACATTTCGGTAATCGATGCAAATTCACGCAAACTATCGTTTCGTGTTTATCGACAACAGTTTGAATCAGCGATGTACGTACGTAAAATTAGTGCGGTATGTATAAATAGCCTTACTAAATAACCTCGATTAATAATAATCTCGACCAAGGGACGGTACAGGAGATAAATATTTCTTAAAGAATAGATTGACATGTACATTAAGTAATAGATATCAATGCCGCTGTAATCGAGCATTATGTGACAGCGAACTAGAAAAATACCGTGTGACATCTTCACTGGACCAATTAAATGCCGCACTCATTATTAGTAGCTAAATTGAATTAAATCAAGCTAATAAACGTCGTTGAACATCGCTCCTTTGATCCTACGGTGTTCGTTTTCCTCACGCCAATTTATGCCGTTTAAAGTAGACTCCTGTTTTTCTACCTTTCGTCAAATGGAACAACCTTTCTTCGAAAGAGAACGTTTCGTAGTTTCTACGTTTCATTTTCACAATACGGAATCTTTGCAGTCCTATGGATATACTATCAAACGATACACCTAAATCTCACACCCTAAACGTAGAATCTATAGGATTTACCTACAGCCTATAAATAGATGACTAACCTAGTTACGAGGTTACAATTTTTCTTTGCTTTTTATCGCCACTAGATTCTCTTGCCAATCGCTCAAGTTTCCTACTATACACGCCACAACTCTCTCGCTAATCTACCCGATACGCTATTCCTATTCTACTCCCATTTGCAATTTCCTATCATGTACCGTACCCGAGTCTCTCCCTTCTCTCGTGTACTCTTTCCTGCATTCCCTTGCGTATCTACGCACATATATAACGAATACTCGTACAAATGCTACAGTAAATACAACGATACATCGATACTTTTCGTAGCCACCGTATTTGCAGGTATCGAGCGATGCAGAAAATATTTGCTTTCTATTTCCGACGATCATCGTACGAATATTTCAATCTGTCACCCACCGTGTATCTTATTGTAAACGCGCCGCAAATAAATACTCCTACAAATATACAACGTAATGCAACTAAATACGTAACCGCTTATATATATATATGCCGCTACGAACACTCGTCGATTACTCGGTCGATTAACGTTAGAGATGTTCGTTTTTGAAGCTACACGCTTGTCATCGCTAGAGTGGTTGATTACGCTATTTGGAATGGAAAAGCCAACGAACGCCTGTTGAGGCGTATCTATTGAGAATTCGAGCGGAGAGCGATTCGCATGATCCCATTGGCTCTTCTGTTCGAAGAAAACGCGGACGGAAATAGACATTTCGGCATGGGCTATTGGAGCGGTCGCGGAATCGATTAGGCAGGGAATAAAGGTAGGAATAAAGCGACGATTAGGCAGTACCCTGGTAAAGGTTAGGGAGTCGGTTTTCGAGAGCATTCGGAATCGTTAGTGCAAGCCACGTCCCGCGGAGTTTGATCAGCAGGAATCCACCGCTATGCAACAAGTGGCCCCCGAGGCCAAGGGTTCCTTTCACCTCGAGCAAATCGTTCGTCTCGAAATTCTCTCCTCGATATTTCTCCCCGCGTCTGCGCTACCTTCCATCCAATACCCCCAAACTACCCGATATTATCCGAAGAATCGAGAAACTCTGTTCTATTCGAGCTGTTTTTGCTCCGCGCTTTCGCAACGTGCCGCAATTTTTTTTTTTGTTATCTGTTTTTTTTTATGTTATTAAATAAGCGTTTATTTATCAGTGAAAGAAAGATTACATATATATATATACAAGCATAATAAACGATAAATTACGTACCACTTAAAGCTGTCGACAATGGAAAATGATTGAAATCGACCAGGCTAATTCCGGAACAGGTAACTCGTCCTTGAAAATGACTCAGACTTGAACGTTTGAGAAAATAACGGAATAGGTATTATTCTGGCCAATTGTCGATTGTTTAGTATTAACTGTTGTTGCATTAACTGTTATTCTGTAAACTGTCGATAAAGAAATTATCTCGGACACGTAGTCCGGCTATGGGTATCTACGTGAATTTATATTTCTATGGGTATAGAACCTTAAGCAGGAATTTCACTATCGTACCTCGCATATTTCATATATATTTGCATATTATATACATTACGTATATTTTTCCCACTTTCCCTGTCTCCCTAGCCTTTGCTACTGTGTACCGCAATGCGATGCAAGTATGTATATTTTTAACAACGTCGTACTAACATATTTCTGGTTTTTCAGGTTTCGAGCGTATTTTTAATAGTATGTTGCGCCTTGCCCCGACGTTTTGCACATTTCGGATCACTTGTTAAGGGCAGACCTGCAACTGTACTGCGAAACATATATCGAGATCCGGAGAGCCACAAACACGTCATCCAATAGCATGATCATCGTAGTACCTATTCTATTAAATCGATTTAAAAACTACAAACGTTGAGAATGTTGCAATCATAGACGTAGCTTACTGAAACTTGTTTTACGATGGTGTACGTAATATCATCAACGTCAGAGTTAATGCGAAAAGGTATTGTCGACGTGTTCCAAATTATTGGATACTATAAAAAATGATTGATTCTTCTATCATGTAAAAAGCTATTGCTTTCTTGTCCAGCAATAGCGATAACGTTTACAGAAATGTTTTTGTTAGTAAATAATAATAATAACAATAATAAAGTAATAGAGCAGTAACAAAGCAATGTAATAACCGTATGGTAAAAACAAAGTGAGTCAACAGCATGGTAGATGGTTCAAGAATTGACGCTGTCTGTCTGCCTGTCCATCTATACCTGCATTACATCGGTGTTAGAATATTTAATCCTAAAACGAGATCCATGTTTTGAATAGAACTCGTCCGAGTTATTTAGAATTTCATAATGTTCCGTGTAATATAACAGCACCGTAAAAAATTTTCACGAGCGTTTAAATAATATCACGAGCCGTTGAAAAATATATAGTAGCGTTAATTACGCGAATTGTTCAATTAAGGGAAACAACAGTTGAAACTCTCCAATGTGAGACAACCTACGCGAAACTGCGAAAAATCTCTAGCTTTTTATCTTATTTTAATCTCAATCGAATTTTCCCATTTAACGATTCTGTCGGCTGGAATTAATTTGATAGCACAAAGATTAACGAGAAGATTAACGAGAATCAGTAGCGGATCGTAATGTAATAGCGACCATGGTTGTGTTAGTTATTCGATCAATTTAGATAAAGGAGTTCGACGATGATTAGTGACACAATAAACGACTTTCTTGGCCCGAACCGACCCGACCTCGCCACAGGAAAGTCAAATGCTACGAGATCTGACCTCGTTGATCCACTCCCGTAATGAGAACCAACCTCCATTCATGATTCTCAAGCTGTTCCCAAACATACTTCGTTTCGTTTCTATTAATCTTCTACGAATCGAATTTAGTAAGATTTCGGAGTAAATCTCGTGTCGTTAATATTTCTTGCTTCGTATCAAAGAATATTCCACTGTTTAGGCGACAGTAGGAATCGATATTATAAAACATTTTGCAACAGTCCCGTCGTTTGACGACGTTTACGGTAAGAAGAATTGGATCGATTATATAAAGTTCACTCAAGTACGTATAAGTACGTAGAAGATAAGGTATTGTTTCTTCGGAGTTTGAACTCGATGCACCAATACCAGTTAACTTAGCCAGTTAACTGCGTTTCCAAATTGCGACAAAACCTTTGTCTCGGTGCGTTGGACGTAAATACTCGTTGTCGCTTGATTTTGTCTCCAGTTAACTGGTTAATGATTAATACATTATTGACCATTGACCATTGAAGTATCATCCGTGTTTTGAAGCATACGTGTTTTTTATTGGCCACTAGCGTGCATATACTCGTGTTTATATAATAAGTTGGATGATACAACAAATTCTTTGGCGTCTCTTCTGGAACGAAGAAAACAACGTTTAAAAAGCTCTGTGATCTAAAAATCAACGATTTTTATAAATTTGGAATCTCGTTCGAGAAACTAATCGTTTGAAAAATTAAAGAAATCGTTTCGATTAAATATATATCGTGATATAAAATTAAAGATATATAAACATATATATATATATATATATATATATGTTTATATATTATTTATATATATTTTTATATATTTATATATTTATATATTTTTATATATTTTATATATTTATATATTTTTATATATTTTTATATATTTTATATATTTATATATATATATATATATATAATATATATCTTTATAATATACAATATACAATATACAATATACAATATACAATATACAATATACAATATACAATATACAATATACAATATACAATATACAATATACAATATACAATATACAATATACAATATACAATATACAATATACAATATACAATATACAATATACAATATACAATATACAATATATAATATATAATATATATATGTATGTATGTGGGAAAATAAAATTCCATTTAAGAAAACAACATTTCATATGCTAACGAACCTAAATAGAATATAAGAAGGCAAACAAATGATATCACTCGCAAGAGTCTTTCGTTAAATAATTCTAATATACTTGCATACATGTTATTTTAAATATCATAAAGTAGTCTTTATTATTCAAATCGTTGTTGCGTATATATCTTTTTAACGTCTCTTCAATATTTTTAAATAGAAATATTTTATGCAAATTTGACAACATACCTGACTTGAATGTAAATTTCATGATCATTAAACATGGTATTAGTGTCTTTACATATTCTTCCATAATACGTGTCTATTGCCAAGTCGTAAACGTTTCAATTTCTTTCATGTTACATAAACACATAAAAATGTTTATGAATTGCTAAAGCGTATGATCTTTATTCATGCGCAGAAATTAGGATCTATTCATAAGCGTGCACGTGATAAATAACAGGATTCGCTTGACGCACATTGTCTTCGGCTGTGTGATAAATTTATCGGTCGAAGAGGTTGCGAAATTTATCGATCGAAACGTAGCTTATACGTCGCGAAATTACGATCGATTTTCGATAAAAAAAAAAAAAAAAAAGAAAAAAGAAAAGAAGAAAAGATACAAAATTGGGAAAGCTGCGGAGACAGAGGCGGGTTATGAATCGAACAGAACGAAGAAGCCGACAGATTCGATGGCGATTAAAATTCGTCGCCAACACCTTAAATACCGTACACGCTTTGAAATACCACGAAGAATGTTACTCCACAAAACGATTTCATTTGTCCGGCCAAATGGAAAGAAAAATACAATAAGAAGTCTACTTAGAAGAGAGGAACGCGAAAGAAAGAGTTCAGCAAACCGAATAGCGAAAGGCAAGTAGAACGATTAGTTACAGACGACGTTCGACTTTCTTGTCTTTATTCGAACGACACATTCGTATGCAAATTCATTTTGGACCGAACTATGGCTCGCGATGACCGACAAAAATTGTCATTCAGCCGGCGAACACCGACGGAGATTGATTTCTAAATTTTTCGTCATTTCAAAGTCTGTTGTGATTTTCAACGACCAAGTATTAGAAAACACGCGATATAACAAAGCTCGCCCCATTCAAATTCAACGTCTTTATCTGTCTGCGCGTGTTTCGTCGATACGTTATTTCGTATTTCGATACTAATTGTTTTGAACGATACATCGACCAAATAAAAGCGACGAAACAAGCAACAACGGAGTTACTTTACTTTCGCTCTTTTTAAACACGTTTGGCAACGAAATTAAACAGTTACGAAATTCCTGCAGGATAATCGTCCATCTGTGTTATTTATCGTTCTTCCTGAAAACCACGCGCTCTTTTTTTTTTATCTCGTTTCGTTGCGTCAACTTCCTTCTAAAGATGCTATTCGTCACACGGAGAAGGACAGGAAAGTAAAAGCGACGTCTCGCTTGAAAATTTTACAGAGCGGAAGATTCGTATAAAGTCCGACGAACCTTTTCGGCCATTCGAATCACCAGGAGTTCGAAGATCGAAGCTCCCGTCTCTGCCACACCCGCAAAAACTTTTCAAAGTTAATGCACGACCTCTCGTCGTCGTTTTACGCTATTTGGAACGAAAAGGGTCGTAATGACGTAAAATACGACGAGATTGCACGACGGTTAGGCTTGTATCTTTCATTTAGTGTACGCGTTTAGTGTACGTGTCGAGCGCGTGCGAGTGCTGTGCGTGTGCCTTTAGGACGTGCGTATAGTACATTTACGCGTACTTACATCATACACTAACCCATTAAACACACGCGTCGAACGTTTATTTGTGTTTCTTAAAAAGAAAAAAAAAAAGATCATCCGCGCCAATTGCAATGCATACGAAGATATATATATATATATATATATATAAGTCATAAAAAAAATATACTCGTTTTCGCAAAATGGATTATATGGAATACGTTCAAAAAGATTCATCTTACTTAGCAAAGGTAGAAATACGTATGGTCGTTGTTACAATCGGTCGATCGACACAGAAAAGGCGCTTATCGTTTTTCCCGTAAGAAGCGAGTTTTTGCGTACATTCCTGGTTCATCTAGCGTATCGCGTTTTACGAGGAAGAAGAAAACGACGAAGGAGGAGAAGAAGAAAGAACGGGACAAATTAATATATCCGCTTTTTAATCCCAATGTAGAGGTTAATTCCAGCGAAGGGAGACGAGTAAGCGAGATAACGTGGGGGCCACGCGACAGGAAGACAGTCGGTTCTGTCTGCCGAAAAACTCTCCGCTCGTTCCCTCTCCGTCCTCTCGGAGACTTCTCGAGGAGCTACGATAATCACGTAATAGCGCGAGCGATTAATCAATTAAAAACGACAAAAGTCACGACCCCCTCTGAATTCCGTACGCGTTACCACCAACCATACTCGTCCCTTTTACAGCAAACGAGCTGATCAAGATTTTTTTACTCCGGTCAACCTGATTATTTTTTCTCTCTTTAAGAAAACTCGTATGCGCTCGTATCGTCGACGACAGTTCGAGATCGTAATATATCGTGGAATATCAGGATCGTTCGTTTGCGCGTCCGCTCCGCTTTAACAATCAGGATAACGATCGCACGAGCATTTAGATTTTTGAACTATACGGTTAATCGTAGTAGAGCGCGATTTACGGCAACGAGGAGGAATTTTCAGGTGGAAACATTTATTTTTTATTCGTCAAAATAAATTAAATCCTTTCATCGTTTTATATCTTTCCCAATATCCACGCAACGGGAAACAATTGCAGCGATGTACGTTTAACGTAAAATATGCTAGCTATTGCGTGGTTATCGTTCGAAGGAGAAACCGTTGATTATCCATTTTCTGGTAGTAATCGTTTATTTATTTACAATCATTTATCCGGGAGCAAGGAACACGAATTTTCGTCGCATCGGTTAGCAACAACGAAATCTCGGTATAATCAAAAGTAACGATTAACGTTCGTATTTTTTTTGGACAATACGTGTAAATAGAGGTAGCACGTGAAATATCTAAAAAGAAAAAAAAGAAAAGAAAAAATGAACACGTACTCCTTAATATCTGCCGACTGGAAATAATTTTAAATCGTACATCTTTTCATTTACTGCGACGAAAAAATATTTATGACGGATGTTTTTCAAGTCTGAGATCTGGTTCTTCGCGATCTTAACTACCTAATCTTTCACACTTTCGAATCTTGTCTCCGTACGTCAGAGCGTGTCTTTGGACGAATTAGGCTACGAAAGAAATTGCCACAGCGGGAAGGAGATTCTTCAAGGACGTAAGGACATAATTCAACGGAATATATCAATAATCAGATTTCGTATTACAGATCCGACGGTAAATGTCGGTTTTACGCATTCGCCGATATTTCAATCTCGAAATTACCACCGAAAATGAAAGAATTACGTTACTTTTGACCTTAACAAATCTATCGCTAAAGACACGAAGATACGCTAATGTACGATGATGTATCACGTTCGACGATGCTGATATTTTGTATTTCAAGAGGTTTGTATGACGATAACAGATATTTTCTGTTTAAAGGATCTTTTACAAAAGAACGTATTACGCGATTGCGTTATTCATAGAACTCGTGTTTCTTTGTCGTCTTCTTTCAGACTCCAACACGAAACACGTATTTGTGTGTTTGAAGCTTCATCACGGTTACGACACGCAACACGTAACCGACTTTTTTTTTCTTCCAAACGTTTGATTGCCACGTGAAACAATTACGCCATTGAAGAAAACGGCCGAAGAGAAATTGGTTTCAACGCGAGTTTTTGCTTACGATTCCTGGCAGACGCGAAACTGCCGTAGAAAAGAAGATTCTCCGTGGACGTTGAAGCACGCGCGGGCAAAACATTATAATCTGAGGTCATAAGAGCAAAGACGTCGGAGAGTGCAGGAGGATTTATTTTATGGCATGTAATCCCCCGTGTCGAGGTGCGAAAGGTCTGTAACTCTTTTGTTGGCACCACGGGGTGTCCGCGCTTCCAAAGCAACCGCTAACTAATTCCTCTCGTGAATGCTCGGCCCTCCGCTATTAAGCCTTGTTCGCTCTACGCACCATCCGTGTTCCCCACCGTCCAATCCGATTTTTTCATTCTACGCCAACGACGCGTTTTCGGTCGCTGCATATTTCTATTTTACCAGTAATCATTTTTACCGATCGTACGAAACGTTTCTAGATAATTTCGTCGGCGCTGTGACGAGACGCGACTGCCACGATCGCGTCGCTAAAGTTTCAAACGAATCTGAAAACGTACACGCGTTTCGAAACTACGAGACGGTTGGTTTTTTCCAAAATTTATTCGCGCGCCATCCGACCACCTAATCCTTCCAGCTTCTCGAGAAGACTCGAGCGCTTTCGTCCGATTATGAAAGAAATGATTCTCGAAGAACGAGCGCTGTAACGAGGCACGATTGCCACGATCGCGTCGCTAAAAATTCGAACGAATCCGACCAACTAATCCTTCCAGCTTCTCGAGAAGACTCGAGGTTATAAAAGAAATTATTCTCGATGTGTGAGCGATTGTGCGCGATACGAGCAAGCTTTTATTCGACAGAACGTAAAAATGATAAAAATTTAACCCGTGCATTTTATTCCTTATCCTTGTCATCCGTTATTCGTTAGCCAAATAAAATTTTAGTTGCAAATGTTAGTCGAAATACTTTGTGCAGTACATTGGAGCGTGCCTCGTAGGATGGCGTATCTTCGCGGAAGAATCGTGAATAAGTAGAAGCGAAAGATAGCACGAACGAAACCCACGTAGAAAGCGGGAGATGGCTGCGCGACGAGAAACGTTAACGAATTCGACAAGAACGAAGGCCATACAAATTTCCTCGATGCGTCGTTGGCCGGCGATTAAGCACGGAGACGCATTTTACAGAGGGCTAGCGGGCTTTGTTTGTACGCAGAAATTGCTGGAGGGGCGCCCACTCGCAAGACGCAGGAAACGCAGATACGAAGAGGACGCACGCGACGTCACTGGTAGCGATAACGCACCGCCTCGAATAGCGTGTACGCACACGCATAACGCCGAAAGGCTTACCGCGCATCCACGATGACGAACGCGCGGTGTCCACGTGCGCTCTTTGCCTCTGTGATGCTACGCGTCGCGTCGCGTCGCGTCGCACCGCACCGCATCGCATCGCGTTGCGACAACCAGAGACCAACGAGCAAGTGGCTTGTTTAATACGCTCTGCTACAAATTATTCCCAATACGTAGCCACACGACGACTAAGCATTTACGTAACTGGCTGGTGAAAATATTTGAGACCCCTTCCGGATGTGTCGCGTGTGTCGTACGAAATAAATATCTCGAAATTCCACTAACACCGTAACGAAAACCGATCGTCGTGATTCAACGGCGAATTTGAAAATATTGCATAAAAACAATGCTATCGATCGTTGTATACGAATTTGTTTTTATGGAATATACGCGCGCGGCAAAAAAGCCGCGCAACAAAAGTACGTAACGCGTTCATCGCAGTGAACGTACATACGTACGTAGGCACGTAATACGTTGGTAAAAATTTGCTGCGGCGAGCCTTCGAATATTTCCGTCGACGTCCTGTGAGCCTGTATATACAGGGTGTCCCGTGGCATCTCGTAGCAAGCGAAACAGGAGCACGTAAACGCGTGGCCTGTCTCGCCTTGTTTTCCAATCGTAGCGAGTTTCGTTGTCTCAAATAAACGGTAATTTATGGAAACGCGTGTTTATGGCGTACGATCGTCGTACGATGTCAATATCGTCGTTATTTCAGCCATTCTCTTCGAACAAAGCTTGCCGTCCAAATTACCGATTCGCTGGCGAGAAATATACAATACGTTAATTTCGTTCGTTCGCGACGAAGACTTTACGACGTGGATAAAAGTAATCGGCGACGCCTGATACGACCGTCGATACAAATATTTGTCAGACCAGTCGAAAAACCAGTTATAAGCAATTTCATCGTTGCGCGAGTAATTTGAAGCCATTATGCCTTGTTCCATAGCATAGGATCCGTGCAGACGCGAGGTCATGGAGAATGGTGAGGTCGGCGTGCGCGGGGGCGCATCGTATCGTTCACGATCAGCCACATACGACAAATGCCTAAACTAATCCGTTCAGACGAAACGTAAAGTCACCCTTCGAGCACACGGGTACTGTGACTAATCGATCACGACGCAGCCGGTCTTTCACCCTCTCCTCTGCCTCGAATCGAATTTTAACCGCGCGCTCATCCGCGTCAGCTTTTTACTCTCCTCCTTCGTCCATGATCTTTCTAACCCGCAAATACCGTGTAAACGCTGCTTCGATAAACCGAAACAGCCAACGAGATACGTAACGAAGATTGGATAGACAATTTCGAGGAACGCGCTTTCAAGAATTACTCGAACTAAATAGATAAGAGAACGGAGAATGGCCGTGACTAAAGAAGTTAGAGAAACGCGAGCATGTCGATCATATCGTTTATATCATTCTCGTATTATTTTCCTGCAGAGTATATTACGGTATATTACAAAGTAAAATGAAAAGGTGTGCGCAAGTTTCTATGGAACTGACGGCTGCCTGACGAAACAGAAAAACGACGGTATAAAAACTTGACGTAAAATTACACGACTTTCTACCAGCGTGTTTAGCTCGATCAACTGCATAATGTGATAAATCTCGATAATCGATTCGAAGAGTCGTTAGCAAACGTTGTAAAAAATTAATTAACCGGAGACGAAAGGAACGGATAAGCCAGAATTCGTAATCGCGTTTGTCGTGCAGACGATGTTATAAATACGTTCTGAACGTTCCTCTTAATTTCTATGCCATGACCATTTGCAAGAGAAACGTCAAGGAAGAAATTTGCATAATGTGTAACATGGGTTAGAGATCAAATATAGCGTTTCGAATGGGACTAACTTGCCATTCGAGGTATCTACACGGTTGCCCCGAGCGAGTCCGCGTTAAAAGACGTAACGTTTATAGAAAGGGAGGGACGGAGCCATTCATAAACAAGCGCAAATAGAGTTGTGTGCACTTCTAGTTGAGGTTGCAGTTGAAAATGCATGACGAAACACGAATGACACGTGTTTGCCCGGCACAGCCGCAACACGGCTAAACTGTTGTGAGTCACGTGTTACCAGGATACGTGTACACGCATCAAGGATCTCGAGAATAATGAAGAGCCCCGGAAGAGAAAATAGTTGGAAGTGCATTAGAGCAGAAGAGGTTAGGGCTTTCCCATGGTGACTTTAATTTCACCTATTGTTCCCTGGTCGGCATTGTCGCCCGTTTGCCACCCTAGTTTATTCGCCACCAGCGATTCGTGCTTTTCGAAAACGTAGACGCTGGCTGGCCTAGCGCCACGAACGTCCAATCCATCTTGTTGCTCACGGAAACGCGCTCGCTCTCCATCCGCGTGACGAAACTGTTGCCCGAAAGACGTTCGCCTCGCAACACGCGGAGATTTCGAACGCGTGATTTAATCGACACGCGACACAGCGCCCGACGAGCTTCCACGTAGTTTGCGGTTTCGGCAGTACGAAGATACGAGGCGGGATAAGCGGATCGATCGTAGTTCGATAGACGAACGAGAAGTAAAAAAAAAAAAAAGAGCCTCTCGTCTGTGTAAATTTTCGCGAGCCAAAGCGCGGCTGGTCCCAATTGAATCGGTCAATTCTGGGGAGAAAAACGGTGGCATCCGGCGCGCGCTGTGAGGTCAAGTAGACGACCTCGTATCCTGGGTCTTGGTTAGACCCTTGCCTCATTGACGGCTGCGCCCACGGGTCAAACTCTTTGACTCGCGACCGCTGCCAACTGCCCCCTAGACAACTGCACAATTATTCTTATCGTTCTTGCGTATGTTGTATACATCGTAAATACTACGGCCATCGGTTCATTCATAAAATTCGACGATTCCGAGAACGGCTAGCTCGAGCGCGATGCTTCGATGAATCACACACGTTGAGTGGAAACCGCGAGACAATTGACGTTACGAAAATTCCTCGACGAACGTTTACTCGTTTCTCTCCGTTCTACTTTATCTCGAGTGTAATATTTGTGACAAAAATGGATACAAAGAGGTTCGTGGAATAATAAATGTACGATAGAAAAAGGATGGAGATATTTGAGCGTAGGAAACAGACACGATGAGTATTCTACTTTCTATAGAAGCGATCGAATCTTTTTATACGTTTAGGAAAACCGATACCTAGAAACATCGCCTAAAACGAAATTTAATATCTAATTTGACAAAGTTGAAGCGAAATTTACGTAAGACGCGATATCTTGGTAATTTTCTTGTTTCTTGCATCTTCGAGACGAAGGCGCGCGGTTAACGAGAAATTTAAATAAAAACGATAACGAGCGGAACGATATCGCGATCCATCGTTCAGGGGTGGAAAATTTATTCTTGCGTGTACGTATTAACGGCTGATTTGGTGCGGAGCAACGTTCGCGAGGGGTTGGAAACGATCGTGGAAACGTGTCTACGTACTCGATGTGTTAACCCGTTGCCCATTTGAACAGCTCTTGCGACCCTTTAAAACAAACAGGACGTCGCCTAGGGAACAAAGATTCGGGAACGAGTAGCGGAGAAATGAAAACGAAGAGAAAAAGACGGAGCAAAAGGGCGAGCGAAGGAGATTTATCGGGTTTAACCCTCTGATGCTCGATTTCGTAAGTGGCGCGTATTATGTATACAAGTGGCACAGCTGTGGAACAAAACGACCCCCATTATTCTCAGGACTTGTACCGCTATTAACATGAATCGATGCAACTACATTGTATTGTACATTGTTGTTCAATAATGATTACCTATCATACGATGGATCCATTGTTCGTTCTATTACAAAATGATCAAACGGTACTACGGGGAAACGATTGATACTAATCGATAATTTAAGACTTGTTACCGTGATATTACACGCGTATTGCTAACAGAACGTAGCGATATAATATTTGTAAGATCACAACGCTCTGTTCTTAATGAATGTTTCCATTAAGCTGTTATTATTATACAGCTGTTGTTATTATCGTTCGTATTGCGTTCATGGTTAAATATTGATGATAATAATAACGAGAGACGTAACTCGCGTCGATGGATAAATAAAAACTTACGACTGTAACGCGACACCCGATGTCCCGAAAATGATGGAAAACTTCAAACGGTGAAACGTAAAGTTTCGCTACGGTTTCTCCTACCGCCGTGATCTCGAACCTACGATGGACCTGTCCGAATATTTGGACAAATTTTTTTGACGAATAAATTCGTCGTTAAATCGTACGAGTAAAGTTCGAAGAATCGTGAGATTTTGCAATCAACGACGTTTATAAATGTAGGAATAACGAAACGAGCGAATAACCGGAAAGGTGATTTTACGTGCATCCAGTTTTAAGATTCTACGATTATGCTTGGTATGAAAATAATACTTTCCATCGAGTTCTAACTTGGAGAAATTTTCGATTCGCGCGTACGAATGGATCAGACTGACTCGATAATACAGAGAGGTAATTGAATTTATTTATTTATACTTGCTATAAAGGCTGACACCGATATAAACGAACGAATAATTAACAATTAAATCACGCACGATACGCGAATAAAAACCTATTGCGTAGATACAACGTTCCTTAAACACGAGCTGCAATTATGAGTCGAGTAGATTGGCACGTTTGCAGATACGATTGATGCAGCTATTAGAGGCATAGTTAGTCCTGTACCGAGAAGCGCGGAGTAGTGGAAACTTCCTGAGAACCCTAGATGGATCATCAAGCTTGAAAAGCTGGAGAATTTCTGGCCAGTCTATGTAACCGTTTAAGAACGAATCGTAGTCACGGCGTGTTGTCGGAACGAACTTGCCGATTTCGTATAAAATCGAACGCAAAAACGTGAAAACTTGCGTTGAATTTTCCCGATGGAATCAGCGCGCGTCCTCCGGTAATGGGAATTCCAAACGGGAGAGCGGCCCCATCCAACAACGATGGATCGAATGCAACGTGCCGAATCGAAATGTTTCGTTAAAGTTCCTTCTCTTGGCATTCCCTTCCCGTTTTAAAAATACAACTGAATCTACAGATTTTCAGAGAGTACCGCGATCTTCTTGCCACCGCGGATTCAACGTAGTTCGCTTTCTAACGACAACGACGGAGACTCGAGTCTCGAAAAGTATCGCGTTCGATTCTTGATCCGAATACAGAAATACGTGGACGAAACAGACCGCATAAATCGAAGATACGCGTAAATCGAAATACAGAATAAGGGGATCATCGATCGCCGATTGGATTTCTATGGAACAGCGAGCAGAGCGGAAGACGATGGACGCGCGTCGCGGCGCATCGCGTCGCGTCGTGTCGTGTCGCGCTCGGGGATGGGTCAAGGTAAAAAGGGGAGACGAGAAAAAAATGGTTGGCAAAGAGAATGCAGTGGGTGGCACGCGCCCAATGCCGTAACTTTAATATATAAACGCTTAACAGGCTTGGTGTAACACGAGACACATCGGAAGGGACGTCAGCCGAGTGTCACTCAGTCATTCAGTCAGCTCCGCTCGTTTCGTGCTCTCCTCTCGCTCTCTCGGCCACGATCCGCTTCTCTCGCTCTCCCTCTGCCATTCTTGCGGTAAGTGTAGCGCGAGTATGCCAGCACGCAACGTGCACGTACGCACGCGCACGCGTACCCGCACTCGCACTCCTATTCCGAAGGATGAGATCGAGTTCCGAGCAAACCGCGATAACATCCGAGGGGAGAAAGAACACGAGCCTTATCTACCGCGTTAATTCGTTCTATTCTCTCTCTCTTTCTCTCTCGTGTCTCTTCCTTCTTTTCGTCCACCAGACCCCGTTTCGTTCGTCTGAAAATCTGCTTTCGGTTTTTCACGATCAATCGTCTCGTGCGTTGCCAGAACACGCTCATTCTCACGGGTATCCGACCAACGATTCAAGACGCTACACTTGATCTCTCAATTAGACGCTTCGTACGCTCTCTTATCCAGCCGTATTCCGACGTTACACGAAACACCTCGCACATATCTAACAGAAGACTTAAACGAGACCGTTCGTTAGACGCATACAGAGTGCGGTGAATAGCGCGTTCGCGTTGTGTGATTCCTCGTGAGAAAATCGAGAAACAGGAAAAGCGAAACGACAGTGCGATTTTCGCTAGTCGATATCGCGTATATTTAGATAATATTAATCGGTACACGCGTTTCATAGACTTGCAAGTTTCCTTTCATCGGCAATATATGCGATCTTCGCTGCGAAAGTCTATTAAACGCTACGTGACATCGGGACAGCGAGGTAAATAAAATAAGTGAAAACGCGTTCCCTTTAAACTCTCTTAAAAGTCTCGCGTTTCTTTTTTTTTTTCTTTTTTGTTTCGATGTCACCGTCATAAGATTGCGAGCGAAACTGATCAACGGATCAATCGAGTTCCTATTGTACGATCATTATTCCGCTATTAGCAGTCGGTCAAGTAGAAATTTCAAATGTAATTTATATAAATTATCATCGCGCGCACGATGTACACGCGTCGTAAAGAAATGTATATATACATACGTAAAAGGTATTTTAAGGTAACGTTGAAGCAACAACCCGATTGATCTCGAAAAAGAGAAACCAAAAGCACAAGCTTGCAATCTAAATGTAAAGATCACGTCCCAAATTCCGTTTACGAATCGCCTGAAAATCTTTCGATCCACCTCTGATTTTTACCTAATTGGTTGGAGCAGAAGAGCCTAAAGGGAGGGGATTTGCAGTGTTGGAGGGGTGAAACAGGGGAAAAGAAGAGGGATGGCGGTGAAAGAGACGATAGCGACGCGGTTAAATGCCACGAGACTCGAGTACAGCTGGACCTCTGGTTTAAATGGTCATTTGTTAGAGACGCGGGAGATAGAATGGGAGAAAGCAACGGTACAAAGACACGAGCCTTGATTGCACTTTAATTCACCTTCTCCTTCTTTCGTTCCCTGTGATCTGTTCTATACTCGAGCACGATCGGGCCAGTCATTTAAGCAGGAAGTGCGTCCCTAGGGAACGAGTCTCGGCTTTCATCGACGAGAAAAGTTTTCAGATTCGTCTGTCGCGTGTACGATAGTCTGCGTGTTTCCATTTGTCTCGCGAAATAGCCTACGTATGTAAAAGCGTTTGGAAGCTAGTGGTAAAGGGACGTAGTAACTTTGACGATAAATTGCAAATTATTGATGCCACGATGAAAAATATTTATTACAGGAAAAGTTGTTTAGGATAATAATTAAAAGCGAAATTTTCGCTTTAACACGAAGACAAACAGAAAACTGTTTTTACGAAATAGCACGAGTCGTGAAAAATGAAATGCGTTCGTTTAATTGCACTTGCTTGTATTAATCCCTGTGTTGTATTTAATTGCGATTAAATGAAATTAATTGTATTGTGTGTAATTGTATTTAATTCCTTGTATTTTATTTTCTCTTACAAGATATCGTTTTGTAAGTAAGAGCAACGTTCTTCGCGGATACTTCGAGATTCATTTGAAAATAGTTTTTATACGAAATATTCTTCAGCGTGCCGGTATACGTGTAACGCGCGCGCGATAAACTCGAATCAGAGTTTTAAAACGTGTAAATTGTATTTAATAATGCCCAAATAGAAGATACGAATAGCGAGAACGAACAAATAATCGTAGGTACGATACGAACTTGATCGATTCGTTGATTAATCGTGTTTGTAATTTTACAACGGCAACATCGAAAAACAAAGAAGCTGGAAAAAATGGGAAGCCTCTCGTTGTACAAACAATTCTCAGCTGATCTATCGCGCCAAGCAATTAACCTGTTTCGCTTGTCAGATCTCTCTAAGGCTAAGGTTTCTTTCCTTATCTGCTGAATGAATTAAAACATTTCAAAATTTGAGTTCAAGAGGATAGGAAAGTCTGGATGATAAAACGACACTAACTCTTTTCCTTCTCTGTTATCTTTAAACGAGAAAACGAATTTGCTTTTGGTAATTACGTAAGCAACGTGGTTCTTTTTTCCTGTGCACATATGTATCCACTACCCATGTACATACGTTATATGAAACATCCTAATCCTTAAAAGGATATAAGTCTGTTCGTACTGCGAATGATACTTTCCTGTCCGATCAAATGCAGCAGCTTTCGCATAATAACCAGCTAGGATATGGTATATGCAAACGATTACATTTACAACGTTGTAAAAATATCCTTAAAATTGTACGATAAATTTACGCGATACCGTGACTATTCGTGCACCGACTGTTTTAGATACGTTGGCCAAGCGTTTCAATTATTAACGTTAACGCGGAATAAAGGAACGTTATTTAACAGGGTCGCGTTTTATCTAGAGAAACAACTTTACTCGCTCGAACATTAGCATCGCGTAATTTGCTCACATAACTGCGATACGATGAACAAAAATTTTCATTGGTCGCGATACACGCTGCTTCTATCAAGAAACTCGGTCGAACGTAAATTCGTGTTAATCGAGATTAAAATTAAAAAAAATTAAAAATCAAATTTCGCAAATGAATAAAATAATCGAGAGTAATAAAAGAGGGAAAATCTTCGTGGTTTCTATTCTTCTTTTTTTTCTGTTTTGTCTTAAATTGCATTTATTCGCCAGAAAGAGTATGTTACAAAATTTCTCTTACAATGTTTCGACAACTTAAACGGACATCGATATTCTTAAAACTAATGCTCTCTCGTAACTTCGTAGCTTCACACACTCGTAGCTTGCGGAAAGCTGTTTTAATCGTTCTCAAATTTACCGAATCTTAACTGTTGATACCGGTAGGCGTCGATAACGATCGGCATTCGTACTATCGAGCTTTATTACAGAAAAAATTCCTCCTTTAGTTAGCGTTTTCGATAGCAAAGGAAGTAAATTATCGCGGGAAATCGCTTTTCTCCATTTCCACCCTGCGCTCTCTTCTTCCGCCACGCGTTCCTCCGCTTCTCTTCCGTTCTTCCACCGATCCTACGGATATAGGTGTGTCACTCTATCCCTCGCCGTGTATCGTTGTAAGTAATTCCGCGGCACACTGCTGCGAGAAGCTTTCCGCGAGAATTCTCAAGAAACAATTACCGGCCTAAACGAAGCTAATTGAAGTCATTCAAGATCATGGCGAACGCGTCGGTGTCGGCTGGTATGGTGTAGAAGAAGACAAGAACAACACTGTAAACTGCGTTTCGCTGAGTTTACTCGGTGCGTAAACGAGCGAGCGAGTGGCTCGTTTCCACCGCGCCAAATAAAGTTGAACGAAGCGCCTACGAGCATCTTTCTTGCGCGTCTCAGCCGCGTGCTCGCTCTTTGTCGTTACTCCTTTGCGACACGACACATTTCCGGCCGTTATCGCTCCGTTTATCCCTACCTCGTCCAGTCCCTTCGAACCGTAACAGCGTTTCAACCCCCGTTTTCTCCTTCTGATCTTGATCACGCGTGCCGCTTCCTTCGTATATTCCCTCGATACGCGTCGTTCTATCGTAGCGACGGTTTCTTACTAAACGTTGCTCCGTTACCTTTTTTCTTTCTTTTTTATTTATTTTAGTCCGTGTCTTACAATTTGTCCAACGGGACATTCGGTAGATTTGTATAACTTTGTTGCAAAATAATGGGGGGGGGGGATGATTACTCCCAGCGGGATACCATCTTCCAGATTGTCTATTTTGTTTCTTTAGCGAGGTCAGCGCGATGCTTTTTTTTTTAGTTTTTTTTCTATACGAGTTTTGCTCGTTTCAGCAGCCAGCTGGTTTCGGCGTGTTACCGTTCTTTCCTTGTATCTTCCTGCGTGTCTGCCGATTTCTTCCTTGACCATTGGTATAATCACCTTTAACGTCTCTCATTTACGCTCGTTTCAATTTCTAGCTACATGCTCAAGTAAAACTTGTATTCCTCGTACTCACAGACACGCTGCTTTCAAATAATATATACACGTCCAAAGAATAAATGTTTCTATGTATACAACAGAAGTTTACATTCAGAGTTATTCGAGCGCCACTTAAATATAGTTTGCAACGATATTTGCATATAATGTCCGAGCAAACTTGCGAAGATGAAATTTAACAGATATATCGGTATCTTTTCCAGAGAACGGTACGTGTATCAAAAGTCTAACCGTGACGAGGACACTTGCTTTACAAAGTACATCTCACGCGTAAAAATCAAATAACAGCGGACACTTTCTTTTGAATTACAAACGATATTACGTTCGGTATAGTTATTTTGCTTTTTACGTAAATTATCGTAGCGTGGATAGGTTACGTCGATAAAGTCGTCGCATCGTTCGTAACGCGATTAGCGAAAACAACGTAACGACGATAAATCGTAATGGCGTAGTAACGTTACCTCTCTCGAAAAACGAAACGTTTGATCGTTCCTTTATCCCGTGCGAAGGATGCGGCTGCCAGCATTTATTCCGCCGACGTTGGAACGTTCGGCTCTTCCTCTGCCTTTGCCTCTGCTTCCATCCTTTCCAAGCTTTCGTTCGCTCGCGCGCTTTTTCCTCTCCTGCTCCGTTCTGCTTGAACGTTAACGTTTGAACAGAGACACACGAGCAGCCGCTCATTCATTCGCCCATTCGACGGTCGTACATTCATTCGTTCATTCATTCGTTTAACACTTTTGTGCTACACGAAGATACGGGCCGTCTGTCGCGGCGGTACGCGCCTGGGAACCTCTTAACTGTTTTGTATAACGTGATTACTTCAATCCCGTCTCTACTCTTCCTACCATCCGAATCCGGACTAGGTTTCATTAAGTTTCATGGATCGACACGATACAATCGTAAATTTCTCGATGATTTAATTTATCCAACGATGAGCTAAACCGTCGTACACCATTTGCCTAATGACGACATAGAAGTACAATATGTACGTTGTATCTCGCGCGAAATTCCTCGCTTAAATAATACTACGTATCGCTTTTTACATATAGATTACGGTAAAGTACAAAAATGAACGATAGCATTTGCGGCGAGTTGTTCGGAATCAATTGCTCGGAAATGTTTCCTATCCTGTGGAATATATTAGGCTGTCCGAAAAGTTACTTTCGTCTTGTAAGGAAATAACGGATGCGTGACATTAACTGTTTTACATTATCTTCGTCGAATCGCGCATGATCGTGATAATAGAAATAGAGCAAAATGGATAGTAGATGATTCGATAAAATAATATACCATAGAACGAAAGAAGGTTGCGCGTCTATTTTTTTTTCCTTACAAAAGGAAAGAAACTTTCCGGACAACCTAATAGCAAACACAACCGACTCGTTCGTTAGGATAAAATTCCAACGAAGATCGAACGCGAAATCTTTTCTCGTCCGAGCGAGGACGGTTCGTACGTTCGAACAATGTATTTTTAACGTGTTCGTCTTGGCGAGCATCGTGCATCCTTAAATCCGTAATTATTCTTCTGTACCCGGCGGTGAGACTCGACCAACGATATTTCTAGAGAAATCGATAAATACCTCGGTGAAGACGCGCACGGGCAAGCGCGTTTGCAACGAATTAGCGAGGAAATAGGATCGAATGGAAGAAAAATCGACGACGAGAGAAATGGACGAAACGAGAAAGAAAAGAAAAAAAGAAAGAAAAGAAAAGGCGAAGACGTAGCTGGATGGAAAGTGGGCGTCTCGGAGAGCGAAGGAGACGCGACTGAAAGGCCGCAAACTGGTTCGCTCCAGACGAGCAATCGCGAGCTCGTAATTGCTACCAACCGTGCGGAGGTGGCGAGGAATATGGCGCTGTTAGCGGCCGAGCATCTTCTCTTAACCCTTCTTCCTCGCTTAAATAAGTTAACCGAGTCATCTTGCGACAGTACGAACACGGCTACTTACATAGGTACGCGGCCTTACGTCATGCGCGCGTGGCCGACCAACAGGGTACTTGATACTATCCTTGAATCTTACTCGAAATTGACCGCAATCAAAGTGCCACGTCAACATTCTGTACGCGGTACCACTTATATCCAGCGCGTCCGCGTCACGAAAATCAACCGGACTTCCGCTAGCGGCGATTCTTTGGCGGAAGATCGATGACTCGTCCGATAATTACGCCTATACGTCACCACTTGCCTACCGCCGCTTCTCTCGCTCGAGTTCACCGTTTCCTCGAAACCGCTTCTTGCAAGTCGTTCAGCTCGACATTTTCCAGCCAACGTCCAACTTTTCGTCTTACGTTCTCGTTGGAATTAAACCAGAGGAGATTCGCGATACGTGGAACGAACCGAAGGTTCGTCGTTCGCTCGACGATAGCGAGTTTTCTCCGCGCGGATCGTGAGCAACGATCGGTTCGCTAAACACCGTATTTTACGAGAACGTAGAAAATCGTCGAAGCTTCTCGAGTGGCACGATTTCGAGATTAATCGCGATCACGGTGCTCTTGTATATAGATAGCTTCTCGTCGTAGTGGAACAACGCGTTGCTGCAAAGATCGACGTCGAGCGGGGCAAAGGCAAAAGGATGTGTCGAGGAACGTTGGTGGAACGACGAGCGGCGAACGTTTGCTAGTTTCAGGCAGTAGGAAAGGAACGCCGGAACGCGTTCCAGATAAACCACAAATCGGCCACCATTGCGCTCACGGCGCATCCCCATAGGCTAGAAATCCGGCCGGAATGCCTGTTCTTCCCCTCCGTGACTAGGGGATAGCTACCCCTGCGGCAAAGAGGAGACCTTCTGCTCCAGAGCAAAACCAGTCTATTCCTTTCTCTGCGTGAACGTCCGTCTCTAACACGGATGGAAAAAGAGAGGGGGAGGGCGAAACTGCACGCAACAATCCCCACAACGCGTATACGTGTATGCATCCATGGATGAAAATAATGTAACACGCTGCCATTGAAATCTATTGACGCGCCACCCCAAACGTCGTCGCACATGTGCGATGCGCCCATTCTATTTATACCAATTTCGTTGGAGAGAAGACTACGTGTTGTGTCGCTGACTCTTGTGAGAACGCAAAATGGCGATGTCAAAATAACCGTAGGCAATTTTGAAAGCGAGCTACGGAACCGGCCGCGCCGCGCAACGTACGCGTCGTCTTTGTACGACGATTTGCGTGGTTCGATGGAAGGCAATTTGATCGGGGCAGCAAGGGACGAGCGTGCAACGCGTGGAATGCGAATACCTTTTTATCGTGCGAATAACGCGACAATCATGTGGTATTAGCGAAATGGTATTACAAGGGCCCCGAAAGGCATCACGGCAACCCTAGCCAGACCGAGTCTGCGACTAACGCTGACGACATCGACAATAATGTAATAGCGCAAAGTAATTCAGCGAGTTACCGACTACTTACTAAAATGCCAGGAACACTTTATGATCTTTACGCGTTTCGCAGACCCTGCTGCGCCGTTATCAGATATAAATAGAGATTACGCGCGTCTTCGAAATCAAACCTATTCCTTCGCGAGAATTTCGATGCCGCGCCTTGGTAAATCGAAATCGAAAAATCCGTCGACGTCCTATCTCGCGTCCAGGCGCGAGTTTCAGTTACTTTTACGCCTCGTATTCGTATTTCTTTTCTTTTTTTTTTCTTCTTTCCTTTTCTCTTTTCAGTCGTACGTAATTAGCAGAGAACGGGAGAAACGCGTTTAAAAAACAAAACAAATAACTCGGTACGAACGTGGTTTCGCAGGGGCGCCGACTCGCACAGCTGCCGAGAACTGAGATTCGTGGAATAGAAGCGATTAAAGCGTAAAGGATGGGACGAAACGATCGAAAGTAGCGCTAATTGAGGCGAAACGCGCGAGCCGAAGGATAGCTGCGCCGACAGAGCGTGGATAAACGACAAACTATTTCGAATTTATCCGTGCCGATAGAGAAGAACGTCTCTATCGTGTACACCGGAGAAGTAACACGCCCATAGAGGACTCGCCACTTGGAGCAATTGACCACGCAAGTGTTTATCGTCCCCTTCGACTACGTGATGCTATGCAACATTCGTTTAATCTCGCTTTATACGTGGCTGACAAGCGTTATCGGTTCGGTGATAATGCGCAGTGGCAGCACGCTAATATATTCCTGTAATTACAGGTAGAATTTCCGATCCGCGGCCGGGCTATCGTTAAAACCAACGTCTAAGCTGTGATAATACGCGAATTTCAAATGGCAACGCTATAAATCGAACGCAATCTACGGGACGTTTGAAATTCGCGTATTGGTAACACGATAGCACGCGGTCTACGCAGTTTTTCTTCTCGCGTTGCTGCATGCAGCAGAACCTATCGTTTTATTAGAACGTCTATGCGGATCGATCGATGCACGGAAATACATAAACAGTTATCTATTTTGCAACTGTCGCGATAAAAGTATCTCGTGTTAATCGCAACAGGACGAGGCTTAATAACATCGTTAAGAGTATAGCTACGAGGTAAAATACTTTTGCAAACTTATTGCCTAACCTTTAAATACGCGGTTCGACCGATCTTACTTCGAATTACGATAAGCGTACATATTTTCCACGTGCATCGTTCGTGTTAAACGCTGTCACTTTATCCAACACTTAATCGCGACACGCTCTCCGTAATCGACAGCTTTCCGAACGCTATGTTCCTCTATTAATAAATCGTTACACGTGTTGCACGGTAGTGTATATACCGTATCGCGTATCGAAGATGTTTATGCACTGCGAAAAATACGAGCTCCTTAAAAAAAAAAAAGAATGACGATTTTTGCACCTTACTCCTGCTGTCGCTGTTTTTTATCTGCCGGTAACGAAGCTTCCTATTATGAAACAGCGTTTTAACCTCGAAGCGTGTCGATATTGTTTTCACGCGCGGTACCGACGGAACGACGTTCGATTTAGTCG
This sequence comes from Bombus waltoni, assembly GCA_014737395.1. NCBI lineage: Eukaryota > Metazoa > Arthropoda > Insecta > Hymenoptera > Apidae > Bombus > Bombus waltoni. Next base: position 2,943,905 of record JACXII010000055.1, read on the forward strand.
CGTGATTAGGATAAAACGCGTCGATAGCGGTGGAGAAAACGAAGCGTAGAATCGGATAGCATTAAAGACGAGAAGAAGGCGAAATACGTGTTTGAGCGGAGAGGCCGCGCGGGTCACAATCTCATCTACGGATCCTAATCGGTCGTCTATCTCTCTCTCCTTCTGTTTCTCGCATGTTTCTCGGCCCTTCAAACGCTTAAACCCTCCGTTCGACGTACGCGAGCGTACGCTATTATCTTATTTACGCCTCATTGTCTCAATGTATCATAGCGATATCCAGCGACCGCTCGTACCGAGCAACAACACGACGCTGCTGAGTCGTGTCCACGTGAAAGTAGCCCGCCTAGAGCTTCTTCCATCGAATCAGCGTTCCTACGCGAGTCCTAATTTCCCTTGGACGATGCGCGTTCAAAGTTGCTAACGAGATGCAGGTAAATTAATTTTTTTCTAGGATACCAATGACGCGTCGTCGATGTTTAAACGATCGAAGATGATCGTTCGATGTGAATTTACTTTCGCGATAAGAAACAGCGACAGATCGATCGAATTATACGAAGACGAATAACGTCTTGCTTCGGACGATGCAAGCGACAAAAAGTGACGGAAATTGAAAAACTCGTACAGTTTCATAGTTACAGGACGTAATTGAATTAGAAAAAAATCCACGTCGTAACGGTTATTACGTGTACCCATCGAGTATGTAAACGTTCGCTCGCATCGCGTTATACGCGCGTTAACCAACGAATCATACATAAAAATACAAAAATACGTGAAAGGTGGGAAAAGAGGATAAAGTTTCCAAGCGATACAAATTAACCTAACGTGGATGTGTAACGCGGGATACTTTTTGCCTCGCTACGAGAACCAATTGCACCTTTAGCGTTTCTCTGTTCGTTGAAAAGAACAAATCCATTTTAGTTTCGAACGTTTCTTCTTTGGGCGTTCTTCTATCGACGAAGGCAAGTTGCAATTCGACGATCTTACCAATACCATTCACGTTAGTAATTTCTACGTTTGCCATATTCGTCGAAAGAATTTCCTCCCTCTATTTTGCCGAATTAGATAAACGCGTTACCGAATTAGCTACGAGATCTAGCCTCTCTCTTCTCTCCCTCTCTCTCTCTCTCTAGTAGCTGGTGTAAAAATGTAAAGGATGTAACAAAAAGAACGATCGATAACGTCGCGATAATTGCGAGCTCGACGTCGACGCGTATTTCCATCGGACGCGTATATCTTGCCACCTTGGTTGGAAGAAACGGACGAAGGTCAACGTAGAAACCAAACTGAGCGAAGAGAAAAGAAAGAAGCCCTAGGAACGCGGAATCAACGAGAAAGACGAAGCCAACGGCTACGTTGAACGAAGAGGCTGGAGCCAGGCTAATTTGGTGAAATCAAAGGCTGCAGAGGAATGGCTACGAAGGCCACTGGAATATGGTTTTATGGTTATAGCGAAGCACTAAACCAATTCACAATTTCGAAGCTTCGACCTCGACCTTCTCTACTCCATTATCCATTGACTTTACCCGAACGAAACTTTTATCCTGCGATATGTTTTGACAGCCGTTGGGTTCTGCCTGTTACTTTTACGAGCCCCATGGACGAAGCTTCGTTACGTGTTCCGTGGAAATTTACTACGTTGAGCTTTTCTGCTCGTGTGGCATAATCGGGCTATTGAACGAGTATGTCATTATTCGAAATCCTAACCTAATGTCGACGCGCGAAAATAATTATCTCAGCGATCCTGACCTGTGCAAGGAACAAAAGGAGATTAAATTTTCAGATTTGGAAGAACGAACTTGCGGTAAGTGGACGATTTTGCTTTCATTTGTTTTTCTCCCTTCAAGGCGGAATTAAAGGCGGTAAATAAAACGACAGGTGGAGGATTAACGCGTGGGACCTATCTCGAGCTAATCGGCAAAATGATCGATCGGCAAATGGGATAAAGTGTGAAAAAGGTTCGAAGGTAATCGCAAATCACAAGGCAAAATTTCTAAAAAAAGTTTCAAACATTTATTTTAACGATCATATACACGTTTCTGGGGCAACATATCCGCGATTTTCGGTTGTATACATATATACACGTTGCGTGTCTATACCTTATACGAATAACAATTATCAGCTATGTACATAATTCAACAAAGTAAACGAATCACGAGTATCACCGAGTTACAACTTGTTAGGTAATAGATTGAGATTCGCACCGAATGGGAAATATCGCGATCTATGATCGGCGACGAAAAATTACATAAACGAATCCTGCCTTATATTTACAATTGTCTTTATATTATTTCTCTACAGGGCATCGACGTTCCATACACGAAACCGATATATTTTAAAAGCTAGTATTTACAGAAATCGTTCGAAGAGAAGAAGAAAATAAATGTACATACAATGTATCACCATGTACGCGTAAACTGGGTCGAGAGAAGATAACGCTGGGGATGCGCGTGTACCTTCTCTAGTCCGTTGCAGACGAATCGTAAGTTGCGAGTCGGTTGATCTTCGGCTACGAGCTGTACTCGAGAAACGATCGAAACTAGACCAGCGAGGTCGTTCAGCTTTGCCTTCCGGTAAGAACTGTGATCGGTTTTAACAGCAATTGAGGCGGACTGTGCGGAAGCGATCTCGGTTGCTGTACAACAGGCGTGTTACAGACGGTTATAGGGGGCGAGTTTGGCGACATCGGTTCCGGGCTGCTGCCTGGCGACGCCGTGGCCGATGTCGGCTGTCCTAGAAGCGGAGGCTGATTCACGTGGTATCTGCTTGGCTGCTGATTGTGAGCGAACACCGCGGCGCTACTCTGATGCTGTTGATGCGCCGCCAACGACCTGAGGGTCGAGTAGAAGTCGTAGGGGCTGCCGGAGACGGGAATGGCGGATGCTGCGATGCCGGTCGGATATCCAGCGGCGGTCGGAGGTTGCAACAACCTCTCCATCGAGAATGGGCCGTGTTGCGGTGGTGCGACTGTGGCTGGTAATGGTTGCGGCTTGCAGGGTAAATTGGTGGCCGAACTGGTGGCCGCGCCGGGCAATAAACTCGCTGGATATCCGGCGGGAGTGGAATAGGCTCCGGTCGCTGACGGATAGCCGGCGGCTCGATGCAGATACGGCAGCGTGTAGAGAGAGGCTGGCCATCCTGGTGGAGCGTACGCCGATGGATACAGCCCGCCGAGGACCACGCTTCTCTTGAACGCGGCCAATCGAGATCTAGAAGCCGCCGTGGTTCTTCGGCGGAGCTTACCGGTCGTGCCTCCGATAAACACGTCCTCGGAGCTTGGGTCCAGCATCCAATAATTTCCTTTTCCAGGGTCGTCGTAATGTCTGGGAACTTTAACGAAACACTTATTCAGCGAGAGATTATGCCTGATGGAATTCTGCCAACCCTGCTTGTTGTTCTCGTAGTAGGGAAAGTGTCGCATTATGTACTCGTAGATACCGTTCAGGGTGAGTCTCTTCTCCGGGCTTTGCCGAATGGCCATCATGATGAGGGCGTTGTAACTGTAAGGCGGTTTCTCGCACTTCTTCTTATCGTCCGCCTGTCGATCCTTCGAGTCCTTCTGCTCGGACGAATTGCACGAGTTGACGGCGTTCCTGGAACAATCCAAGGGCGGAGTCTCGGTACCGCCGTCCCCGGTCACGTCCAGATCGCTCGAATCTTCGCTATCGTCGACGTGGCTGATCTCCGGAGACGCGGATCGCCTGACGGTCGGAGCCGGCGTTCCCGCGCACGCCTCCGGCAAAATACTGCGAATGCTGAAGTTGCTCTTAAGGATAACTCGCGGCGACGGCGACGCTGTCACCGTTTGCTGTTCGCTCGATCCTTCCATATTCACCATTCTTTTGTCACGTGTCGCTAGGAAAACTCGCACTTTTCCAATCCCAGAGAACGTGCGAGAACGAAAACGATCGACGCTGTCACAACTCGGTGTTCACACAGGAAATTCCCTTTCGAGAAACATTTGAACGCACAAAACACTTCGCGGTCGAACTTTGTCCCCCGTATCTTTTTAGTTCCTCGCCGAGTCTGTAACACAACCGATAAACGATGTTATCCACCGAAGGTACGCCGCGAATTTGCTGTCATCCCCGCTACTCACCCTATATATACGGCTCAAAAAGCCACGCCTCCTCATCCCTGGATGTCACGCACAGGGAGAGATCGGACCAATCGTCGCGATTGCTGCGCCTTATACATCGGCGACGTCCTTTTTCCCCACCATGCCGCTTTGCGGCCAATGTTTGACAGTAAACTGTGCAAACAGTGAGCAGCATTACGTCGGAGGCTGGGATTTCGAAGGTGGCCGATCGTAGCCAGCCTCGATAGTGGGGAGCGCAGCCGCGACTCGACTCCAAGCCGCCAACTCCCGTATACAAACAAATCCAAACGCGATATCTGTATTTCTACGCCCTCGTACGGCGTTCGAGCCGCCAACTCTCCACGGGAACCGCGTTCCTCGTCCGCGCGTGAATACATCGAACCAAAAAGGGGTGGGGGGTGGGGGGGGTGAATGCCCTTTGTCGCTGCTGTTCCAGCCACTGTCGGCGTTCTTCCATCGAATCGTGGAACCACCGCCGAAATCGATATACCCTTGTGCGATCGTTTCGCTAATCTATTCATAAGCGAATTATCTTTTTTTTTTTTCTTTATTCCACTTTGCAAATATTTTTCTCCTTTCTCGCGCCGATCGAATATCTCGTCGACGTAACGAGCAGAGACAGACCGCTTCGATCCCTCTCAGGACTGGCTTCGAATTACGTTTTTCGCGAAAGCGTTCTCCTTCGAACACGTTCCGTACATGAGATTTATAAAGAGAATAATTTTTATTATATGTATACAAAGTTTATGTTTGCACGATTATTTCAGAACAATAACTTATTTAACGGGACACCTACATTGTGGGTCAGTCTGACCGTTTGTGTCCAACTTTCACATGTTTAAACAACGTATTTGGTCATTATGCGTACTTAATTACCGCTATAAAACTGTACCGTTTACCTTAAAATATCCGCACGACGTATTTTTTGGTATTTACTTGTCTTTTTTTTCAAGAAATACACGCAGCTTGTCCTCCCTACCGCCGCCGGTTTATTTGACGCGATCGAAATATACGGTATTTATTCTTCTAAACGATCGGTATGAAAGAAAGGCTATCTGAATGTAAAATGCACGGCCAACTCGAAAGAAACGACCAAATGGCAGGAAAATACAGCTAAATCTCGTAGGTGGCCGCTCCAAGTTTGTTTTTTTTTTTTTTTCGAAATTCTGACCTAGCTGGAATAAATGACCGGGATTTGTACGAAGAAACAACGGGAGGAAAAGTTTCAAGGCAGAAACTTTTAGTTCAGTTAGCTAGAGAAATTGGCGCTGCGTATGGAGAATCGCAGGGAAAGGAAAAACGTGGCAGAAACGTCAACGAACGCAAGTTCGGACTCGCACGTACGAAAAGCTGGTCTAGTGAAATTTTGCAAATTGCATTCGAGAATAAAATAATTTGTAAAAAATACAGCGAAACCGAATAAGATATATATTATTTGTATATTTAGAAAAACGTGTACGAACGCGTATATAAGGCGTATAAGAACGAAAGAAGCTACAAAATTAACGTTCGTTTTTAGTCATTTTTTTTTCCAGTTTATAATCAAAACTATATAAAAATCAATTTATGGCGTCGTTTTATGGGAGTCCTTCGTGTTATTTCATTTTGCAATAAACTGGCCATTACCTACGTTTAATTATAAAAACAGCATTTTTTTTAAAGACCGCTCGTTTAAACCAGACACAATAGGGATGTACATACAAAAAGAGTCGGTAGGTTTGGCGTTAAAGTACCCATTGCGTGTATTTTTCTCCCCTTTCATTTCGATATCGCTCACTCGGACTTGCTGCACCGAATTACACTATATTATATTACTCGATATATTATATATGTTATATCATCGAATTTAAGACATTACGGCAAACCTGTATAAAAGCGGTACACCATATTTCTTCGAATAATTAAATCGACGAATCTGCAAAACAGTCGACGATCGTTTTATTCGCCACTGTAAAAGCATATGATTTATGCGCAGAACGCTTTCGTAGTGCGGACAGCATCTGCTGTATTATGTAGTAATATCATATTAGTACTATTATATTATTAGTAGCATTGTATCATATAGTATTACGTTATATAGAGATTTTAATTACTCTGAAACAAGTCGTCGAAAGAAAGATTTTTAACGATACTTTACCTGCACTTGCCACGTAACTGTAACTTCAGTTTAGTTTATAGGCATTAAGTACCTAATCCAAAAGTTCCTTTCGCCTTGTAAGGAAACAACGGATGCACTACGTTCTCTGTTTCGTATAATTTTTCATATCGATGATAAAAACAGAACAAAATGGATATAAATAATATGGATATAATATAATAATGGATATAAATAATATAAAACAAAAACATCTATTATTTCCTTACAAAAGGAAACAAACTTTCGGAACAATTCGGTAAGAAAACAATTTATGTCTAGTGTTAGGTAAATATAGTAGGCAATGTTTAACGAGTTATTTGAAGAATTTGTGTTTTGCAAACGGCTCTCAATAGCGGCAGGTATGTTGGGTACGTTTACCGGCTGGTAGTTCTTACCAATTGTACGTCAGAATTTACGTCAGAGTACGTCGATTTTTCTTTGTAATAGTTGACTATTTTTCCATTCACTTATCTCGTCGACTACCTTAAATCAACGCGGTTATGTACTCGAACGATCATACACAGGGTCGCTTAATTGAATCATCGGGATGAAATATCTACCTGCCGGTCTAATGTCCAAAGACCGATATCTAACCGCACTGGTCGGCACGTTTGATGCGTAGCTATGCCATTTTACGGACGTAACAGCACGTACGGTAGTTTCCCAGCCGAAGCTCGTTAATTCTGAAAAAGGCACCGATGCCTTCTCGAAGACGATGTCTCGTAGATCTCATCTCTCGATGGGAAAACTGTCGGTGGTCCACAGAAGAGGCCGGAACACACAGAACGTAGAGCAAAGTTTCTCTCAAGAAGAACGTTCCACGGAGTGTACGAAACGTTTAAACGAACGAACGTGACAAAATATCCTTGTTTCGAATGGCTCGAGCGTATTTTCGAAATTATCGACCCGCTTAAGAAAGGTGAGGTAACAGAGCGTTGCACGAAGGCAGAAAATTTGGAATAAATTTCGTAGAAAAGCAGGATAATAAAGGATAAGTCGATAAGTAGGGTTCGATCGATATTTCAGACACGCAAGATTCCATTAAATAAGAAATTCTGGCGAAAATTTTACTTTTACCGAACTAACGCGCGTCACCGAGGAAACACACAGTGTCCGCCCTCGAAACGTCAAATTTCTATCGTATAGCCTGGAAAGTTGAACAGCGACGAAGGATAATAATTTTAGGCTATCGTTATCTTTCTCCTCGCGTAGATATTACGCGATTAAAGGAAGACACGGATAACGAATACAAATCGCGTTGCCTCGTCGCAAAAGCTTCCTAGAAGAGAAACCAAATTAACGAATAAACCTGATATTTTTGGAAGAATGTGTCTGCGCGAAAGACAACTGCGAGGAAGAAGGCACGTGACAAACGTAAAAAGGGGACAGCCGAGGACGACGTTGCTCCTCTGTTGGTTCCCAAAAAGAGACATCGGTAGGAGCAAAGAAGGTTCCTCGGGTCGCCGGTACTCTATCTCTATACACTGCAGACTTTTCGACTCCCCATCGTGAAGATGTCGTCACCCATGGCGACCCATAGATTTAGTTGTATCCTCGCTTGCGCCCACCTTCGCGACGTTCTCGTACTTTCCACAATTTCCACGTCGAAAGGTCGACCATCTCGTGACTCGAATCAACGATCCAATGCCTCGCGATCATTAGTGAAAGTGACGATTCCTTTTCTCTTATATCAACGTTCCCGACTGAACAACAGTTTTTCGCAACTCGGGCAACGTTCAAATTATCGCTTCGGTCACGTTGGATCAATTTCGAAACTTTTGCTCGATCGTTTAGCTCGGAGTCGTCGCTGTACGTAAGAACTTGGGTGTTTCGTCGAGCGTATCAAATCCTAGTCCCAGAACGTTCATCGCTTAATTATGGCAGGAGAAATTCGTGTTCGCCACGGTTCGAAAAATCGGTCGATCGGGAAATTCGTTGAGTCCAGGTATTTTCTTTCCATCGGAAACGAAACGAAACGAAACGATCGCAGCGTGCGAAAACGCATTGGAATTTTCTATCTAGCGCGCATACCGAAAGTAACGAGATAGCGGATAACCTGGACAAAGAATTTACACATTGGACGAAAAATTACTCCTTTTCGTGGCTTAGAAATTATCGCCAGTACCGTGATCGACGACCACCGAAACGCCAGTTGGAAAGTTAAAAAATAACTTGCTTGATAATACCATCGTCCAGGGTCTTACAGGTCGACATGAAAATCGGCCACGCAAAGTGCATAAAACTTGATATAAATTTCACCCAATGGCGTATCTCCAAGTGCCAAGCAAATATCTCGTCTGGAAATGTTTTTAACGAATTTCTTAACAAGAAGAGTCGAAGAATGGCTCGAGATACACAAACGATATACTATGTGTATTTATCGATAAATGCGATAAACATTGGATACTTTGAGCACTTTACGTAAACGCGATATTTCTTAAGGGAATCGCGCAATATTTGCGCGAACAGTGACGAGAAGGCGAAACTGACAAGCGAAAAGTTGCGCGCTGGCGCGAACAGATTTTCAGCCGACGTGAAATTCGCTGGAATCTCTTTTGTCGGGATGAAGCGGTCGAGCTGCGAAAAGGAGCAACCGTAGCGAATGGCGAGTAGCCTGGTCGCTCATTACGTCATGATTAGAAGAGCGCGCCACGGATTGGAAAGGCTGGCGTTGCAGCTCCGGGGGACGTCTGTGACTTCCAGCGGCGCGTTCCGCGTGCTTCGAGTTTCGGATTGTCCCCGGTGGCCGTTTTCCACGGCGTAGGAAATCGGTTTTCCGCAGCGTACGACGTCTGCGTTCCCATTATTTCATCCCCTTGTCATACAGCCGCCTTTATGGGACCCGATGCGACGCGCAGGTAACCAGAAGAGGACCAACAAACGAGTATATTTGCTCAACAAAGCGAGCTGCCGCGGCGCGTCCGAGCTGCCTTTCTATGTTGCACGCGAGTCAGAACCGACTTTTCGACGACGACGACGACGATTCGACCACGCGTCTGCGGACCAGAAACGCGGTCTCAAGATCGATCAAACTCTCACCTATTGTCGACGCTCCCCTATCGCGCCAATCGACATCTCCAACGTACCGTGTCAACCGAACCGCTAACCATTTATTATCTTGCCAATTATGCGCGATCCATCGATTTCGCGTTACTTCCGCGTTTCTCGTTTAATCGCAGGGAAAACTTACAGATCGCGACGAAACTCTTGGAAACTTTTTTACCTGCGAAGGTACCGGATCAGGATTACGTCGGTAACGTTTGAAACGTTAGACCCGGAGCATACGTTACGCGATATTGTTCTACTGTACGATGATCTGTGCGGTTTTACACACCGAGATAGAAACAAATAACAGCTACTCGATTGGAGGTGCTAAGGGAGAAAATGTTTCTCAAAGTCGATCCAAGCTTTTATTTTACAGAAAATACGTGGAAAGAGCAGACGCAAGACGATTGTCATATTAATGTTTATTAATCGTGTTTATTACATGGGAAGAGTTTATATCGAAGGGCTGAGAATTTTCTATATTATTCCTATATCATTTCTATATAATTCATAATTACGTATATCTCGAGGTCGTGAAGTAAATTGCCAAGCAAAGCGTCAACCTTGGGAACGTGGACGATCACGGAGCTGGAAGCGCATAACGCGTTCGCCGTATTTCGGAGCCATAGTCGGTAAGTCAAGCGGATGATCTGCCCTAAGAAACGTCGAGCGAAAGCGCGACGAGAGACGAAAGTGTCAAAAATCGAAGAAAAACCGTGGATTAAGCGAACCGTAACGCCGCGAGACGCCAACTTCCAAGGATAAAAGACCGGAATAAGATAAACCAGCTAATCTTCGAACGTTTCGAAGGACGAGGTTTTACACGGGGATCATCCACGATCCCGAGAACGGATTGAAGAAGCCTTTAAAAAAAAAAAAAAGAAAGGCCGAGGGAAGTTTGCGGATACGAGAGATCTGCCGAAAAAGTCAAACAGAATCTGACGTCCTGCGAATCGTGACAACGAGATATGTTTTTAACGCGATTTCCTCGACTTAAAAAGTTAAGCGGCATTGCGCTGTCGGCATCGTTTCTGTCGAGGTTATTTTTTGGATATTTGAATAGAGGAACGCGTGGATAAATCGTAAAGTAGAAATATATTTCAAACAGAAGTGTAAGTATAAGTATGAATACAGTTTGAGCTGGTGCAGATCCGCACGCTGACGATGTTACTTTTTAACTGAATCCCCGAAGCCATCGTCGCCTGTCTATTGTCTATAGCCCGCTGTACCTCATCCGCACCAAGGCGTGTTTCAAGATGGCTATCAGTGATCGAGAAAACTAAACAAATGAGAGTTTTTTTAGAGTTTTCTTAGAAGCGATAACCACTTCAACAGTTTCGTTAATCTGTGAAAGCTCGACCGCTCGTGTGTCTCAGTTTGGTCAGCATCAAGCGCCACCGATCGTATGGAATATGTTTGCAAGTTGACACCGTCACACGGTGTAAATATTCTGACGTTTCGTCGGGAGCGACTTCTTGCATCGTTACTTGCACCGTGCCACGATGGATCGCTGCTTCGTTAAGATCTCGACGTAACGAAGAAATGGCGTGTTGTCATCCGCGAAACATATTTATATCGGTTCGGACAATTTGCCGAAGAAACGTTTGAATTGGTATGGCGAAGAAAGAAATAAACGAAGAAACGGAAACGTTAACCGTTATCCGTTATCGACGGCTACTTAAATTTGTCGTGCCTTCGAAATTGACTTTAAACGAAAGATAAAATGGACTTAAAATATTAGGAACGAGGGCGGAGAAGTGAATTCTTTTCAATGATACGTGCAAACAATAACAATGCTATAGCACAATGCCTGCAATAAATACGCTTTGGATACGCACAATAGGGCAATCTTTTTGAGTATATCTCTATACCAATATATCAACGTGTAACAAATTATAATGTATCGTTATAATAAACGATATATATTTGTGGTCGACGCAATAAACATAATAGGATATGATCTGACAAAATTATAACGGCTTAACGAAGCATTGACCTGTCCACTTTCATACCTCCAACTAGAAAATACGCACGAGGCAAGAGTTCCTCGATTTAGAACGACGAATATCGTGGTTCGTGATAATTTGAAGGGAAGTGAGAAATCGAGCATTTGCATCATTTTATTTTCGTTATTTTCAAGACGCTTTTGCATGCCGCATATAAATAAATAACCTTAATAAACGATCTTGCACGTTTCACCATAGTTGGATGAGCCGTACAGCGTTCCTACCGCAATTCCTTTTCCATAAATCTTCCATAGATTTTAACGCGATCGCGATTCTGTTTCGATTCGTACGACGTTCACGAACACCCTGTATATATTCACCCGATACGAAAAGAAACGACTCGTTTCGAAACAAATACGATTACGTGTTCTATAAAAAATATCGTACTTGGAAGGTGGAACATTTAATTACCGATCCCATAACCGAAGGATCAAAAGGGTTGTAAAAGGAATAAATACATTCGTATACCGTTATAACATAACAGTATACAGACAGTCAGCCTTTCTAAATGGTCGACGCTTCTGACGCATTTACAGACTCATGAATTCCAGGAAGTTCGGTTTTCTGCCTGGCTTTAATCGGGATTATTTCGACCCGAACGCTGTCACGACACGGTCAAAGTGGTTTATAAAAATAATGCGATCTCTGCACGAAAAGAAGAGACGTCGAATGCAACGGGGTGGTCTGTTGTTCAATTACTTTAGTTTGCCTTCCAAACACGGAACATGGCGCACACTTTTCTAAAAATTAGACAACTTTTATTCGTTCTCGTTTTCAGCCTGACACCAAAGTTTGCCGATTCTTTAACGGCGAATGCTTTTACGAAGAAGACCCCTCCGATTTCCAAAAGGAAGCTATAACCCTGCTAGTGTTATTTCAGGTCTAATCCTATTATACACGAAGTCAGATACTTTTTGTCTCGCTCGTCATCGTACCTCGTTCGTTCGTTTACCTGCGAGCGACATTACTTCAATCCAGAAATACGCCCAATATGTGCCCAGTGTAAGAATAATTTACGACACTGTTGAGACTTCGTGCAATTATCGAGAATTATTATTGCACAATTAATATTTCGAAGGATCTTCGGAACAGGTATGTCTGAGTCCGAAACGCAGGTTTCGTTTGCAAATATAGAAAATATTTGACTTTTTGCGTACTGTTGTATTATGTTTTTGTATTATGTTTTTGTATTATGTTTTTGTATTACATTTACCTAACCGAAACCTAACCCAACCTAACCTAATCTGTACCGCTTTTATTGTTTCATGACCATTTGTTATACCGTTATTAATATTTATTATATTCATATAATACATACATTATATCAATAGTATACTATATATATAATACCAGTTAAGTTATACGTTAAATATATCGATTATTGGTATAAAAATATTATTATACCAGTACAATAAATATATGATAAATTCATTGTACGAATAATTTTAGTGGCGGAGCATCGTTGCAAACTTTCAGCAGTTTCAAGCACGTACGATTTTAACGTAGGTATCTAGACATTGCGGTTTATCAAAACGGGCAACGTTGCAATTACTCGCACAAACAACACAATCATTCGCTCGTCTACCTTCAGCTTAGTCTGTGGGCCACACTAGACACTTAGCCTTGATGAACTTTATTGACAGACAAAGCACTTAAAACGAGTCTCGTTCAGGCTATAAAACGATTGATTCTAATGCAGCCAACGGGCTTGACGAAAGAAAGCCAATATTTGCACGCACAAAAGATGGATCATAGAATGTCGTCCGACTAAGTGATTCAATTCGCTCAACGTCCGGCAACTTTACATTTCAACATGTCTAATATATTTCTCGTATCTCTTTGATTTCAACGATCCATCGAGCTCGATGCTACCGTTCAATCCACTTTTGCTTCTTAATACGAGTGAACTCGATGCGAACGAACAGAGATATTCGCGAAACCAAGGACGTATAACGCGGAAAAAGATGCGTTTACTTGCTTCTTCGATTAAAAGTATCTTCTCGTGTCATACACGTTTTTCGACGAAGTATTTCCTTTACAAAATAGAAAAAAGATCGAAGGGTCGTCTATTCGGATTTTACGCGAACGAGCGAACGGCAGTTCGATGAACGCTAGATTGACATTTTTCGAAATTACTAATATTTTCGTGGCAAATGCGCGGAGAAGCTTTCGACGAGTGAAAAAGGTGGCAATTTCTTTACAAAGCCCTAAAATAAAACAGCGATTCTACCTGAGTTACGATTCTTTCTCCGGCAGGTTCGAAATACTCCAACTACCGTGCAAGTAGAGACCTCGAAGATTTCTTTGTGGTCACAGATATTACGAGTTATCGCGATATTACAATATTGACGGAAGCCGCCCGAAAACCACAGAGAATCCGCTATAGACACGTGATCAAGGATCGCTATAGAAGCAGCAATTTGACTGCAAAGTTACCTGAGAGTAACATTCGAACTTGCGAGATGTACGAGCAATGTGTTGCTTATGTACTAACAAATCTATAAATATATATGAGGTAGATCGATATAAAGTACAATAATTCTTACTGTGAGATAATGTATGTTGATGACGAAATTGCATTGGTATAATTTTTTATAGCTTGAACGTATTGTAGTACGATTGAGAGAGTACGAAAGAGAGAGAGAGAGAGAGAGAGAGAGAGAGAGAGAGAGAGGATACTTATCATCCACGTGTGCCAATCACTTAGATGAGTTTTTATCGATTTTTATTCGGGAATATATTAAAAGAATGTTTTATGATATATACATATTTTATAATATGCGTACACATCTAAGATGAACAGAGCATGAGAGATACGAATAAGAAAATTCTAGATTATACTACATCGTCTATTGCGATACAAATATTTCGTGAAAATTAAGGTACAATTAACGCAAAAATTCAATCGAATTACCTAGCTGGTTATGCATCCTAATGACGTTAGCTTTGTTCTACGTCTCTGCAAATGTATTAATCACTAATGTTTCCACTTGATTATTTGCTACTTTCTATTTGTATATATTGCTAGAAAACAGTGAAAAAACAATATTGTTAATGCGTACAGAAAAGAAAATTTATCGATCTTTATTACATCGGTTAACGTTCCCTGTGTAGTATTAGCGAGAAACGAAACCGATTTTATAGTTAATCATAAAAGACAGATGCGCGTGGATAAAAGTTGCCACCCCTATGTAAAAGGAGTAGATGCAGAGGTTACGCGATATTGTAGAAATATTGCGACTAGTAGTTGCGAGCTTTTTCCACTTATAAAGCGAATATGAATCCGGATCACGCTGCTCGCTATAAGGTTTCGTCTTCTTCGTAGAGATATCGGTAATTGGCGTTTGGTTACATCGGTAAAAGGATAGCGTGACACATTTTTTTCTGAATTTATGTCTATGTATATCACTGTGTCTCTAAGTGGTATCAATATTTATAGCATGCCATTAATTCCGGAGTGGATCAATTTGACACGGGGATCTTCCTACAGCCAATATTGGTTGACCAACTATTGGTCAGTCGGAAACTGAGACCGAGAGGGCGGTTAAACATATAGGAAAAAATTGTTGATAACGACGACCTTGGCGACATAGCTTAAGGTAAGTAAAGTAAGTAAGTCAAGTTTAGCCTTTAGAACGTCTCTAACGAATAATTATCGTTTAACCGAGTGGAAAATGTATTGGCAATTAGAAATATATAATCTCCTTGGAACATCATTTTCGACATTACGGACTAATGAGAGTATTTCTTAGTGTCGGATTATTCACTTTAGCATTACTACCGTCCGAAATTTCATTTGCGTTGTTACCTGCATACATACGTACATGCAACATAAGCGATGGTAAAAACGTTTAACCTGCTAGACTTCACTGAATACGTAACTTTTAATGTCGTTAAAAATTCCCCTTCACGATTTTAATACAGCTTCTACGATATTTTTTGTACGATAATATTGATAACATTTTCTATACTCAAATACTATTATGCTACACTGACTGTTTCCTTGCTTTGTGATTACGATTACACTTTCTGCGTATATTCTAAAACGAACTTTTGTACGGTTATCTCTAATTGTATATCTTTAAAAGCGAATAAATAATTTTTACATATATATATATATATGTAATGTAAAAAAAAAGTATATATATATATATTCCTTGCGCGTTAAAGGCGTTGAAATCGTCATATAAATTTTCACACACGATAAAACTTGTGGACTGTGTGTTCATTGATAGATACGTATATAAATTATCGCAACGAGTGCACGTTCATTCGATACTTACCAGAACAATTTTGTAAACTGTGAAACCAGAGGCACTCCTATTGTAGTAAGTAAAAGTAAGTTTAGCAAATTCATTCCAGTTTCAATACGTTTTGCTAGAGCTCGTCTCTAAGGAAATGATCGGATTACAGACAAAGATCCATTGTATTCGTAATATGAAGAAAAGCAGAACTGTATCTTCTGAGAGATATCATCTATCGTTTGTACACGCCGTATCGAATTACGAGGTTGTCTGGATTTTTTGGTAGTTAGTTACGAAAATACTATTTATATATCGACGCGACGGCGAACATTTTACATTCATTTCTGACTCGTAGATCGTTTTAATCGGAAAAATTTATAATCGTACAACAGGACTAGTAGTTGGCTTCAAATAATATTTCACGCAAGTATCAAGGCAATCTTTTCGCACCGTAACGAGTCAGAGCCTCGAGCAAACTATCGAATTTAATATTACAAATTTGATCTCACCAGTATCGGCATACGCGATACAGTTATTTATAACTATTTATATATTTCCCGTAAAAGAATGAAAATATGAATTTTGTGCGTCCTGTACCGAAAACACCAAGGAGATTTTAACCATAAAGAAATAATTATTTTCCAAGGTATTCTAAATTCTTCGTCATACTCGTTACGCTATCAAAGGGTTCGTAACCTTAAGGTTATCGTTAATGATAATTTCCCTATCCTTAATGAAAATAACAAATTCGAGCCCACCGTCATTCGTAGTCGCTACAAACAAACTTAAAGAGATTTAAACTCTTCCCTCTTTCATTCGTATCGAATACTTGTCGAAACCTACTGCCAATACCGTGTGCGTATGCCTACATATAATATTTGCCACTTTATAGATAGCACGCAACAGCAAAATATTTTTTAATTACGCGATAATTTATCCGGCTAAAATATTTGGTCTCGCGTGCGTAATATTTGGTTCAGAGACGACCGATAAATTATCCAAATAGTAAATAAAACCATATTCACGCCGTTCCTCCAAAGGAAAATTGTCAATAGAGCAACGTTTTCTCCTGACTCAGTCTACAAAGAGGGCTACTAAGACGAGGATTAAGAGAAGGTCGCCCGTTTGCACAACAGCTAAAAACAATTGTAATCTTGCAGTTTTGCGGGAAATAACCGTAGTTATACAACATAGTTGAAAACGATTCGTAGCTCTTTCCTTTGTCGTCATATTGTTCGCGCAATAAATTGAAAATAAAATGAAATTATCTTCGAATTTGACATCCACTACGAAATTGCAATTTGAAATTAGGCAGTCACTTTACGAAGGCATTCTCTCGCACGGTTTCCAAAGTATTCATTAGGAAAGTGGCTACGGAATAGATTCGAAAAGTCGTCGAAAGAAGGGCACGTCATCGAAAGAATATACATACTTGCAGAGGCGTGAATACCGAGATGATTGGATAAAGAGGAAGCGTCCGCTAAGGTTTTTGTACGAGCCTCAGCTTCTGAAGTTACCGAACAAGCCGCCACAATGACCCACTCGGCGAATGCATTGGTATACACGCGCGCCCTGCTGCGGATTTTACGAAAAAGAGATGCGGTCGCGCGTCTTTTTCAACTAGAATGGCCGGCTCGCTTTCAATAGGGAATCGAGTAACCTCGTGGACAGCAATGAGAATGACAACCGAAGATGAAGTCGTTAAATTCGTAGTTGTCGCGCGTGTACGGAACTCCCTCCCTGTTTCGACCCTCTGGGTGTCCGGAGCAGGAAGCGGTTCGTCGCAGCGGCAAAAGTCGTTCCGTTCCATCTTATTGTTCGCGCTTCTGTTCGTCTTACCGCGAATAATCTTTTAGGAATGTCTGTTTTAATACATCTTTGTAATAAATGTTTCTCTTTAGGAACAGAAAGCTTTGTTGCACACTCGACAATTCGCGAAAATGTATCTATTTTATATCGTCGTGTACGGATTATTTTTCTAGATTTTAATTAGAATATCGATCTTATCGATATAACTTTCTTTCTATAAAATCCTCCGTGTATCTAATCAGCTTAATTCGTCCAGTTTTATCGTTATTAGTTAACAATTCGCGCGATGTGTTTTTACGTATTATACATATAAGCGGAGATTTCTTTTTACAAAATTGCTTCTGGGTTTGTACGTTACGCGAATTCGTTTCCACGTTACGATCATTCGTGAGAAAGTTCGACATCTAGTGGGAAAGTTTCGATTCGCTGCTTAATTTCATCTACGTTTCTTGCAACTTTCGCATCGTATTCGCTATAAGTTATTGTTACTTTTGCGATACCTTGAAACTTCTATAGTGACGCTTCGTTAGAATTTTAAGTACCATTTTCATTTTGTTTCAGTTTTCATTTGTGCCGTAATAAATCGATATATTTTCTTGACACACCGCCTTAAATTACGTTACGAATGGACAGTAACTGTTTAACTCACAGGAAATTATTTTTCACGCTCTTTGTATTAGCAATACGTATAATTCGATCTTTTAAATGTCCATAATTTTTCAAAGCAAGGCAGACGTTTACCAAACGTGATCAAAATTAATCTTTTCAAAATTATTATATTTTACAAATAACGTGACATTTTTAAAAGCAGGATACGTATTATCGCACAATCGTTTTTAGTGCGTTACGTACGTTACAACGTTTGATAGTCGATCAGCGACGATACTCGGTTCTTTCTGTTTATAAATGTTCCCTGGTAATAGGATAATGAATGGATGAATCAACTAATCATCTCGTGAACGCATCACTCCATTTGCAACTCCAGTTCTAATCTCGTTAAACAAGATTTACGTCCGTCGACTCGGCAGTTCTACGAAATCTGGTTCAAGTAACAATCGGACACTATCATTTTACCGACTAGGGTACTTTAAAGCAACAACGTGTAAATAAACCATAGACACTGGTTTATTTGATCAAACGTTTTGCTTACAAGAAACTAAATGGAATGGTTAGCGTCGTTCGAAAGGGACGCTTGCTAAAGCATTTATGTATCGTTAATCGAGTAGTTTTTGCTACCTAAGCAGTGTTGTAAGTATTCACAGACAGATACGTTTTCACATTTTCGAAATCTTTCTCGTTAAACGTCGTTTCGCGTGAAACTAAAACTTTTAGGATAGATCGCAATTTTGTCCGGTGGCCTAGTGGATCTGCTCCGTTATTCTGGCGTTGGTGTAAACGTTTTACCATTCAAACGGTGTCAAATTACTACTTCAAAATTAAACCACTAAACAAGTACCGAAATACTTGTTATTAACGAATAAAAAACATGCTTCTCGAATTCGCTATGTACGTTTTGCCTGCGTCCAGACTCGAGTCTGCGAACGCTGGGCCAGCGAAGTTACGCGAGCGGCCGAAATATCGCAATAAATAAGAAATCGTCAATTCGAACGACGTACCGAACGTAGCGTTACAATTAGGATATTTAGATCAGACGAGTCGAAAGCGACGATAAGAAAGAAAACTGCACGATATTTCGCAAAGTAACTAAATTTACTATTTATCATTAACGCGTCGTGTCAATCGATTCCTAATACGTTGAAATAAACGCGCACGGAAATATTATCCCTAATGATAATAACTCTATTGGTGGATGTTCTCCTTGTATAAATTGATGTAAAAGTATGATCGATCGAAGAAGTGTAAAAAAAAAAAAAAAATGGGAGGGGTAGACCGGCAACAGAAGCTTATTTGTCTGTCGAATCTCGCGCACAGACAAGCAAGGGAAAACGTTGAGAAGGGCGATCTCGCGTACTCGAGACACAGTATGCCGAAAAAATGTTCTCAACGAAGAAGAGACGAGAAGGTTTATATTGGTGGTTCGCGGTTGGTGGCGGTGCTTCAAAGCGATCGCGTGTTTTGCTAACATCTCCGAAAACAAAGTGTAAACTAACTAGACGTCCACTCGATGTTTACTCAGCACCGAGAATCCCGCCGCGGGAGAGCCGAGTCGTTCTTCGTGCAATAACAACCGTGCTTGCATCTTTTTATCGTGACTCGTGGAACGTCTCGCCGCCGAACGTCACCGTGTCCTCCGAATTTCTTAACCTGTCGTGTAATACGATCCTATACTTGCCGACTTCCGAGCCGTAACGAGCACTCGAAAATAACTTGTCACGATTTTAATTGCCTTTCTAAAACTCGTCCAATAGATATCGTCGAAGGACAAATCGTTAAGACTTAAATAAATTTTGTTAATCTTATTTTAACGATACCTCATATATCCGTATTCCTTATAGGCGAGCTTATTCTTTCGTTTAGCCGATTCTCGCGATGGTTATGCAAAGCAATTCTGAGACAATTGCCTGACAGTATTTTCATCGCCGTTTCTTCCTTCGCGCAAATGTTCTACCTACGATCTTACGAAGTACGAAGACATTTAGGCATTCGTAGCGCTATCGCATATGCTTCTCTCGAATCACGCAGATGTTCTATTAGATTAGATTTTCGTACGTCTTTAGCCATTTTACATGTCCATTATCGATTACGTGTCTTTAGCAACTACGCATCCCGTGTATCATACGCGACTAAGAGAACGCGATGATGCTTTTACGTTTAAGCGTAAGCGATGATAAGGCGCTCTTCTATGCCAGTTATGTTTTAGCCGGAAGACTTAGAATGGAAACATCTACGAAATGTACCGATTTAAAGCTAAACGAAAATACTTAGAAGTTTAGAGGAAAAAACACGACAAAGCTGCCCCGGAAGAGGAGGGCTGGTGCGTGTCAGTTGGTAGGCCGATCAGAGAGGCGAACAGCTTCTAGGAAACTCGACCAGCGCTATTGGATCGGATGAATTCTTGACAAGAAAAAAGGAAATGATCGAGCAGGCCGCACAACCGCCACGCCGACGATAAACAAACTACTTCGAGGGGGCAGCTTCTTTGAATCTTTGAAGATCCGCCGTTGATTAATTCCAGTAGGCAAGAGCAACCGGTCGAGTCGTCGATATCCGCTTTGAAACACAATTAGAACAAGAATCAATTCCAGGGATACGTATTAACACCGACTACTTTGTCCTCGTGCAAATTATTCGCTCGATTTTTACACGCTGAATAATTTTTCTTACGGAAGCAGCGACGCGCGATTTGTTTGTTGCGTTTTAATATTTGGCATTGAATCGAGGCTGTATAGAAGTTACGTGTTTTGTTCTATTAGCTTGTCCCGAAAGTTTCTTTCCTTTTGTGAGGAAATAATAGATGCACAACCTCTTTTCGTTTTATACTATTTTATTGAATCACGTTATTCTATTGAATCCATCTTGTTCTATTTCTATTATTACGATCGTACGTGATTCGACATGTATAATATAAAACAGTGAAGAAAGAAACTTTTGGAACAACCTAATATACACAGCAAATAGTACGGAACGGAAGTACCTAAATACCTAAACTAGAAAGTATATTTGTGCTGAAAAGTACAAAAACACCTAGGTAGTAGAATAACTATTTAAGATATTTTAGATAAGCATCGACGACATTTAATTTGGTATTAACGCCATATACCTCAGTTTCGTTTATCGTATATCCTTTTAGAGTGTAGACCATTTAGGAAATGATTAAAACAAATATTTCCATCTTTCTGTAAAGAGGCCGTATTTAACGAAACTTTGTTGATATTTCCATTACTCCGTGATATTTTCATTATTCTCGCTAAGTCCACGCTTTATTTCGTCTCCAAATTGTCCCCGGTAAACCTAATTACACTTACGTATAATCAGAGTAACAAGCAAACACTTTATCGATAGCAACGACCGATAATCCGAAAAAATCGATCAGGATTATTTCTAGTCCTTGGAATTTAGATTAAAGCAAAAACTGACAATCAATTATAATTTCCTTTCGAGCAAACCAAATTCTGCGAGAATTAAGAGGAATCGAAAACGAATGAAAAATACGATGTACCTACTAGTCGAAGGTATAAACGCGAACGAAGATGTTTTTAAGCAACGCTTACGCCGGATGTAATAACATCATCGGTTCCATGAAAGAATTTCCAAAGCTTCGCTCAAAGTTATCATCGATCGGTCGTTGCGGAACAAATCTCCGGTAATAGAGCGGCCAATTGTGCCGAAGAAGGAGGATCACGCTGTGCGACATCACCAGGATCTCTCGAGTATTGTCCCAGCGACACGCACTCTTAGCACGACTTCGTTTTCCGCGTTTACCGTGTCCGTTTTGGTCAAACGATGAATCTTCTTCTGCCATTCCGACCGACGCCGTTAGCCATTGCTTCCGATTCACCTTACATTACCAATATCCTTTAGGGCGCTGTCCTATTTTCCAAAGGGACACGCAAATAAGATCTGCCAACGTTGCAGTAAAACGCAGTAAAAACGACGCGGTGCAAAGCGAGGATGTTGCGTGGGAGGTGTCACGTTTGAGAAAATCGTCTTTCAAAACTTATCAAGTATACGCGTGTTTGATTAGTTGCCGGACTGACAAAAGAACGATCAATGAGTAACAGGCTGTTCTACGTGAAAATATCTTTTCGTTCAGGGCTTTATAAACTCCTTATAACTTAATGTACCCTGATATAAATCTTCCAAACTCAATTTGGAAATTTTCACTGTAGGATGTTCGTTGAATGTTCACGAAATATTTGATATAAATCTGGCATTTATCGTTACCGATTTGTTGAGCATGAAATTTGTCTTCCAAGTTCGTATCAGAGACACTGTTCGACGTTATTGTTGTAGCTAACGGAGATCGGAAGATAAATATTTTACGGTAACGTATTATGCAATTGTTCGTAAACGTTTCTTTCGTTAATGGCGTTAAAATTACGACGTGCTCTAATATTAAGCAGTAGGAGTTCCGGTGCGAATAAAGATTCACGACCTTGTCGATTTTCCGTTGGTCTCTCAGCAGGAGAAGGGAACAGGGTGCAACTGACGCAGAAGCGTTTAGGATGGTTATTGTAGGTAGGCGCGAGAGCGCTCATGTACCCTGAAATCGCACATAACACGAAGTCCGAAGATTGACCATTTTCTCGCTTGCTTTGCGAACAGCGGTCTTGGTCCCCCCGGCTCCTGGCACAGCAGGATCGCGTAAAACGACCGAATAGCTGAGATACGAACGCCTCTTTCTGTCGACAACTCGATCATCGCATTTTGACACGCGCTTCGTGTTTCTTTCCTTTCGTTCTACGTACGAATTAAACATTTACGCTTTAACGATGACGTCAAATAGCTACGACAAGTGGTCGACTTTTAACTTGATGAAACAAGAAACAAAAGGACGATAATGCGTGCGTATGGATGTAAATTATTATTTGAAAAATAGAAGAAGAAGCAAGATATAATAGAAATGTCGTAGATTAAATTACAATTACCATTATACGGATCTACGATGTACGAAAATGTAATAACAATACGTACAAATTGTATGAAAATGATTGCATTCGATCGAAGATCGAACGAATGTACGCAAAAATGAAAAGAATGAAATTTGTTCAATAAGAAAGGGAACAGCTTGAAAATTTGGAATATAAAGTTGACTGTATACGCGACGATATCTCGAAAATGTCACCGGTAGCGAGAGAATCTTCCCAGGGAGGATATTCTTCGATTCAAAGGCAATCACACAGTATTCACGGCGGACTCGCATGCAAATCACGCTTAGAATGTCTTTCTTCTCCTTCGCGAAGTCCCTTCCAGTCTTCTATGGATCATTCGATGACCCATCATTTTGTATCAAGGAAGCTTCAAAGTCGCCCTCTTCAGGCCAAAATTTGCTTCCCACAGTTTCGATTGCACGCGCCGATTTTTTTATATTTCACGTTGTTCCTTTGCGATAAAATACGCCCTATTTCGTGTTAAAGTTTTAATTCCATCTGTTCTTTATCAATCCAATTTGACATCTATTCTTTAATCGTACGATACGATACGATACCATACGATACGATCATACGATAAGTGGTAAAAGCCACTGAACATGTCGTGTTTTGTGGTATGAGTAACAAGATTCACGACGAACAAATTTCGACTTAACGTCGAGAATAAGCTGAACCGGAACCGATATATAACAAGCGCTTCTCAAATGTGCTTCACATTTCGTCGGCAACTCGACAAATCCCTCAGATGTACGACCGAGCCGTAACTGGGACATTTTCCACCTTGCACGAAAAACGAAACGCCCGCTTCGACGCAAGTTTTTACAAATAACCTTCCTAGCAGGCGGTTATACATCAAGACGGTTAATCCTTCCAGGAGGAACGCATGGTCACAGTTTCCCTTTCTAGAATTTCCCTAACTCTTCCGACTAAATCCCCAATTTGCTATTATTAGATCCCGTACTATCGTAATGCAATTGTTTCCGAAAATTAAATTACTTCCCAAGGTTATTTTCAGAACGTAATATTTTTTCATTTCGTTAGACCAAGTTTCGCTTCGTTGTACGATAACAGGATATCGATTAACTCAACTTAACTTAACTTAACTAAGGATCAACGGAGGTTTCGTTAACGCGACATTTCGTTACAATTCCTTCCCAGTCAATTAACAGGGTTTAATAATAGCCGTTAACGCTGCGTTAATTAAAAGAAATCTTGGAATTCTTAGTGTAAAAAAAGATCTTTACTCGTCGTCACTGTCTTTTTCCATCTAAATCCTACGATTTTTTACGAAGTTTGAATAAGTCGAATTTATAGACTCGTAGCACGACGATGGAACATTCTTTTCTATCTGTGATTCGTGTGGCCTCTGTAACGTAGTTAGTATTCTAAATAGTATATATACTATAGTATATTTTCTTTACGTTGGCGAAACATTATGTAAATGATCTTATTTACATAATTGCCTCGTTCTCAGTTACGAAGAATAAGATCATGCTAGTAGGATACTAGGTAGCATTTTTGGAAGTTATCACGCTGTAATTTTAAAAATCAGATGGAACGTTACAATGAATGTGTTATATTCGCGTTGTGTATGTTACGCTGCATGTTATATAACTAATATGTTACAAGAACTTTAAAGAGCTCATTAAATTTAAAAGATGGTAACAGCAAAATGGTAATGAACAGGTCACGAGTTATACATATGTACGTTATACATATTGCATACATATTAACGATCAATTGACCGCGAATGTTTATACATTTGTAGCGAAGATACTTTTATTTTACTCTTTAATATCTCTTAAATATCGTACTTTCGTAATAAATTTTTTTTATCGATCAGCAAATAATCTCAAAGCATTTGATACTTAATGACACCTAGCTTTAAAATCATAAAAAACGCTTATGTCGCAAAAAGCTTATCTTCCTTCACCGTATATCAATATTTTGATATGGATAATTTTCATTTTAGATACCAGTTATTCGTGCTTTTCTCGAGCGAACTAAATATTCCAATCGAAATTGCGAAAATTGTATTAAATTCCGCGTCACGCGTAAATGCTATTTTACATAAATAACGTCATGACCTTGCTCCTACTAAACGTAAAAAGAAAGAAGAAACTACAAGAAGGAAGGCAAACCTGACTCGTTTCACGCGTGTGTTTCCATTTAACTATTCCAACCTTTGACAAAACACCTATAATTAGTTTATACAAGTCAGTTCCAATGAACAGAAACGTATCACACCTCGTGTCATTCAACTTGTTCGCTTACATATTCTTTTTTCGCTTAATTACCATATGAGATCAATCTCCAAAAACCATCTCGTTCGTTAACTCGTTTTCCTCAAAGCACACTTACGACGTTACATACAGCATAGATCTGAAGTATCGTCATTACGTAGCGAAGCTACGGATGTTGAAATAAAATGAAGATACACAAGGTGTCCCATTTTAATTCATCCGCCCAATTATCTCCCAAACTATTCGTTATTCGAAAAACTGTTTCAAACAGAATTTGTTCCGCTTTGGGGAAAACGTACCTTCGTAAACATAAATTTTATCTAGGTGGAGATACGTCCGAGGTCCCAAGGTGACCATACCTCGTTCTTTTAGGCGAAACTACGTTTGCGTTTAATCTTTTTCCGAGATGAATTCATCAAGAAGCTATAATATGTTGATTTACGAAGATCGTTCATTGCAATTCAAAACTTTCTTTCGTTAAGCGTTCTCGAAATCGTTCTTATCTGCTGTATTAGAAAAGACTCGTGTATCGATTGTTAATATAGATCAGGGACATCGTCGTATAACGTATACGTTTTCAGACAACCTTCAGACAACTGTACCATGGGACAAAATTGGGCAAATAAGGAAATTTTATTTCATCGTTAATCACAGCACCGTGTTCGAGCTTTTGTATTCTACTCTTGTCGTTTTATGTTCGTTCTGAAGGCATTTGGTAAATACAATGCTGTTTGCAAAATTTCTTTCACAAATCAAAACCTAGAGGACCTTAAGTGCGCCGTTTTTCGTTTAGTCGGTGTAAAAAGCGTAGAATATGAAAAGAGGAAAAATTGCAAGTTACGGTGAAACCGAAGGTTTTCTTTCAAGTACAGAAAAAAAAAAAAAAGAAAAACGTAAACCCATAAGGGCGTAGGAGAGACCATTGTAACAGTGTTTTTGAGAAAGTTCGAGAAATAACGACTCGGTGGTCGGTGTTGGTGTCGCGTGCTCGCGTTTCTCGTGGAGTCCACGCGTTGAGCTTACACCCTCGCCGCATAATGCAAGCATCGGCCTCGTTAGGGGGATCTGCAGCGACGTATTGTCGACGCTAACAAGCGCTAAATAGAGTACCGGGTGATGAAATCGTGTGGACACTTCGTACCTTCGTACCTCCGCATGCAGATATCTATGAATTGTCGTCAGACAAACGACGAATTTAATGGGAAACTCTTTACAAGCACCAAATACTGTGCTCCTGTGCACGTAGCACCGCAAGAAACATTTGGACACTCGAGTCTTGTATCTGTAATTATTATCTCCAAGTTGTACGTCTATGACGAAAAGTTTTTATAGAACAAGTTAATTTTCACTGTACAACAAGTCAGAACGCAGTCTTTCGTTTCTATTAATATTTCTAGAACCTCGTTTGTCTCATATGTTTGCAATCAAATCTTACAACGATAATACTAATAACAGTCTATTTTTCAGTTCTTAAAACAGACTCGGTTTGCAATTCTTGTTCCCATCTACGCGTTTCTCTTCTCGACCTACACGTGCCTTAATCTGTTTATTAACCTGTCTATTGCTCGTTTAACTCTTAATGTTTAACCGTTATCCAAGCAAGCAATGAAACGTTATATCGAACAGGAAAAGAACATCGACGAGATGTACGATTTAATTGACCAATTAGACCGTTACCATTATGAGATTTAATGGTTTTACGAAGGAACGTTTTACTTCTTCAGCTGTGTGTGATCAACAATGCATTCGCTTGTTAATTTAATACACGTCTGTTCCTCGTGCGAATATAGCGAACGTGGAAATTGATATAGGGGAATGACAGTACGCGTGAAAAAGGTCGAAAGAGACCTTTGGTAGGTCCAGAAAGTCACGTACGATCGACTCGCCGAAAATGATATTCTCCGTGTGGAAGAACGGTCGTTTCAAAGGCTCGTTAGCGATGGGTTTGCCGATGGGGGTTGTTGTCGGACGGGCAGGTGAAAAAGTTCCATGCAGCCGGTGTAAAAGTCCGTTTGTTACAGATCGCTCAAAGGCCGAACAGATTTGCGTTACCTTCGTATAATGGGGCGTGCGCTCGCGCGTCCATTCTTACCACCCTCCCATCGTCGTTGTTCCTTTCCTCTCCTCTCTTCCTCATCTTTCTTACGAAGCGTGCCCGCTATTGCCCACCGCCTAGAATAGAAAACGCAAAGGATCAGCAGGAAGTTTTTAACACCATTCGGCGAACGACGTCTTAATAAACGGAACCAGGTGATGCGCTTTTCGTGTCTCTTTCAACCTAATTCGATGCTTCTCCTGCGACGTTCTTTACAAATTCAAGTATCTATCTAAGAGTTAATTATTCTCACTTTCGAAAGAATCCTCCTATTTATAGGCGTATTTCCGCGTATCGTACTTTTACTATTTGGAATAAAGAACGTTTAAAAAGAACGCGATATAGGTAATGTGTTAGGTTGTCCCGAAAGTTTCTTTCCTTTTGCAAGGCAATAATAGACGCTCAATCTTTTTTCGTTTTATATTATTTTATCGAATCGTGTACGATTCATCCTGTTCTATTTCTATTATTACGATCATACGCGATTTGATAAAAATAATATAAAAAAAAAAGAACGTCGTGTATCCATTATTTCCTTACAAGACGAAAGAAACTTTCGGGACAACCTAATAGGTAAATTCATTCGCTCTGTAATTCGGAAAACGCTTGTACAACTTGTCGTCGAATATCGAACAGGTATAAAAGCGATAGCGAAACGTCTGCAGAAACGGACACTTTTCGCAGCTGAAATAATACAAAATCTTCGTCTCTACTTGTAGCAGTATAATCAGGAAGGAACGCGAGAAAGGGTAATTCTTTTGATCCTTGATTTCCTGAACTCGCAATCGAGAAGTTGAACGCGTCCTGTGCCCTGATTACGAGGATCGCCTCGATAAGGTGCAACTAAATTTCGAAATGTGGAAATACAAATATACGAAGGGAGGAGGAAGTTGGGTATTTAGACGATGAATTCACGTGGCGAGGCATATGTCGGACAACTTAACAACCACCCTCCCTTTGTCAGCCCTCCTTCCATCCCCCTTTTATACTGTAGCTCTGCGGGATGATACACGCCTGAGACGCCCCGTGGCTTTTTCTTTCGCTTTTTCTCGCTTTATACTTCTCTTTTTGCCGACAAATAAGGGCTACTGTACGAGTATATTATGCGCGTAACGAGCAGTACACACACGACGCAATTAGATAACATGGAAATTGCACGATTCCGTCCGAAACTCTGTGAAACTATGGCGCACGTCGTTTTCTTACGAACAATCTCTCCCTAAATGTACATTACCATCAATGTTATGTATAAATATCATGCCATAATTTTATTAGATGCAAGTAACTTTACGAATAAAAAATTCAAAGAAATTCAAATTGTTTCTTGTAAATATTGTTTTCTATGACTTGCTGGAAATAAAAAAAGAAAAAAGGAAAGAAATTGCCTTTGATACCGTTTTTTGGAATAGTGGAAATCTTATAATACCGTGTGGCAGGGCGACGTAATGCTTATACAGCTATAAGGAGAGGAATAAAGAAGTTGAATTTCGTGACACACGTTTCGTTTCGTGGGCTTCCGCGAACATGACGACCGTTTTCGAATCTTGGATCAAATTTTACGATCGATTTCCTGCTACGTTAAAACCAACTGGTCCGATGTTGATTCATCGCAGTCTTAGGACTGTTTAAAATAGCTCGTAAATGACCAAGAAAGTCATAGAAAACAAGTCGTAAATGGTGAAAGATTGACACATTGTGCTTTGTCGCTCGTATTTCTTAACAAACGCGTAAATGTTCCGTGCATTTTAACATCTTTGTAAAGAATTCCTTACAAATTTAGCGACAGTTTGATAAAAATTAATCCAAACGTTTATAAACATCGTACGCGTTTATTTGTATTACGCTATAACTATACGTATATTTTTTATGCATATTCGTTTATAAACAAAATTCATATGTTTGTCGCAGCGTTTAACATCTTAGCACACTGATCAGTTATATGTACTTTAGACATATAATATTTTTTCCACACGTTGTTAATATTAAAAGCCTATTAAGATACTTTCGCAGTAGATTCTCATTTTATATTTATGAAACAATAGTATACGATAAACGACGTACGCGCACAAATTCCTCGGAACGATTTTGAAAGATTAATAAAATAAGAGTCCGTTTCACGCTCCACTTAAGTTAAGAAGTCGTTCGAAATGAGCTATATAAAATTCCCATTTAAATGTGTCGATTATCAAAGACTGGTCGAGCGAACGATCGTAAAAGTAACCCGAGAAAATCTCCGTATATCTTGTGTCAGACAAACTTAGAAATTTTCTAAGGTCGACAGTTTTTAATCGTGTTTCCTCGACGAAAATGCTTGTAAAAAGTTCTATTTTTTATTTAGCCGCGACCATAAAAATATCAGTCTGCGTAAAAATTCGCATTCTATCGACGAGTATCGATGACAGTCAAATAACACGCGTATTATATTCAAATCAAAGACAAGCAAACTTCTCGACCAGTACTATTTTTTTCCAGAACAATTAACAGGATTATCGTCATCGTTTGTCGGGCCGTGATAAAGGAAACCGTGTAAGCCGGGTGGGATTGTTTTTAATACAAAAATAAGGGGGTACTGTTGGACACTAACGACTTGGACAAGCACGCATCATTAGCTCGCATCCTCCACCCGTGCTACTTGGTTTGTCTACCTATTTTAACCGATGTAAGAGCCGCGTGTCTCTCGTCCATCTTTTTACTGTTTTAACCACGGGGGACCGGAACGTTCCTACGTCGGGCACGTGTCACCTTTTTCAAATTAATACCGCTGAAACATCGCTGACCGATTCGCAACAAGAAATTTGATTTGCTGAATCACGCTTCGCAAAATCCAATTTTACAAAAGCTTAGAAACCGTCGAAACAAATAAATGGTTCAGCGATTGTCAGTGGTCCGATGGTGATATATTTAGGTATCATTACTCGAAACCTCGGTACGATATAAATTCGAGTTTTATTCAAAGTGTAAAACGACCAAGTTTACTTGATTACAAGGTAAAACAAGTATAACGCAATCGCATGGAATTTTGCTATCCTATCGATCAAAGTTTTTACGTAGTTAACATTTTCATCTTAAATTATACGAGTTGATACAAGTGACGTGGAACGGCACGTTGAAAGAACTTCCTTTAAAGAGGAAAATTTTGTATCGTGGTAACGTGGAAGAAAATCGTTTATGAAAATGAAACATTCTTAATATTAAATGTAAGATATCAAGATATATAGAATATATATATATATATAGAATATATATAGAAAGAAACGCGTATCGGTAGATACCTACATATCGTGTTTTCTTATTTGTATGGTTCGTTTTTTTCTCAAAATGTATCCATCTCCCTACTATGTAATTTTAAACGACGTTTCGAGAAGATATGCGACGAAAATGATAATTTTCCCCAATATCGTACAGCGACAGTTTACAGCGAGAGCTGCAACACGTTA
The DNA here is from genome assembly GCA_014737395.1 of Bombus waltoni. Classification (NCBI taxonomy): domain Eukaryota; kingdom Metazoa; phylum Arthropoda; class Insecta; order Hymenoptera; family Apidae; genus Bombus; species Bombus waltoni. The sequence continues at coordinate 2,974,569 of JACXII010000055.1, forward strand.
AGCTATTTTATCGCAGTTTCTTTTACTTCGAACGAGGTGGATTTCCAATATGTAATTCGAGATGTTGTTCGAGACGCAGTTTACTATGAGATTGTAATAATAGAGAAATAATGCAATAGTCACGCGCAGCGTAACGGAAAATAGCGTGGCGCGATAGAAAAGGTAACGGAAGTAAATTTTGTAGTTTGGCAGGCGTGGATACATCAAAATAAAGGAGAGGGAGAAACTTCTCCTGACATTCACGTGTCCAACGTGGACGCCGACGATGTCATTAAACTCCTCGTTACGGGGAGCCGAAGCTAAACCAACTCGTACCGGGTGTAGCTGAACTAACGCCGGGGGTACGCGACCCAACACGGACCCGGTACCAGCTTTATAGCCAGACAGATTCACCTCGGTGATTGGTTACATTACCGATACGCGCGTCTCTCATCACGGCGATGCTGTTACAGCAATCGCGGTGAAACTCTCTGCCATGTCCTTTCCTCGGCGAAAACAACACCATAGAAACCGTCTACAAGGAACTCTATGCCCTTCTTCCTTCTTCCATTCTTTCTTTCTCTTCCTTTTTATTCGTCTTCTAGCATTTTTATCCTCGACGCGCTTCTTACTTATCGCAGAATACACGGAGAAGATTGTAGATATCCTTTTTTTTTATTAAAAAAAAAATATTAACTGTTGCGAATCATCGTGTAATCGCATGTAATTCGTTGCTTGGAAAGTAAATTCTGTAAATATAGTCGAAAAAGATGAACACAATGCGAGTAGAAGTATGAAACCATAACGCGCATAACGATTACAATTAGAACGTGTTTAACAAGAGTTAATAGAAGCGTACGACGTATTTCAATTATTCTACGCGTGAAAGAACAAGATTTCGTATAAGCATGCGTTAAATGTAGATTGTAAAACTTGTTGAACGATGCTAAGGTCGCCTTACTATGATATATTTACTACGTCATTGTAACATATTTATGTTATCGTATATAGTCGTATTTTTTTACGACACGAATTCACTGCTAATCTAGATTCCGTTTCGAAAAGATACGTAAAGTTGCGCGGTAAAAAATGGAAAACGAGAACTCTACGGGGGGTAAATGGGTTAGGCCATGTCCTCGGAAATCTTGGGAATTGATCAGTCCGGATGTCACATTTTGTCCGCGCGGCATGTTCTCACCCTTGTTGTTGGGGTTTCGTGCCCCGTTTGCACCCGATACACGCGTAACAGACGCACGTGCGTCAAACATACACAGTTCCCTTTCCAGCACCCCATCTTCCAACCTCCTCTCTTTCCCTTCAATTTTCTCTTCTCTCCTACGGATTTCGACTCTGTTTCATCGAGCCATTCGTCATTCGTCTCTGCGGTTTTCGATGCAAGGTTACGACTTCATCCGTGTACGCATAATCGCCATTTGTCGTCTACCGCTATAGTTCGACGATATCATACTCGATAGATACGTCGACGATGTCGTAATATCGTCGGATGAATATTTGAAATAACTTTCGATAGATCAAAGTTTACACGCTAGCTAAGAATAAGAAAGGAAGAAGCGTTGTCAGGCGTTAGTTAAGGTTAAAGCTATTTATCACAAGTTACTGCGCTTTTCTATAAACTTTATTAACAGATATTGTTTTCGAAGCGTATAAAAATGATAGGCGCCAGGTTGGTCGTGTTTACGTGTATCAACCGGCACAGCTCTGCAGTAATTCTTTTGAAAGGTAGTCGGAGTAATAGTCAGAGAATTTTTGTTCGCGCAGAACCTCAACGGACCAAGCCAAGAGTTTCTCGATCGGAGCTTTTGTGAAACAGCTGTTTCTACGGTTGTCGCGCCTCGTTACCGGCCTTTTTTCTCCTCCCTGAAACAAGAAGCTGGCATCAGGTCGTCGTTATAACGCGAGGCGTCCACTTTTCCACGCTCCTATATGGGCTTCATCCTCTTACCCACCCCGTCACCCTCGAGCCGTCGCTGTCGTTCGTGGTCCTTGTGTGCTGCAAATAAAGCTCTCCTCGAAACAAACAGGGACAAACTGGACTTCCACCGGACAAATTGACACCCCTAACAGACACGTATGTACGACGTCAGGGACTCTCCTGTTTTCACGATTCGACCGTGTTGATCCACTTTGCAACGCTTGTTTAAGGACCAAATAGTATACGCTACAACTGTTGTACTTTGCCCAACGTATGGTAACTTTTGTCCGACTATTTAATCCGCGAAGCATCATTAGCGCGACGAATGTACACGCTGTGGAGGATGAAAATTGCCGTACGTACATCGAGATAGCGAACAAGAAGACGAACGATCAAGCAAGTTCGACTCAAACTCGACGTTCAGCACGCCACTAACTGAACGTTGCGCGATAGATATATTTATAAAGTGATAGTCACGTGGCAGACAGTGATACAATATCAGAATACGATTCGCCACGTGCCGCTCAACGTGAGTTCTATAACAGCACTTTCGCTTTATTATAATACACCCCTGTCTGTGTCCCCGGCGATCATAATCGCATTTGGCTTCTGCCTTTCGCACAGAAATCACGTCCAAACAGAGATCGTGTTATGTACTCGTTTCTACATGGTAGAGAGAGAGAGAGAGAGAGAGAAGTATAACAGATTCTGTTAAAAAGCACATTGTTCGTAATTATTTCTATCGTTGTTCTGTCGCATTATTCCATCGTCGTATCGTTGTTCGATTTCAATAAATTATAAAGTGGGCGTATATTAAACGGTAATTTATTATACGACTAATATCGGTGCAAGCATGGTTCGAAACTTATTGTTTTGTTGAATTTTTTGTTGAACTTATTGTTTTATTGAATTGTTTAAAGAAGGGTAAACGCAGATGGAAGCACGTTTCTAAACAATTTACGAGAAGTTTTTTTGTGGAACGTGGCCGAGTTTTTCGATCGTTGAGGCGAAAATGTAGTGGCAGAGATATGAAAGAAGAACCAACTTAGAGAGAGTGTCCAATGGTTAGCTGTACCTTCCAGCTTCACAAAATTGACCCATAAATCCGTTGCATGATTTACTGCCTCTACAGACAAACCTGAAGAATATTTAGTACGAACACTTGGTCAACGTTCAATGCTAATGTGGTCGCAGATTTTCAAAACATCGTAGAACCAGTCAAACATAGCGTTGGTGTTCTTTTGAATATTGGCAAGTCCACGGTCGGACTCTTACGGTTACTTCTGGTCATAAATTTTTGTTAATTTTAAACAAACCCTTACGACGATCTTGCTACGCCGTTCGATCGATTCTTGCGCAGAGACACAAACTTCTCTATTTAAAAATATTCAGCTGCGACGAATATTCGTAATAAGATGATTTTGTACATTATTGACAAAAAAAAAAAGAAAAAGTAAACACACTGTACACTATTAATAACTAATTTAACGAGATTCGAGAACGAATGAAAATATATCTGATCGATTTGACTATTCGAAGACACCTGCATCCTTTTTGACGATAAAACAAAACAAAAACACTTTCTTTAGTTTCGCAAAGCTTGGAACAAATTGTTTTTAATTTTAAACGTTATTTCGTGTTATACCTGCAATATACGTATATTATTGCGATACCGTGTCTCGCCTGTGATATAAAAGAAACAAGTAAAATTAGCAACAATGAAACAAAGCGTTGTTTTGACATATTCAAAATATGGAGAACATATTCCTTAAAGTTTCCATTAAATCATTACCGCGTCTTATTTTACGAATACCTATTTTGTAAATTGAAAACGGACATTTTCCACGGTTCGCTTTCCTGTCCTACTTCGATGCGTGCAATATGCTGCACAATAAAGCAAAAATTATACCTTCGAATTATACCGATAAAAATTATACCGATTCAGGAATTTGTTTACAGATAGTTGCGACGAAGAAATATTGATAAACGCTGTAAGCAGAAAGAGAATAACGTTGTTCGTTTAACGTATTAGAAACGCTAATACAATTTTCATAAGAATTTTCACTGTTTGTTTTGCTCGACGATGATTAAGAAGATTCTGTTCCACATTCTAGTATTTCGAAAGGGTCGTCGTCGTCGCCGAAAGATCCCACGACCACCCGAACGAGGCCCGCATCTTGACATCCGCCGGTACACCATTTAGCAATAATTTACTCGACGTCGCGTCGTCACGGAATACCATCGAAAAATTCAGAATAGTGTGGTCGTTGACACCGGGGATCAAGCTTTGGATCCCACGGGTATATTGTTGTCCAATGACACGTCTGTATTTACACGTCGTATGCCAAAATTGCAGGTCCCGACTGGGTAAATACACCCGTATGAATCTCGAAATTCAGGGGTAATATTGATAAGTAGATTTTCTCTTTTTATCGCCGTTCGTATAATCTCATTCGTAACCGTGCAGATGCTTAAACGTTTAACCGAACAAACACCGTGTTTTCTTCTGGGTATCATAGATGAAATTTGTATCACGTCCAGAGGAATAGCTTTTGGAATATAAACTCATTTTTTTGTATGCAATCTGAATATTTTTGCATTTAACGCGTTATACGCGCGTATTTAGATGCATTAGGTTGTCCGGAATGTTTCTTTCGTCTTGTAAGGAAATAACGGATGCACCGCATTCTCTGTTTTACATTACTTTTGTCGAATCGTGTGTGATCACAATAATAGAAATAGAACAAAATGGAAAGAAACTTTCGGGACAACCTGATACATTCACAGATGTGTAATACTTTTGGCTATTGCAATAGTATTCTTCGTAGATGAACAGAATTTTCTTCGGTCATCTTTAATGAAACGAAACTATCTTTATAAAAGATGTTATTAAAAAATGCATATGTAAGAAACATATATATATATATATATATATATATATATATAGTGCATAATTAAAATGTATAAAATTCGTTTATATTTTTAATAATATCGTGTATCTGCTAAGTAGATTCCAAGATTTTTAACGGAAGTGCAAAAACGAAATATAATAATAGAAGGATTAGGCGGTAGATGTTAGAAGGATCGATATTCTCTGTTCAACCGTGTTATTCAATACCATCAAAAGATTTTTTTCTGCTTCTTCCCTCTTTTTCCTCTTCTCGTTTTTTAAGAGTATTAAACCCTTTGTGTCGGCGGAAAATCACATTTATCTCGTTGCACAATTCAGGCTTCTAAAAAAATGTCCAAGTTCGAAATTCATCAATCGCGGCTCACGAATTCCAAAGGTATTCCCAGGGTTGACACCATTTTCTTTTAGAAGACAAATAAGAAACAGGCGTTATTCAGGTAAGGGACGTTGACAAATAAGTTATCCGACGCGTAGTTAAATGGAACACCTGAAAAATTGGAGGATTAGTAACTCCCACGAGAATTTCGAACGATTTCTTATGCCCTTTCAGGCTAACTCCTTTTATCGTCGCCGCGTTGCGTTTTATCTTACGGTTAGAATAATCGATAGCGATTGTAATTTAGGATCGCAATAATGTGATAACTTTTTCTTTTTTTTTTTTTTCATCGAGATACAACGCAAATTCGATAGGTAAAGTTCCACAGAGAATTCAATACGAATCGGTGCAAGAACCATATCGTACTCATATGATGAGTACGTAAGTACCTGTATTTTTTCACAAGATCCTTCTTTTCTAGGAAAATAACTTTGTAAATTTATCACGCACGCGTACCAGGTCAGTTCTTAACTAAACAACTTGAAACTCTATTTTCCTGAAAATAAGCTGTTGGACAAGTTTTCTTCTTCGACTTATTGCCGATCGTACCACGATCGCCGGGACATTCTGTACGCGTCAAAAGAGAAGATCGTCGCAATAAAAATTTATCTACAATTTATTTTACTTGCTGGATAAGCAAGGAAACTCTCGACAAGATTCGCTCGATAATAAACTTTCGCACGGTATTCACGAAGTAGGACACCTCTTTTATCCCAAGTACAAAAGCGATGGAAAATAAAAAGAACGAAAGCAAGAAGAATTCAAAGCTTCAACTGTAACGTAATTGCAGAACCGATTCGAAACTAATCGCGGCATGCTACCGGAATTTTCTGCCACTGACGACCGAATAACCCGAATACTTCACGCGCGTCTAGTTTTTCTATTATCTCTTATTTTTACTCTCGGTGTTCCTGCTTCTCTCCAACTTTCTCATACCTCGTGCGGAGAACCGAAAATCGGCTACCGAATTTTTCCGAATTCGCCTTTCTACTATGATTTACGAATGCCTCGACTCCCGGTCGGCTACGTGCATTTTTCAGGTCAATGCAAACAAGAAAGGTAGACAAGACGTTGGCCAACTAGACTAGAAGAGAGAAACAATGACGAATGTTGCGAGAGAGAGAGAGAGAGAGAGAAAGAAACTTTAGCAAATACCTCGAACCGGCTAAAGAGAGCTCTCTCGCGCAGATGACTTCTGTTCCATGGCGTTTCTCTTCCTCGCCCAGTAGTGCAGTTCCTGCTCGAGGCAAAGGCCACCCCATCGAGGCTTGCCACAACAATTTCTCTGTTCACGATGTAGGTTACCGAGACGATGCTTTCAGAGATCTTTTAGCCTACTGCTTTACTGCCCTACAATAAATCAATTGCTACCGGCTGACCGCCAAGGTCGCACGCTTGACCTTCGAGGATCCTTTTGAAAGTTGATCGAGTGTGTCCAATGGTCCGTGCAATTTTTTCTTCGCTGGATCTCGGGACGATTTTACATTTACTTGGATCGATACTCACGATTAGCTTGTTCGTTAATCGAGATTTAATATTTCAACCCTTTTCTCGATCGTTAATCAAGGAAACGGACATCTTTCAAACGGAGATTTTTTCATGGATTCGCGACATTAGGTTAGAAGCATTTAGTGATTTAATTTCTATGATATAACGTATACGTTTATGTTTTATAATATCCTATATTTGACTGTTCGTATAAAAATTTCATGCGCATCGATATTCTCTTGGAAGATAAACTCGATAAACTCGACTTCGAGCAGCGTTACATATCGAAAGTTTCTGACCTTACTTTTAACGTAATAGCGTAGGAAAGAGATGTTCCAGAATTAAGAGAGTTAAAAAACGATTAATTCAGTAACAACGTTGGAATTTTATAACGCGTTTCATGCTTATACACGGTAGTAGCTCACGAAAATATTCGAACTGTTCCTAGACATTATTCCCCATTTTTTATTTCTATATTGTACAAAACATTTTGAAATCTCGCCAGCACTGTAACGAGACTATCGCGATTACGCGTATTGGTAAATCTTGAAACGGATCTGTAAACGTAGTCAGAAGTTATGAGATATGTCGGAAGCAGTATCAAAGCAGATACTCGAGTAGTCTGTTATTCGCTGTCTTAATAAGCTGCAATATGTAGCGAGAGCATCTGTACGTCTCGTTCAATGTACGTTTAAGATTTCAATCGACGCTGTATACTAATATTTGACAAAGTGTACGTTTGCAATGAACGAGCCGTGTCTCATTGCGGACAGAATTTGAGAAAGTTTCCTATAATGCACGTAATAAGAGGTTCCGTGATAAGTGATCGAATACTTTCGCGAGACACCGTATTTGTAGCCACGTTTCACAAAATACGACGACAGAATATATTTACATAATAACGTTTAAAAGATAATATCAAATGCGATCGAGAATAAACGATTTTCTATTATCTTAGTAGCCAAGCAATTTGTCTCAGTCAAAGTAACCTCTTTCGTTCATAATTGGGATCATTTTGCGCGTTAGTTTCACCGCGTCTGGATTTTTGAAAACGTCCATTTTAGTTTCACCCGACAACTTGGTCAACAATTCCTCGAAATCTTCGGTATCCTCTTTATTTCCCATCATTCGTAAATAAAGCACTACTCCAGAAAAAACGGCGTATATTCTTCTTTTATGTATTGCTTCTTTTAACTGTTTCATCGTCGGTGGTTTTCTCTTGCAAGCGATATTTTTCATAGTCTCTTCCAAAGTATCCAAATAGATTTTTAGAAACTCATCGTCATTATCGTATTTCACGTCAATTTCTGGACAAATATTCAAAAAGTATAACAGATCGATAACCGGAGACGTGTAAACAGCCATCTGATAATCGACCTGGAAAATGCACTATGGTAAAACCAGAGGAAGGAAAACAAAAGTTCCGATTCTATCGCATAAGCTTTGTTTTCATACGATAGAAGATCGTTTATCTTAAACTATTCTATAAATATCAACGCGTACTTATTTTCCAAATTTCTATATCAACTTGACTATGACTAAGATAAGACGAACATATCGTATAAATAAAACGCCACGCAAATATTCATTCTTGCCCTCCTATTTTTTCCTGACACATTTTTTTTATAACAGATTTATTTATCCTTAGTCGATGGAAACAAAACATGTCAGCAACTACTCGATATACGTTTCTCATATACTTTATATCTCTGTCGTAACTATGCCAGAATCCCAATTTTTATATATTTTTTTTTCTTTTTATGAGAGAGTATAACACCGTGTATGTAAAAGAACACGTATTACCAATAAGAGCTCAATAGGTTGGCCTTCTTCGTTTTCTCTAAACATTAGATTATTTATCCAACAATCGCCGTGGTTTAGTACGCAGAATTCATCCACGTCGTAATTGTACGCATCAACGCAACGCGTTCCGATAGTTTGCGACAATTTAATTAGCTTATTCGCCGCAATCGCATATTTCTCGCTCGACCACTTTTCTATTTCGTTAGCTATTCGTAAAAGGCTTACTTCCATCATTCGTATAAAAGTTTTCGGACATTTGGTCGATACAATGCCAGTACCTGTAAAAGATTCAATTATCTTTGGATCCTGAAAAATTAATTCGAATTAATATCACTTAAAAATGTACAAGATTTTAGATACACAGGAGAAATGACTTATTAAACAAAGTAACGTAACAAAAAATATACTAATTTACCGCTATTGATAGTTTAATATAAAATTATTTCGCGTGATCCATCCGGAAGTTAAACGACGAGTGATTTATTATATGTAGCTACCAGAAATAATTATAAACGCGAAAGCCTGTAATTTTAAATCGTGATCGAATACACCGACGTAGAAATACGATCTAACGTAGCAGATAATACTAATCGCCTCGCTTAAGAATTTAAAATATACGCGAGAAATATGATAAACGAGTTTAAAAAGTCTAATTTGTTTAAACTAACAGTTTAGTAGGAACGCGCTAGTTCCTTCCTCCCTCGCTGTTTCTTTGTTCGCATAATCGGAGGTAATTTCCAGATAATTGAATTTTGCTATTCGTTTGTTTGAATATAAAGCTTCGGCAAGACTAACGAGAGAAGCTTCAGAAAAACATAAGAAAAGCATAAACAAACGAGATTTTGTAAATAATGCTCGAAGTCAATTGTGCGCGAATTTTTTTTTTTTTTTACACGTCTCCATAGATCCAGATGCGCAGAATCGCGCTACGGTGATTTTTACGATTACTTTTTACGCAACGTTTAGATATATCTTAAAACATAACGTGCAATCCATACCTTTTCGATAACTGCAACAGATCCAGCGTGCAATCTCGCAAGTTGTTCTATAACCAAACGGCAGTGTTCAAACGACAATCCTTTCTGACGATCTTTCATAACGAATCCTCTGTTTATTAAGTTTTCCATAACAAGAATGCGAGGGTCATCAAAACCGCATAATAGATTTGGACCGAGCTGATGATAAACGAATTCCTTCATCTTGGGTAGAACGTCGCGCAGAACTTTCAATTCGATCAAAAACAGATTTTGTTGACGAACGATTTCGCGTGATATTTCTCTCAAAGGCTCGGCTTTAATAACCACACTGATTGATTTTTCCGATTCCGCCTCCTCTTTCTTTTTGTTAGAACAAGCCGTATATCTGATATGTGCTTTATACAGATCACTAAGAAAGTTCAATCCTTTTTCGGACATACAGTTTAGCTTAATCTCCAAGACTCTAACAGTTTCATCCGATAACTTGTTTCGAAGGGCTTTCTCGATGATACCTTCGTCGATTTTCAAATGATTCGCTTCCATTCTGAAAACATTTCAAATTTCTACTTTCAATAGATACTTTGAAAATGATATTTGCTATTGTATCTAATAGAATGGAAGAGATTTCCGCGATCTTATTTACTTTACTTTACTCATCTCCTTATTACGCTCCTCTCGCATCTTTATTGCATTTATTGCATTTATCACTGTGTCTTTGAAACGTTACGTTGTACATAATATCGTATACATATTTGCAGATTCACTAAAACTCCTCGCTAAAATTCCTCTGAAACAACTGCGAGTGAATTCTAGGACACTCTCTTATCTTCTCTTTAACGAGAGAGATAATTATTGCAAGCGCATCGTTCACAACCGCCGCCAGGTTTTCCACGACTCAGGCAGGCATCGTACACTATCTCTATTACAATCAGCCATCGCACGAAACTCTTAATGTAACTACATAAAAATCTACTAAACCCTTTAAGATTCGCTTCGAATCTACCATTTTAAAATGCACCTTTTAGTATTTTTACTTTTTTTGTTATAAAACACAACCCAACATACCTGACAGTATATTAAGAGCTTTTTCTTTTACGAAGCTTTTTTTTAATGTTTCTTATAGCATAGTAACAGAAACTGTATCATCGAGATATCAGTCAAAGAGCTAACGATAAAAACAAACGAAAACAATAGAATTCCGAACAAAGAGAAGACACCGTAAGGAACGTACGTCACTCAGAAACTGAAGAACAGCGCAAGAGAGCTGATACTTTTATACCTAAAAGGAATGGAGTGAAAGGCAATATATGTATGTGTGTATACGTTTAACGGTGAGAAATGAAGTATACACATAGCTTCGATTCAATGATGCGTGCCAGTAACGAGATTTGAAATTAAATGACGCTGCTAAGTAGCGAACAAATGGTCGCTTCTATGTGTCCGTATAGTAAGCAATGAAAATGTTCAAACGGTAGTTTATTTCTTTCGTTGATGTACAATTTTCTCGCGAACCTCTGCCATGGATGTTACTTATCCATAAAACTCTTTGGCGCAATTGCGCAAGTATTTTTTTTGTTTCGGTTTCTATCGAATCTTGTCGAGTTCGTTAGTTTCGGTCGAATCTTGTCGAGTTCGTCAGTTTCTGTCGAATCTTGTCGAGTTCAGTGGCGACTTTTGGCTATTTAATCGTATAAAGAATGGCAAATATTAATAAAAATCAGATCCATGGCAAATTGAACAAAATGTCAAGTCTTTCGATAGAAACTATTAAAAATGAAATACTATATCGGATAATAAGAGCACGTAGTCACATAAAACTGACGCTCGATGCTGAACAATCACTCCTTTCATGCTCGCATAAACCTTCTTACAGCAACTTCTAACCTTTCGTCTTGTTATTTCTACACACTGTATATTTTTTATTTTCTGCGAGTATTTTGGTCTAATGTTACCTTAAGTTTATAAACATTCGTTACACTTTCACTCGATGTTTGCTGTTTCATATAGAATTATTCTTCTCGAACAAATACTTTGCAGCGTTCGTTATAAAAATACACAAGTAACTCGTACGTAGGAGCATAGTATTCGATCGAATTATTCGCTTTGAAAGGAAGTTGCAAAATATTCTTATATCGTTAACAAAATGCCAAACACAAAAACAGCAATGAGAGTTTAATTAACAGATTCTGCCGATTATTGTTTGCTTCTTCAAAATTAAAATACACTTTACCTCGACGTTCCAAATTTTTGTTTTCTATTTCCTCTGAACAGCGACGTTCCAAGATGAAGAGAATTTCTGAATCATAGGAGCCACTGTCTAACACGTAACTTCCAAGTCCGTGTGCTAATTGTCAACACTATTATTTTCTCTTTTATTCTCTTATCGGCTCAACACGCGAATGATAAGTACACACGTCGCGGTACAAATATAACAGAGCCACCACTCTTCTTCAATCGCCCACGATCATCAAGGATCATTAAAGATTTTGATAATGTGTACAAATTTAGTTATGTACATACACATAGAGCTTTACCAACCCACACTGTGTAAAAGTGTAGGAATTGATTATGAAGGCAGTTGCTTCTCTATGACTCAATGGGTCAAAGATCATAATTGAACGATCAAAAGCGATCGATATTCGTTCTGTTTCGCTTTATTCGTTCTAATAAGAAAGTACAATTGAATGCTGTATAACGTGATTTGGAAAGCGATAACGAAAACGAAATACTTCTTAAGGAAACAGTATCGAAAGAAATATTTGCAATCGAAGAACGTTTTACGATAATTTATGTTTCTCCACTGTACTATTGAATTGCGTTTCACTACAGCTGGATTTCTTAAGCTGGATATTCACTTATCGCGTATCCCTGTATAGTAACTGATGTAAATTCGTATCATTCATGTCAGCAATCTTCATTTTATATGTATAAATTGATATTTCACGTACTTCTTATATATTTAATATCTTTAGGTGGAGGAAGAATTAATTCTGGAAACTGTTATATATTCTTCTTTAGGAAAGACGAAAAAACGAAGGAAAAACTATAGTTAGGTTCGATCAGAGATGCCTCACAAATCATTCGTAGTGCCAAATCTTTCAAATGTTGCAGCAGTCCAGGTCCTATCGTACAACTTTTATAGAGGGCCACAAAACGTCTACCGTATCTCTCATCTTGTCATTGCTTTTTCTTCTTTTTCCTTCGTTTCCACCAAATTTTTTAGAAACCCAAAAGTTTTATGGCACATGCGGTAAGCCAAGAGTCGTTTCGTCGGTTACCGCATTTCGGCGACCAGGAAACTTTCCGATGTACCTTAAAAAATTTAGAAACGTCCGCAAGAATAATAAATCATTTTCACTCTCTATTTTTTTTTTTTTCATACTCTGTTTTTATTTTTACAGACGTCTACACTTTGTTCGAGCAATCACTAGTCGGTTATAATTTCAAATCGGAAGCAAACTTCCGAGTATATAGTATGTGTCTAACAAGGTCAACATCTTTTTTTATTCTCTCTCAACATTTTCTTTTATTTTATCCTTAGATCGCAGTCGAAAAAAAACTGTTATCTTCTTAACCAGAAAGATGAAAAACATTTTAACAATATTTACGTATAAAAAAAAGAGACCATACAAGTTCGTTACGGTTGAAATAACAAGAATTAGTAAATATCGATGTACCTGTTACATCAGTCATTTATTTGCTTACTATCGCGTGTGTATTTGGATATTCTTCCAAACGTCGCGTCCATTTGTATATTTATATTCACCCATATTCACCCATTAATATGTGTATTATCATAGTACGTTATCTAAAAGTTGTTATATCAAAAGTAAAATAGGTATAAAGAATATCTCTTATAAAGTACGCTTGTGACGTACTAGAAACGAAATTATAAGTATAATGGTAAATAAGCGTAGTGTGGCGACGGCACGAACGTTTCGAGTTTTATATATATATATATATATTAAAAAGCGTATACGCGAGTATTCGTGAAAAACATGCGTTGAAAGATCATTCATTTTCAAAAGATAATCGTCGATGGAAAGTCTTACAGAACAGAATCGTGATTCATTTAACACCAAAGATATTTTCATACCTATTGTACGTACACTTTGCATCGTCCTCTATGAACGAATGTGGTAGCCAAGGGAAGTTTGAATCTGAAACGATAATACTTTATTCGCATTATAATTGATTTGATTTAAATCAATTTTTCTTACAGCAATAACGTCCCATTCGATTGGACATTCGCCGTTGGATATCAGTACCGAATAACGTTTGACTCGTTGTTATTATCTGTTTGCTGTTATTCGAATAACATTCTTCCCAAAGAGCTAAAGCAAAGTAAGAGCCAAAGAACCAATCTGACAGGGAAAACGTTTTCACTGGTATCATCGTTTACTATCGGCTACTAATAGCGATGTAAAGTAGAAAAGTAAGGAGATACGAAGTTGTCAAACTTTCACCAATGGTGGTGGCAAAGCAATGGACAGAAACGAAGGGAAGAAAAGAAGAGAAAGGAAGAGAAGGGGAGAGAGAATAAGATGCGCGTCCGTGGCATGCTGTGAGGTGGTGCGAGGTAGTGCAGCGCGGTGGCTGTTGGCGTGGTGCGGCGCGATACGGCACGGCGCGGAGTGACATGGCATGCGCGCGCGCGCGCGCGCATCCTACCCCCTGTGAGTTGGTAGCACCCCTACCTCGCGGGGACCGTTTGTTCGGTTTCGTTCGAGTTTACGACCCTGCTGGGCCACAAAATTTACGGTACCCTCTTAAAAGCGATCCAAACACGTACCGGTTCATTCGGAATACCATTTGGAAACATGGCGCGCTTTGCCACGCGTATTGCCTCCGTGATCTAGGCTACCCTTCGATTCTCTCTTCTTCTTCCTTAGCCTCTCTTACCTTTACTTGCTTGCCGCGTCCGTATTTTTCCCTTTCGTGAGATCCTTGCTGTCTGCCTCGAACGACAACGTCACCTTCGTCTCTGCAAATTTACACGTTTTTTTTTATGAAATTTCATGCTATATTTCTCCGTCTAACTGTCTCGAATAACAAAACGTAGTATTTGCTGGAAATCTTTGATCAAATAACGCGGTGAACTGTAACATCTTGGACAATCGGGCCAGAAATATATTAAATGAATTTTGTGAGAATCTTCCATCTATCTATCTATCTATCTGTCTGTCTGCCTGTCTAGCACACGATAAAGAGGAATGTCATTCATTCTTGAAACAAAAATAAAAATTTAATTAGACTCTTAAAAAATGTGTGCTCCGAATACAGCTTCGAAGCTCGAAGGGCGTTGTATTATTCAATCAACTACCGCGATGAGAGACCTCTCATGTGCCGAGCTTCTTGTGTGTAATCAAGTTAAAAATTTATATAAAACACTGCCGGATGATTGCGAACGATGCCTGGGTAGAGTGACATAAACTCGGTTACATAAAACAAATGCAGGAACACGCGAAAGGGAAGCCCCTTTTGTATCTCTGGAGCCAGTGTGCTACAGAAGAAACCCTTTCGAAGAATCTTTACATATGCATGGACCACCAATGATACCATAGAAAATCGTAACCCCCCTGCATCGTCCAGCACCGCTCATTATACTTTTAGTATGTCATAACATGATAAAATTTAGAGAAATATCAAGCTAGCTTCTTTTTCTGTTATAAAATCCTATCTATGCAAAGCCATTAACATTAATTCAAACGTTTTCATCGATTTGCAATTGCTGCCTTTGCAGTTTCTTTTGGAATTTGTATATACGCAATAAATAAACTACATTTCTTCGATCAATGTTTAAATTAACACGTTAATTTTATTTGCAATAATTACACGTCGATTAAACGTCACGCTCGGAATTTAACGTTTGCAATCAGAAGCCTGCGAAGATTATAAACGAGTAATCGTTAATTTCGACCCTTCTTCCCCGAACACGTTACGCCCAGAACGAGATAGTATTTCAGGATTACGACACGAATCTCTTGCAAACGATAAATATACGGCAGGTAATCCTTCTCGCGAAACCCATTAGGTTACCACGAGAATTTCCTACGACCAAGTTTTGACCAACTGCGTAGACACGCGTAGCAAAATCTAACGATTGCTGTAAACGTTTCGACAAAAGGAAATACGACCAAGGACAATAAATTGTAAAACGAAAGACTTTCACCCCAAAACTTTCTCGTACAGGGACAGGCCTAACCTATTGGCCTGGGACGAAACGAGATCAACGTAGGATTTATTGAACGTGGATTTCCTTTGGGTAATGATGGTCATTGTGTTTGCGTATCAATAATCATAAAACGAAACCGGGTAGTCCCTTCTTTACCATATCCACCAACTATTGTCCCATTAATTCCCTTTGCAAACAGCCATTGTTTCCTGTTAAAAATGTAAACCTTCCAAAACCATAATTGAATCACGATCCTCGTAGTAAACTATTCATTGCATTATTTCGCTCCGATTATTTCTATTATTACAGTCGTAAAACTTCAGCGTACAAATATCATATAACGATTACTCAAACGTCATCATGGTTCGAAATATTGTATTTTTCTGGCTGAAAACAGAATAGAGTAATCATCGCACGTAATAAGGGATACAAGCCATCGACTATGTTTATCAAGATCAACGTACTAATTTCGCTTATACGCGCAAGTCGGCTTTGAATTTCGATATGTACAAGATGTTCCATAGCGTTCCATGTCCCACTTCAGAAACGGACAAGGAACGCAAAAACGAAAATGGGAAGATTTGTACAAGCAGGTGCTTCGCTTGATCTTGTTTCAAAGTCATAGCCACTCTTGCGTTATAATAATCCGACAAAGGAATTTCCGATCTTTCAAGAATCTACTTAAACGTTCAAACCGTTCAAATACTCTGCCTTCGTTGTCGATCCATGCTTTCCATGGTTCCGTTGCTTACGTAACAGAGTAGAGCGTGAAATACGTTGTCGACTAATTTTGACGTACATAATTGTACGAATTTGACTCGACACGTCGCAAAATCATTATGGTTGACGATTCTACCCAATTTAAAATTCTTCTTTTTAACCTTTTCTCGCGTAACTCTCGCTTGGTAGACTCTGATGAGAAATAAGTTAATCGATACACGATTTGAATGCCCTCTATCGGGCTACGTTATACGACACGATCTTATTATTGCACCGTCTAGGAACTTAAATCTCGTCAACTATCTGTGATACAGAATGA
Source organism: Bombus waltoni (assembly GCA_014737395.1). Taxonomy (NCBI): domain Eukaryota; kingdom Metazoa; phylum Arthropoda; class Insecta; order Hymenoptera; family Apidae; genus Bombus; species Bombus waltoni. The sequence goes on from JACXII010000055.1 coordinate 2,991,250, forward strand.
GCTCATTTGTTAAATTTAGCTTTCATACGAACAACAAGAGCATTAAGACGATTCTCTTTGTTTACATTAATCAGAAAACTCGTCAGAGTTAATAACGCTATCACGAAAATAACGCCAGATAACGCAAAACTTTTTGCACGAAATTACGAGCTTTAGCTTTATGTCGCTCTTAAGTAAAATATAAAATCTTATATATTTTCATGTTCGAAGGTAAAAATCACACGAAGAAAAGAAAACATGTAACGACGAAACGTAAAATTTTAATGTACGTGGCACACGTGTAATATTCTCAACAGGAACCTTTCCATCCCTTCGACACTTGCGCATAGGGAGTTAAGTATACGTATTACATAATAAACGGGAGTAAAATCGCGATCATAATCTGCACGACTGAATAGCACAGCGGGTTTCTGGTACCCTTTAATAGACTCGTATTTGTATTCATTGTGCTTTATGCCAAGTAAACAAAAACTAAACATTACAATGCCGTATCTAATTGTTTCACCGATGATATTAGATTCGTGCATACGAAATGTTATGTTTCAATTCTGAAATTAACAAGGATACATGTTTTAAATTTTACTATGTAATTGTCGTAAATCGCGTTAAATGAGAACAAACAAATTACAGTTATTTGACGTCACAGAACTAGCGATTTTTATAGACGTAGAATAACAAAATCAACGAGTGTATATGTAAAGACCAACTTAATATCAAGATAATTAGGATCATATTACGATGGTATTTATTTAATTATATCAAAAGAAAGTGAGTGATCTGTTTTTAAACGGAAGCTTCGAATTTTATTTCAAATTTAAATCTTCTGCTAAAAGCTAGCAATCTAATGACGTTACAAAAACAAAACTTCTTGTTTCTTTCGTTCCAAAAAGTTATAAGATCGTCGATTGCTTCGTTTAAGTGAGATTACCACGTATTTTAAACAAATTACAATGAAAGGACAAAAATAAGAATTACAATAGAGAAATCGATAAAGTTAAACTTCAAGATCGGGTGGCTTGAAATTAATGTTTTAAAGATAGGTTTTACAGTTTTATAAATACTTATAAGAGCAGCGAGTAAACGTTGAAATCGTCGTTGAAGTTGAAACAGTGCAGTATCACGTGAAACTGTCAATTAGGAATCCGTCGGTCGATTTCAATATCTGCTGAATCGATCCTTTCCCACCGTTCATAGGTTGTCACAAGTAATTGTTCCGAAATTTGCTTACCTGTACTTACGACAAACAATTTCTCTAAAACATACGTTTATCAAATTATTACAGATACAATGAATAGATTAGAGTACGCGAATATAAATCTTATTGAACTTGCAATTAGATTTATTGAACGTTATTTATTTTATCAACCCTCAACTTCGCCGTACCTTATAAACGGTACGTTGTTTTAACAATCTTTTTGCACAAGAAACGATCTTATATCACTACGAACACATTTTTTATGTTACTTTCAACAAACAACACTTTTACGTTTGATACGAGATGATAAAAGTACAATGAAAAATATTTCTAGTGCGATCAGTCGTATTAATAATCGTACACAACTTGAAACAAGATAACTTTTTTGGAATTGGACTGAACTAACTGACAGGCTTCTTTGAGAAGTTAAAGGATTAATTTACTAAATGACGCGTGAAATAAATTGCAAGAAAATTGATATCGGCCGAAGTTGCGAAGGAAATAACAAAGATTATCTTTTACAACTGTATTATCCGAGTCTGTAAGAACCTTTAAGAGGTTCTTTAAAAAAAAAAAAAAAAAACAATATCATTTAATCATAAATCTATCTTTAATCTAAATTAAAAATGACGAAGATACTGTAGTTTCTAATTTATTAGAAACAGCTTCTCATAGCTTCTCTAAAAATAATGATTCCTTCCCTGTTATATACTAAGAGACTAAACTAGAATCGGACGATATTGTTACTAACAATACGCACTTGCGATGGATCAAATAATACGGTTATCGATGGCAGATCGTGAGAAATTTTGATACGTATGTCAAATCTGTCGTAAAATACAAGGATTTAGCGATAGATCGTGCCGTGTGTAAAACTCTCAGGAGTTAACAATAAAGAGGAAACGTTTCTCATGCGAGCTCTGTTGTATGCCTTGTGTAAGTATGTATCTAAGTTATTACATCAACGCCGGAAATCGTAGAATTACATCAACCGTAGATTGGTAGTAAGAAATATACCTTTGTCATGTTGGGTACGTTGCACTATGTATTTATTTAATTATTAATCACTTATTACTAAATTAATTATTAATTACCATGTATTTATTTAACTGTAAGATCATAGACATTGTAGAAAGAAGCCAGATACAGCAATTATTTGTTTGCTAACTTCAACGGCTAACTTTCAGCAGGAATAAATCTTTTGCTCTGTAACGAATATAAAAATTGTCACACATGTTAAAGAACATTCTCTATTCGAGCAATTGTTCGTCACAAATATACTCGAGATCGATTTGAAAACTGAAACAGACAATATAATTTAACGATACCGGTAATACTCGAGACAAAATAAGAATAATGCTTTTCTTTATTAAAAAAAAAAAAATTTCATTCAAAACTATATCGATCGACGGTATATATTCTTATTGATACATAAGTAGACTCGTGCGAAGGTAGAGACAAGTAGGGTAATAAAGGATAATATTAAGAGAAATTAAAATAACTAAAGATACTTGTTGACTTGAACGAATATAAAACGATTAACAATCTATCTCATTGCGTTCCTGTAATAGTATAGTACGCAATTACGATATAATACAATAATAAAAAATTCTTTCCATTCTTATAAATAACTTCAGTAAGCTACTACTGAAAAAATCTACATTTATATAGATTTTGTGGCTGCTATAGTTGAATAAATCCGTTTTAAACTGGCGGAGTACGTCGCTATTGGATATTAAATTTTACGAAATTTTTAAGATTTCTCCCGTTGCATCTGCTGTTGTATCCGTGTCGTAGATGAACGGGTATTTGAGCAGAATCGCACGCACGCAGATGAAATAAGAGATACTTTCGCAATCTTGTATCCGAGTGGCGATGATATTATTTAACAAACAAGCCGGATGGAGGACTTATCAGAGTACTGTTACCACTAATCTTTGCAACGACTTTAACACTTTGCTGCACGTCTGCATGCAAGCTTACTCTTTAGTAATTAAGAGATTAAACTCTGTTGTCTGACACTGACTTACAACGTCTTCCTCCTGTCTCTTTATTCCTCTACAATTTGCGCTTCTATTAGATTACGTATTTATATAAATGATAATGCTCAATCTATCGGATTACATATCTGTTATCTCGTTCACCTTGCTCGTTCTATATTTTACGCAACGAAATACATTATTTACTCGTGCAAGTTCGGTAGACGTTCGCTTTGTTCGATCGTTCTTTATATATCTATTATTATTATTATCATCTTATTTTTCTTTTTTTCCATGTTTCCAAATAATAATTCGAATAAACAATAATCGGATACATGGAAGATTGATGAAAAGATATTACAAAAGTACTTGACAGTGCACGAATGCGCAACTACGTAAAGAACCGCGCTTTTTCCCATCTGCTTGATAATTGCCAAGTCGTATCTCGTAGCTCTAGGTGATCCACGATTGTATCACGACGTTTGCTACGAAACGTTAGAATGTTGTCAAAGAAGAACGTAGCGAAACGCGTGTATTGTCACGGATTCTATGTATACAAGCGTAACGACATTTTCAAACAACGTTCCGATTGTTTTTCTTATTTTCTCGAGAGGCAGACAGAGAAATAGAGAGGAAGAAAAATAGAGGAGGAGAGAGAGGAAGAAAGAAATAATTGTTCAAAGTCCAGTAGGTCCGGCAATTCCGAAGGCGAACCATCATGTCGGCGTCTCGATTGGTACGGACATACGAGCACGCACGTATTCGCGGTACAAGACTGAAAGGACACGTCTCGAATATTTTACCCCGGGAGTTTTTCCTCTTTAATTGATTCAATCGGCGAAAAACACGGCAGGACCGCTTCACCCTCCGGGAATTTTCACCCGCCGCCTGCCTCACGCCACCTCCGCGTCATCCACGCTTTCAGCAACCAACCGCTGTAACGAGACGCCTGGAACTAACCTTCCTTTTCGATGAAAACGCCAACTCCTCTTCGCGGTTACTCCCTTCCCTATTCCCTCCCCTCTTCCCTCCTTCCCGTCTCTTTGTCTTCCCTACCAACTTTATTTTCTCTTTATTATTATTTTCAGTTTCTGCGAATATAAATTTCTTTGTTATTTCTCTAATCGTTCCTCGTAATTTTTCACTCGCCCCTCCCTACGGTAATTCCTTTGATCGACTCTATTCATATTCCTCTATACGACACAGCGCGCATAGAATCCCACTTGTCCACCCTTTTCCCTATTGCTCTTCGTTTACGAATTTTCCACCTCTTCTTTTCTCGTTTATTTACGCCAGCTGTATTTATATTCGTTCTACGTCGTTCGTACACGTTTTATATGCACTTCAAGTAAGTTACGGAATATCGATGTCCCTTACGTCGAGGTAATTCTACGAAATAATATGGAAACATTTATATACAGACACTAGAACCAAAGCGGTACCGCTATTTCCGCGGAGGTCGTTTGCCTGTAGCAAAGCGCACTGGTGGGAGTACACTGGAAACAGAACTTTCCATAAATGATGGAAACTCGCAAATTTTCCGTTTGTTATTTTAATTAGAGCCTTCAGGCCATACTTAACGAGAATCTGGCTGTCTGCGTTTATATTGTGTACCTCTACAAAACGACAATGGAGCGTGGAGTATCGGTTTCTACATGACGCCCTGTAATCCGCGCCCCAATCGCGAAACAGAAAATTTCCACGGCGTTCTTCCACGTATTTCTTATTCGTCTACTTTCTTCGCTTTATAATTGTCGTCGAAAGAGACGCGGTTCTAAAGAATATCGCAATTTTTCTTTCTCCCTTTCTCCCTTTCTCCGTTGCTAAAAATCTACGGTTACGTGATATTATATATGACGAGGCAACATACAGTGGCGGACAAAAGTATCGGCACGCTCTTTAAAACGGAATTAATTCTTTTAAAAATTGCACCGAACGACGTGAATTTTTCTGCCGATGCGTACAAAGTTTTTGAAAAAATTGTATTTTCCTTGTCTCCGCATCGATCAATTTCGTGGAAATTTTCAGCAGGTATATAACTGATATATAGTTCTTGTGCGAAATGTGCTGCTTAAATTTTCATTACAAACACGGATAAAAAAATCGTAAAAAATGACTTTTGTCATTTTCTTCGCAATTCCGACCAAACGCAGTGTTTCTGAAAATTTTTTACACGTCACGTAGTAAACTGGCCCTTCTAATTCCTCAAAAAAAAGTTCAAGCCGTTTGGTTCAATTTTAAAAAGGAGTTATTCCGTTTGAAAAATTCTAGCAATATTTTTACTCGTAATTGTACATGTGTATACATAAATGAACAAACGCAGCAAGTAACTAATAAAACGACACTGTTACATTTACTTTGCGTAAAAAGGATTCTTAATTCGTAAAGTGTTCGCGATAAAAAGGAGTAACGTAAAGAAAGAAAAGCCTCGACTGTTTTTTTTATCATTCCTTTAGAATCAGTCATAAAAATTTTTAGCCAGTCCTACTGGTTAAGAGTGGTACAGTTTTTTCCGTTACTGCGAAAAGGTTGGTGGAACTAGTTTTTTGCCGTTTGAAGGTACCGTTAAAAAAGTAGCGGAGAAATAATTTACAGTGGTAACTTTTTATACTCGGTCGCTTCAAGAAAGAAGATAAAACAGGAACCTTCCTGTCAGCCAAATTTGTTCACCTATCATGTAAAAAATATACGCGATGATTCAAACTTTAAATTCAATGTTTCCTTAAAAACAGACGGTCCTGCTACAAACCTAGAAAAATTCTTTACTTGGAAAGCTGACTTTTCAACTTCCTTTTTTTTATCCAAGTAACGCTTTTTGCTCTTTAAGAATACGCATGCAAACAATTTTTAAAAGATGTTGCAAGGATTTATGATGCTTTTTTACTTTAAAAAAGTTAGTAGATTTTTTTCACAAAATACATCACCTCTTGCTTGCAATATTTGTCATATAGTATAACTTTTATGAATTTTACGTTAGAACTTTGTATTCGTTCATACTACTATACGTTTCTACGCGATTATAATACATAATGCTTAATTATTCGTTCCATTTATTTATTTTTTATTATTTCTATTCAATTACGATTATACCAAGTTATCTCATGTTTCTCGAAGTTGAAACTAATTACCTAGGGTAATATGAAAAATTACTCATACGTATATTTACCTACATTCCTTGAATCCTTCTACAAAATCTCAAATTATACCCATGTTCGTAGTTTTTAGATAATAATAAAATAATATTACACGATTGATGTTATCGACGCTCGATACAATGTCAATGTATAAAATTTGTCGTATGGTAATTAACTAAACAGGATCGAAAAATCTATTACAACAGTCGCAAAAAATAGGCCGACACAAAGCCCGAGCAAGACGCAGATGGAGCCAATATTGATTAAATACTGCGTGGAATATTTTGAAATCTGATATTTTAATTTGTAAATAGAGCATATTATTCCCGGTGCAATGCATTGTGATGGCAGTGTCTGTAGGGTTCAGAAGGACCGCTTTTAATGACCCGGACGTGCGTGTATAGTTCCACCTAGCACTGTCGTATTCGATTACAACCTCTATGCTCTATACTCCATGCTCTCTGTAATCTCAAAGTAATTCTCTTTCCAACTCTTCCACCCCTTTCGCCCTCTTCAAGTTCGGCTCATGTTACCATACCGATAGACTCGCGCTGATTTCTTCGATTACTTACACGCATTTGCTGGTCTATACTCCTTCAAATCACTTACCAGCTACCCTGATGTACCGCTCGCGACTTTCTTTTCATCGTAACGAGTGCGTTTACCTCTCCAATTCTACTTAATAACAGTTATAAATGTTGTATAATTATAATCTACTATGTAATCCGTAACTATTATGGTGAAACGAATATATATCAATTCTCCGCTGTTGTTTTCAGATAGATACACATCTGTCTCGATTAAAAATTAAAATCTGGTTACCATTAGACCGCGGATTTTTATGGGAGATTCGAAGACACAAAAATTCACAGAACGACTATTCTGTTGTTAATTTGATTCTGTTGTTGAAAATTTTGTTTATTATAATTATGATAGTACTTTTTACCAACTGTTTCTTTCGAAGATTTTCAGAACATATGTACTGATTCTCAAACTCCGCGATATCTCGTTTGCTGAAGAAGTATCGCTGCTGTGTAATCTTTTACTGTCGTAGTATCGTAATGTTCCTTCTCTAAATTAGTCGAAATATACACCGAAATATACAGAATTAACTTACTAAGATATATTACTCTTCTTTATTGCGTTGTAATTAAACATATATTACATGTATAATGGCCTCAAATACTCATTTATTGCTCATACCTGTAGGTTCAGTCACGGTCGTACGTATAAGTCAAAAAACTTCCACACACGGGATTAGGCTCTTAACGTCGGTCGGTAATTATGTTTTATAGATCGGTCATTATAGCAGGTTTAGGATTTATATATATATATTTATATAATATTGGGATTTTGTACTTGACGTCATCTTTTGATAAAAGCAATAACCGTGATTGAAGATAAAGAATATAAACTAATTCTAATTGAGCTTATAGCATGAATGTGGTACAAAATAGATTTATCACCTACTTATATGATCATAAACGAAAAAACACACGAATCCCTTGATAAGGTTGCACGTCTTTCAGTTAGTCCGGCAATACTTACCGACTATTCATTTGTTAATTACCGTCATCAAATATGTCAAAATAGCGTATGTGAAAATAAGTGACCAAAACTGTTCACTTTCTTTCAGACTATTATTCAATAACTAAACTAAATTACATTCAACAATTTTTCATCGCTTACTTACAGTAAGTACATATGTATACAGTATTTCATTCGGTACTTTTATTCGGTACATAAATTTCATTGATACAATAATCATATATGTAAAACAAAAATCGTCGCTTTTTCTTCTTATCCCTTACAACCAACACTTCTCCGTAAAACCGCACACAATTAAATAGTATTCGATACGTTCCCTTTGTCTACACTTTAGTGTACAACCAAACAAAGCAAATCCCTAACTTTAATCCTAAATACATACATAGGTTCTTGTATATGCTAACTTTAATTGAATCTCAGCACTTGGGCGCATGATGGCAGCACTAGTTAGGCAGCACTAAAGTACAAGCACTCTCACTTCCTTTATGTTACGACATGTTTAAAACGTATATTTGTAGAAAGTGCTCTGAGTTGAAATATTAGAGAGGAATTCTTGTGTAAAATCAAGTCCATGGCCCTCTGGTGGACGAGTGAGAAATGTCCCTACAAATTTAAATATTTAATAAGTTTTAGTGCGGAAACATTTAAATTTTAAATAAATGAAATGTAATAATCAAGAATTTCATATAATTTATATATATTTTATATATTTTTCTAATGTCAATTCTGGTAAAAATCATAAAATTTGGATAACTCTGTATACATCGAATTGATTCAATTAGGAATGTGAACCTTGATCAATTATTGATCGTTATCTAAAATGATAAATTATTAGCAAAATAACTTACGTGTCAATGTCGTACTACGTAAACGAAATGAGAATTGAAAATAAAAATATATAGCAAGAGAAAACGATTATATTTATGTAATAAGTAGGAAAGGTTGCGCAATTTCATACGTTCATTCGATTCATAGTCAACCGTACTCTAATTAAAGAAATTCTTTTATAATTTCATTCTATTACAAATAGTCGATTATTTGATTTACTTACAGTGTTATCAATTATATATATAGATGAATCCACTTATAAATCGTGCAATTTCCGTCAATGAACGATTGTCACTTGGTTATATCATACGACAATTTCGAGTATCAGCTCAAAACATGGTTATCGCTGTAAGTTTTGTTTCGTTAGTTTTAGAAAATAATGACATAAATTACATGATATGATCACTACAATTATTGTAATTGATGTATAAATGTATTAAAATACTATAATTCTTTTTGTAAAAGTGAATTATACATATTTGTTGATATGCTTATATAGACAGGACAAAAGCTACCCACAATTGATCTTTTTGAAGACTCTCCTGCAAATAAAGTGAATCTTGCTAAAATTGCAAGTGGGAAAAAAATTATAATTTTTGGAGTGCCAGGAGCTTTCACACCGGGATGTTCTAAGGTATATATTTTCCTGTCTATTCAAAAATTGATTTAATATATTCAATGTATTAATAACTATCCTTGCTCACTCAAAATATATATACATGTAACTGAATAAATAAAGGAACAAATAATATTAAGTTAGTATTATGTAGTAAATATTATAAATATGTTAATATTTATTAAGTATTAGGATATTAAAACTAATTTTTTTGTTTTTTTTTTTGAAACTATAAGAAAATTATATTCTATATATATAAAACAAAAATATTTCTATACTAAAAACATTTACTTTTATATTAAAAAAAAAAAAAAAATAGTATGGCAGATATTATATCTAAAAAGTTGATATTATTTTAGACACATCTTCCTGGTTATATACAGAAAGCTGACGAATTAAAATCTAAAGGAGTTGCAGAAATTTTTTGTATTTCTGTAAATGATCCGTTTGTAATGGCAGCATGGGGTAAAGAACATGGTGCAGAAGGCAAAGTAAGATTTTATTTAATTTATTTTGTATATTTTGTATGTAACATCATTTTTATCAGTAAATTTTATACTTTTTCATATAGGTACGTATGCTGGCAGATCCAGCAGCTCAATTTACAAATGCAATGGAACTGTCTGTAGATTTACCAGTACTGGGTGGAAGAAGAAGTAAACGATACTCTATGCTCCTTGAAGATGGAGTAGTGAAGGAGTTGAATGTTGAGCCTGATAATACAGGTCTTTCTTGTTCCTTGGCACAAAATATTAAACTTTAGAAAATACACTATTAAATGTTATGTAGAAGTTTATTATTTAGTAAATTATAAACAGATGCTTTGATCAATTTATAAATCTGCTATATACGTACGTATATAATAAAATGTTTATTTGTTACCCACAATTTTAATGTATCAAATAAATTATTATGTATGTCTTAATTTCATGTAATATACTTTATTTCATGTCCATTATTTCAAATATGTACTTGTGATTCTTAAATATTATTGCTTATATTTATTTTATACTTTTTCTCGTATAACAAAATAAGAAAAAACAATTTCACTAAATGCGTATAGATAAAATTATAATTAAAATATTTGTTTAATCTTATAATACTAAGAACTATTATACCTATATTAAAATATAAATAAATAAATATATATATATAATTTGTAATTAATATTTATTATTAATTATTAGTATTAATATTAATGTTATTAGTATAATTATATTATAATTATTAGTATTAATATTAATTGTATATTAATAATAAAAAGTTATTATATACGTATAAAGCTATTATACACACACACACATACGTATATATATATGTGTGTAAAATAATATTTATATAAGTATCGTTTGTAAATTTGTATTTAATTGAAAGTGAAGTGTGTGACAACATTTCGTCACTAGCTTCACTGCAGTTAGAAAACCAATTGTTGACGTATAATGCTTGTTTGTGTTGGAAACTTTATGGCGCCAATTATACCACTTTACTGTTAGCTGTAATTTTTTAAAAATTATTTTTTAAAATGCCGGCGTTTTTGAAGCATATCGAAGTAGAAAACTTTAAATCTTACAGAGGAAAGCTTATTATAGGACCTCTAAAATCCTTTACTGCTGTTGTTGGACCAAATGGATCCGGTAGGTTATGTTCTTCTATAGTAGTATATGGAAAATTTCTAATAATTTCAGACTTATTATGTATTACATATTTTTTTTTAATATAGGAAAATCTAATTTTATGGACGCAATTAGTTTTGTTATGGGAGAAAAAACAAGTAGTCTCCGGGTAAAACGGTTTAGTGAGTTGATACATGGAGCTTCAATAGGAATGCCAGTTGCACGAAGGTATTTCTGGATCTTATACACTAAAAATTTTTTAATTATTTTAACAGCATTTATACATACTTCAACTACTTGTACATACTTCAACTGCCTGCTTTAATATTGTAAATCTTACTTTCATACTCTCAAGTTCTAATTATTTTAGATACATAATTTTCCATTAATATAAATTATACTACTATTTTATAATAGCGCTTTTATTTCTAATTAGATAACACAAAACATATTTCAAAGTTGCATGTAAAGTATCTTTTGAATTTGTTAAAATATTTAAAGAAAAAACTTATTATGACATATATTTATTAATTTTTTATATAAATATCTTATTCTTAATTCTCTTTTTTCTTTTACATATTTTAAAGAAATAGTAATATCTAAAATTTAATAATTTTTGTTCTTTTTTACAAAATAAGAAAAAATTGTTTTAAAAACAACATTTAAAATTATTGTATTTAATTTTGTTTTTGGATATAACTTTATATGAGTTTTTTTTAATAATGTAATAATTTCTAGTGAACCAATTTAATTTTTAAATAAATTAATTTCTTTCTTCCTGAATGTGTATAAATTTGTATTCAAAAGAGATAGAAATAATTTCTTCTTTTTAATTATATTATTTAAAATGTATCAGAATATAAATATAAGTTAGAGAGTAACTTAAAATTAAATCATATACTTAATTGTAATATGGGTGTTTTGCTTAATTGGAAACAGCGAAATATTCCATAAGGGAATGAAGTTATAAAAAAATATTTTCACAAAAGTTGTTTAATAGATAGGAGGACATTAGGTGGTATAAATAATATTTTTGTAAGTGTAGAAATAGAAGAGATATCAAAGTCAAGTCAATTTTTTAAAAGTATTTTTTTATTCATAATTTTATTTTATTTATATGCTATGCACTATAAAGATCAAGCTTCTTTTCTCTCTTTATATGCTTTAGATTCATATCTTTATATTTTAACAGTTAGTTTAAGAGGTGCCTTTATTGAAACAAAAATTCAAAAGTGCAATTTAAGCATTCTTCTAACCTTTATAACACCAGTTTCTTTGCTGTATGACACTTTCAGTCTCCTTGAACAATTCAATGCTGACAGCTGTGATCTATTGGGATAATGTCTGTGAAATTCTTTACTAAATCTCATATTCCACTGTTTCCAGTTAAACAAAACACCCTATACATATATGTATATATATCTGCATTTATAAACATAATATTTGTAGACTATAAACCTAAAATATTTATTACGTAAAAAATTAATATTGATAAACATAATCTGCATATCAAATGTATTTACATATATAATACATCTTATGCACTCATTATAAATTACAGTGCATCTGTAACTGCTGTGTTTGAACTTGAAGATGGAACCGAAAAAAGTTTTATGCGTTCTGTACAAGGTTCTTCTTCGGAACACAGAATAAATTGCAATGTAAGTTTCATATATTTTTAAACTAATTTAGTTAGAAATTTAATTTGAATGGAAATTTACAAATTTTTTATGTGTATTATATAGGTAGTTACTAGCCAAGTATATCTCAATGAGTTAGAACAACTTGGTATTAATGTCAAAGCAAAAAATTTCCTTGTATTTCAAGGAGCTGTAGAATCAATAGCAATGAAAAATCCAAAAGAACGTACTGCACTTTTTGAAGAAATTAGTAATTCTGGAGCATTAAAGGCAGAATATGAAAGGTAACTTATATACATAAATTTGCACATATATTTTTTATGCAATATTATCCACAGTCATATCGGTAATTTCAATATGTACAGAGTATGAATATAGAGTAATAATTAAAATAAAGTTTAATAATTAATTTTAACCTTTTCTACTTGAAAGTAAAGCAGGAAAAGGCATCATTCATTAAACATTAAATTTTTTTTCATTATTTTCTGCTATTCCATATTTTATTTACTTATAATTCTAAAATATCTCGTAGTATAATTGTTTTGTGTAATTCATGTTTTATTTGTCATGTTATTTTAAATAGTGTTACTTAAATTTTATATAATATCTATTTAATTGTATATTAATTATATATATACATATAAGAGGATTATTAATAAAAATGTGTTTATCATTAACTAATATAACAATTCAATATATCTGAAAGATAAATAATATACTGTGTAATATTTCAGTTTTTTTTAATCAGTTTCTAAACATGTTGCATTTATAAATAGATTTTCCACTTTTATAGATTAAGAACGGAAATGTTAAAAGCAGAAGAGGAAACTCAATTTTCATACCAGAAAAAGAAAGGTATTGCTGCTGAAAGGAAAGAAGCAAAACTAGAAAAAGAAGAAGCTGAAAAATATCAACGTTTAAAGGAAGAATATGTATGTCATTTATCTATTCATTAATTTCAAATTTAAACAAATTATGTAATTTATAGATCCATTATTGAATCAATTTTAAATGATTTAATATTATCTGTTTCATTGTAGATAGAAAAACAAGTAGAGCTTCAATTATTTCGTTTATTTCATAATGAAAAGAGTACAGAGAATTTAGAAGTTTCACAGAAAAAGAAACAACATGAAATAGAGAAGATTGAGAAGAAAAAGGAGAAAGCAGAAGAATTATTAAAAGAGAAAAAGAAAGAAGCTGGAAAATTAGGAAGGGATCTTGCTAAAATCGAACAAGATATTAGGGAAGTAGAAGTTGAAATAACAAAGAAAAGACCCACATTTATCAAAGCAAAAGAACGTGTTGCACACATGCAAAAAAAAGTAGAATCTGCTCGGAAATCACTAGCTCAAGCACGTATTGCAGATGAAGCTCATAAGAAAGATATACATGAACTTCAAGAAGAACTGCGACAAGTAGAAGACGCTAAAGCAGCTTATGAAGCAAGTATTGCTGGACAATCACAGTTACAAGGAAGAGATGTGCAACTTGAAGATGAACAGGTAAGAACATTCAAACGGGATTTATATATAAAAATATTTTTTAAAATATGTCATTGTAAAGTAAGATTATAAATCATTTTTCTAACATTATGCTATAATAATCCTATTTAATTAAAGCTACAATAATTATATATATCTCAACATTTAAAGACCAAAGTAGTCATTATTATAATCATTATATTAAATATTAATTTAAGGTGAGGGAGTATAATCGCTTGAAAGAGGAAGCAGGTAAACAATCAGCGAGATATTTACAGCTTCTTGATTCTATTAATCGGGAGCAAAAATCTGATCAAGATAGACTTGATAATGAAGGGAGAAAAAAGACAGAAATAGAAAATAAACACAAACAAAAAGGTCATATGCGAGATGAAGCTCTTAAAAGAGTAGAAAAATTGGAAGAACATATAAGGACGTCAGAAGCTGCCTTAGAAGATCAAAAGAAGTTGCGGGCCGACTTACAATCTGATGTTGGTACATCGAAAGATAAAATACAAAACTTACAGCGAGAATTAGAGAGCATTTCAGAGCAGCTAGGTGACGCAAAGGTTGATAAACATGAAGTATCAAGAACTAAAAAGAAAACTGAAATTGTAGAAAATTTTAAACGCCTCTTTCCTGGAGTAGTAAGTAACAAAATAGGTTTAATATTTTATTCATAAATCATTTTCTTACAAATTATTTTATCAGTCTAATAATGTAATTGTCATGTAATTATTATTGTTATTATTATTTCTTAGTATGATCGTATGTACAATATGTGTGAACCTATCCATAAAAGGTACAATGTTGCAATTACAAAAGTTCTTGGCAAATATATGGAAGCTATAGTTGTTGATACAGAAAAAACAGCTAGACAATGTATTCAGTATCTTAAAGAACAATATCTTGAACCAGAAACATTTCTTCCTCTTGATTACATTCAAACAAAGCCATTAAAAGAAAGACTTAGGTATGTAACATAAAAATAATTTTAGACATTAGTTGCATAATTTTTTAAATATTTAGAAGAGTCATTGTTTCTATTCTCAACAGTATCTTTGTATATTTTCTCGTTTCTCCCTTCATATTATAAAGATTGTAGTAATTTCTAATTTCTAATTAGTTTTACTTTCTTCTGTTACGATTGATTCCTTCTTTCTCTTTTTTTGTTTTAGAAATATACAAGAGCCCAAAAATGTAAAATTGTTATATGATGTGTTACATTTTTCACCTAAAGATATTGACAGAGCTGTATTATTTGCTACAAATAATGCACTTGTATGTGAAACGCCTGAAGATGCAAATAAAGTAGCTTATGAAATGGATAAAAAAGCAAGATATGATGTATGTATAGAGTAACTAATTTTTTTAAAAGTTACAATAATTAATATATACATGTAATTACAGTGTGTTGCATTAGATGGAACATTTTATCAGAAAGCAGGTATTATATCTGGTGGTAGTTTAGATCTTGCAAAAAAAGCAAAAAGATGGGATGAGAAGCAAATGTCTCAATTAAAGGCACAAAAAGTAAGACATTCTATTTTCATGTACAGTGTACTTGTATATTTTACTGTACAAAATTGTTCTGCAGTATATGTATGTATTTTGTAGGAAAAACTAACAGAAGAATTACGTGAATCTTTAAAAAAATCAAGAAAAGAATCTGAATTAAATACAGTTGAATCTCAAATACGAGGATTGGAAACACGTTTAAAATATAATAAAAGTGATCTTACTGCTACGGTAAATAATATAATTTATAATACTATAATACTGCAATATAATAATAATAACAATACTTTAACATATCTCTTACATACTGGTTATTAAAAATTATACTTATTACAGCAAAAACAAATTTCGGAACTTGAAACAGAATTAGATGTCCTTCAGAACGAATTAAATATGTTTGGAGTATGTAGATTTTTTATATCTATTACACTTATGCAAGAATGTTTACTATATTGATATATCCTTTGTATATAGCCAACAATAACTGCAATTGAAAAAACTATGGCTGAGAGAGATCAAGAAATACAAAACATCAAGGAAAAAATGAATAATGTCGAAGATGATGTATTTGCTAGCTTTTGTGAACAAATAGGTGTATCTAATATTCGACAATACGAAGAAAGGGAATTACGGTATGTGTACTTAAATTTGATAAATATAACATTAAGTTTAATAAATATAAATAACATTTTTTAATATAGGAACCTTGTCTTTTTATGTCAATTAATTTTTAACTAATGAAGTATTACAACTACAATATATAAGATATTAAAAATTTTATAAAAGAATAGATACATTAAAAACAGAAAAAAATGTATGAAAAATTTTATTTCATTTTATATCTTATACAAAATACATACTTCATACAAATATCGTATGCAAAGTGCACTTATGTTTATTTCTAATAATTTTTGCACTCATAAAAGATAATTTTTAAATATTAAATACCTCGAATTTATTATTCATTTTTCTCTTTCCTTCTCATTATCTTTAATTCTTATTATTATCATTAATTATCTGAAAAATGTACTTTACAATAACATTTATTAATACTTTGCTTTTCTGTCTCTTACATTACAATTTTCATATTTATAGTATTCTTTAACTCAAAACGCTTATCCTTTATAAAAGGAAGCAAAATACATTACTATTTCAATTTTTAGTGTAACAAGAAACTTAGTGTTTCATTCTCATTAATAAAATATTTTTATATTAGGAAAAAGTAGTGAAAATAATTTTTAGTGTTAATTAATCTGTTTTGAATTAGATTGATTAGTTCTTACAATTATACTTCTAGATCACAACAAGAAAGAGCAAAGAAGAGGATGGAATTTGAAAATCAGTGCAATCGTATTTATAATCAATTAGATTTTGAAAAACAACGTGATACGGAAAGTGAGTAGAATTTAACTTTATATGCATACTTTTAGGAAATTTAATACTTGCTTTGCTAAACTAATATTTAATTGAAACCTATAAATGAAAATATGTAAAATTTAGGTAACGTATTACGATGGGAACGTGCCGTTCAAGATGCAGAAGACAAACTTGAATCTGCCCGGCAGACTGAATCTAATCAAAAAGCAGAAATAGATCATGATGAAACTCAAATGGAACAATTGAAGTCGGCGCGAAACGCAAAAAAGATGGAAGTTGATCAAAAAGAAGACGAAATAGGCAAAGCTAGACGCGAGGTTGGTGCGATAGCGAAAGATATACAAGCTGCTCAAAAACAATTGAATGGTATTGAAACCAAAATTGAACAAAAAAAAGCTGAACGTCATGCTATTCTAATGCAATGTAAGGTATGTTGTAAAACAAAATAAAGTTAATCAATCTATTAATATAAAAGATTTTATAGAAACAAGTATATGAATGTAATGTTATATAGATGGAAGATATTGCAATTCCAATGCTTCATGGAAATATGGAAGATATAGCTAGTGAAACTGCTACGACTAATAATTCAGAAAGTAATAATGACTCATCCTTAAGTACTCACCAACAATATGAACGTGAAAAACGAATAACTGTAGATTATGCCCTCCTTCCTGAAAATTTGAAGGATATAGAAGAAGAAGATATTAAGAAAACTACTGACAAACTAACGAAAACGATTAATGATCTACAAAGTACTATTCAACGTATTCAAGCACCAAATATGAAGGTAAAAACTATAATATTGCTAAAAAAAAATATATATATATAAATATAAAAAATAGAAAATTACTATTTAATATTGTTTAAGATAGTAAATATAGTATACTCCAGATAAAGGGGTTTTGTGAAGTTGCACTAACTCTTTTTGCTAACTCAATGAAAACAGTAACAAGTAACTCTAAAATCTTGTAGTGAAAATATGTAAAAATAATAATTTTAAATGTCCAATAATTCGGTTACTAATAGACATTTATATTCTTATGGTTTCCTTGCTTTATGCAACTAATAAGAAGGGACTGATAACATTTTTTAATGACAACGCACAACAATGACACTTGCAATGACAATTGCACATTTAATCTATTTTTCAGTTGATTATATACATTCGAATGTGTTAATTTTTTTAAAGAATGTTTTCTTTTTCCTTTCTGAAAATCTTTCATTCATTATGTTGATTTTTTTAAGGCAATTCAAAAATTATATCTTGCTAAGGAGAAATTACAAGAAACTAACGAAGAATTTGAACAGTCTCGTAAAAAAGCAAAAAAAGCAAAAACACAATTTGAGAAAATCAAAAAAGAAAGGCATGACAGATTTATGGCTTGTTTCGAGCATGTGGCTAATGAAATTGATCCAATTTATAAGGTTTGTATATGTTAAGTATGTGAATTAAGAAAAGGTACATAAATATATTTATTATTTTAGAGTTTAGCAAAAAATCAATCTGCTCAAGCATTCCTTGGACCAGAAAATCCAGAAGAACCTTATTTGGATGGTATTAATTACAATTGTGTGGCACCAGGAAAACGATTCCAACCAATGTCTAATTTATCTGGTGGAGAGAAAACTGTTGCAGCATTAGCCTTATTGTTTGCAATTCACAGGTACCTAGTTTCTAATTGTTATTATATTTTTAAATTTTTATCTTGAAATAAATTTAAATTTAAAATTAATCTATTTCTTAATCATAATATATTTTACATTATATTAAATTATTACTAAATTATAGTATATTTCATTATATTATAATGTACTATATTTTATATTAGATTATAATTTAATTTTATGAAATCTATAGTTTTCAACCGGCACCATTCTTTGTTTTGGATGAAATCGATGCTGCACTGGATAATACTAACATAGGAAAAGTTGCTAGTTACATACGTGATAAAACAAGCTCTTTACAAACTATTGTCATATCTTTGAAAGAAGAATTTTATTCCCATGCTGATGCATTAATTGGTATTTGCCCTGATGTGAGTATAATTGAAAATTTGTGTCGTTCCAGCAAAATTACATTACATATATATTTTCTTTAATTACAGGTTGGAGAATGTTTGGAAAGTAAAGTATTAACTCTTGATTTAACTACATATCCCACGCACATTAATTGATAGGGTATATTTCGATTATAGTTATACATATTTCAATCGCGTTTTATTTTATCGTTTTATTTTTCGCACGTAATAGTTTTGTTTTACATACAAGACATATTGAAATTTCTTGTATCAAAATTTAAGAAAATATCCCGTGAATGTCAAATCAAACAAATTTTAAAGAGTATTCGAATAATTCAATTTTTTATTTCTAATCTTTTTTCTTTTTGGAAATATTAGGGTAATACTATTATCGTATTTTAATTATTTTGAAAATTTTTATTTTTATTTAAACTAGATTTAAATAAGAAGTTGCCTTTAGTAATGTAAAGTTGCTTGGTAATAAATTATTTATATAAGTAATAGATTATGTATTAAATTAAATTAATATGTCAATTTTTAAGTTAAGTATATAAAATGTTTAAAAAAAATTATAATTTTTATATTGTAAGTCTGTAAACATGTACCTTTTTAGGATAAAAAGTTTTATTATAATATACTGTTTATTAGTTTTTGAATGTCTTATCCTTTATACAAAATGTGAAGTAATGATATTTTATTAAGATTTGTACAGCGTGTTCAGCTACAAGTGTCAAAATATCGAAGGGCTGATTCTTGAAGCTAAAATAAGATAAAAATCAAGAATAAAAAGATTACGTTTTCGGCTTTGTTTTTTAGTTATTGATAATTAAAAATTAGCCGAAATATCCCTGTGCGCGAGCAAACCTCCTTACACGAATGAAAGTAGGTTAGTCTAAGCGGCGAAGTGCACAGGGATTCTCAAATCGAACGATACATGGGCACCAGCTTACCTCGTACAAGATGTAGAGAAGAAGATTATAACATTCGAAATATTTGTTACGATGTTTGTCTAATTCGTTTCAGTGTTGGCTAAAAGATAGGTGTAAGAAAATTATAACTTTACCTATAAAAAACTGAAGATGACTGAAAACTTGAAAAAAAAGGATGACAAAAAGTTTGTTATTTTATCACTTTAAAGCTCCCCTTGAATCATGTTATACCAGACAAAAAATTGTCAATCCAACCACTAACAATGAATTAATCCAAGCTGAGCATGTTTCGTGGTTCATTCTGTACAAACATGAATAACAGTTAAAAAACATCAATACGAATTTCACGAGGCTTAACATTACTTATTTAAGTTTATATTCTTTACATCGATCTTTTAATACTTTTAGACCAGCGGAGGATATCCGGAAAGTTTAGCATATTCACTTTCACTGGAAGAATATCCTACGTCACACGAGAAATGAGAAAAAACTTCCTCATTTTATGCTTAAATCACAACTTTATCATTAAATGAATAATTCGGAATCATAATTCTTTTCATCTTATACGTGTAATATTAATAATCATAAGGCATATTTTAATTAATCTGTGAGGATATATTTTTTATTCTTTTATCGAATTATTTGAAAGTATTTGTTTTTAACGACTTCGTTATGTCCCACAGAAAGAACTATGTACGTACAATGTGTAGTTTAATCGGAACACCAATGATGATGACACTGATGCAGATAACATTCCGAGATCTGTACGTAGTTTCCATTAAAACACGTATGTAACGTATTTATTTCTGTATGACTGCCATGGAAGAAATTATGAGATTTTAATAATTTGTTCACTTTATTTCGACTGGTTCTGTTTCGAAGCTTTATTGAGTATTACTTGGAATTTATTTCTAAAGTTACAATACCACTCTAAATATTCGGACACTAGACAATTTATAGCAACAATACTTACATACACGAATGTAAGTAAAATGTATCAATTAACGAGAAACTAATAGCCAAAAGTAATGCCTATAATCTTCCTATAGAATCAACAAATAATACATTTTAATTATTTGTTTAAAAATTGATCGACATCATATTCATTCGTATATCAACTAAAGCCTAAATGCTATCCCAAAGGTTGTGGAATTTACCCCTGGTGTAATATTGTGGTAGAATTCAGGAGAACTTTAAACATATCTTCTCTCCTCTACATTATGTATATATGTATAGTCTGTAAACTGTCAAACGCAACGTCTCTTTGTCTACTGTGTGTTATCTTACTATTCGAGAACCGTTGAACCGATCTTCTTTCCCATATAGGTACATCCTTGGTCAGGTTTTAAGCTGTGTTTGGTTAAAATTGATTTTTATGGAGCTGAACATCGAAGATAAATGCGCGACAAGACGAGGAAAGAAACTGCAAACGCACAGAAAACTGAATACGCGGCGAAAACTACAAGGAACGATACATCGAAACTATGTGTGAGAGTAAGTAGCTTTTTAAAATAGTTCTACGAAAAAGTCGGCGGCGGTCATATCATCATCGTATAAAGAGAGTCTTATATTCTGTGGTATAGGTATGTCAACATGAGCTGGCGCGAACACATAAGCATTTTAAATGTGCTAGAACAGGTTGTATTATTTGGAGAATATGGTTCTCTTACAGCCAATATTTTCAAATATGTGGATTCGCACCAGTTCTCATCGCGATACCTTTAAATATAAAAAGTACGTACAACCCTAAAATGCCTTGTACTTTATCAGTCTGGATACGTTAAAAGTTAAACACAACCATTATCGTCTATATTAAACGCTGTCATCAGCTAAAAGACATACGTACAATGCAGATCGTATAGTCCACGCGGGCACAACTACTAAAAAGACAAAAGTTAATGAACGGTTTTCGGGATATGTTGGATTCTTAAATTAAGAATGAGTGCGCGGCAACTGCATAACACGAAGATGAATTTATGTTAATATTCGGAAAGAATGACAAGAGAGGTAATCAATTTGTTTACTTCTAATTAACAAATCAGATGCAGAGACGCTTAACAAAGATACTCGGTGTTGATAAATTCAACAATAGGAATTATCGTAAACGTTCATTGTGCAAGATTATGAAAACAACACTGACTAATATCACACTGGCCCAGTTATACTATTAGAAATAGTGGTAACTCTGATTTATAGTCGGACACAACGATACAGGGACTTGGGTCAACGTAGCCTATTACGGTTAACGCTTTGTAAAGTAAGTCGCGCTCCGGGAATGCGGCCAAAATAATGATTGTCGTTTAATAAACTTATTAAGTCGAAATGACGTGATCTGTATCGACAATAGTATCGTAACTGCGACCGATAAAAACTAGAAGATCACGAAGTATGTCAATCAACTGTCCGTGTACTCATATTTTTAGCGAAATAATGAATGAAATAGCTTCTTCTATCCAATGTGTTCAATCATGAGTTAGAGTAGAGATTGAAAATGATACATTACATTTTACATTACCTCTTAATTAATGTTCCTGGATACATGACGAACGCATGATATTAATCGTGATTATAGTACGATTTTCTTTTTTTAACTAATATAGAAGCATACTTATGTAAAGTATGTGGAAGTACTGCAAATAATCAGTTTTTGAACAAATATTCTAGTCATAAAATTATACATCTATATAACAGATTTTCCATGTAGGTATTTTTGCAGAACTTATGTGTTTCGCAACATATGTGTGACATTTGAACCGCTTAAAAGAAAAGTTACATTAAAAATAGTTTAATAGCAAGGAGATATGACGATAGTCCATGAAAAGATAATCGATTAATTTTTGAATAAAAATAAAAAAAGATCGAATTTACGTTTATTTATAATGTGCGTATGTTTTATATCCTACACGATTATTATTCATGCTATTATTCATGCTTATTCGATTATTACTTTAGATTAGAATGATGAAATAATATATCATTATTTTCAATGGATATATCAAGAGATCCATATAATCAGTGTATACATATATTAAAACAAACGTTTAAAAAATGTTTCTAAATAAAATGTCATCTTGACGTTACATACCTTAATATCAAATTTGATTTTATGTACTTTAAGATGTCTATTATGACATAATGCTATATAGTATATATTTAAAAGATAAAAATACAAATAAAAATAAAAATATATTCAATTTATAAATACATGAATTACTTCTTTAGTTTAAATATATCGGATTTTTAAATTTTGAAGTAGAGATACGATAATAACGTCATTTTTCAAGTAATGTCGCGTATATCGATTGTCCTTTTCATTTCAAGATA
The DNA here is from genome assembly GCA_014737395.1 of Bombus waltoni. NCBI lineage: Eukaryota > Metazoa > Arthropoda > Insecta > Hymenoptera > Apidae > Bombus > Bombus waltoni. Next base: position 3,014,456 of record JACXII010000055.1, read on the forward strand.
CCTAAGGTATATTAATACATATATCTAATTTTTATTAACGTAACAGTAGTTTAAATCTAACAAACGTTCGATTATATTCACTAATGTTGCTTATTGTTAGAAGAAAATGAAATAAGCAGTGTTACATTTTCGAAAAAAATGCTCTTCAGAGCTGATTATCCCACTTGAGTATTGAACGGGAACTCTATATTATTATAGCATGATACATCGCGTTTAATTTATGTTCTAGTTCACACTTTCGCAACATTCTTGCCGCAAATACATTAATCATCCTTTTATATTTGCGATAATCTAATCAAATTTAATATTCCGTATTTTAATTTAAAGGTGAATAACCGTTACACAAGGAAACAAGGCATTAAATTTATTATTTATCATGCATAGGACTTATTTTTCACACACACGTTACCCTAACGCAATAATTTTATTTTAACATGAATCTTATATCTCGAAGTTCCCGAACTATTAATTTTCCCTGAAGTTCTATGTATATTTAAAACTGCAAAAATTTGTTTCTTTTTTAACATGATTTTCCATATTTAAGAAAGATTAGTATTATAATGATTATAATTAAAAAAAATTAAATTTACGTAAAGAAAAACTGAAATACAATATATTTGAATATCTTTAACTAGTTCAATCATTCTGAATACGCGTATAATATTTTTTAATCATTGTGAGAAGTACACGTAACAGGAGTGTAAAACAATTATTTAAAAATGCCATTAAACTGCCATTCATTTTAACGATAGATTATTCTATTAGGTATTATTTTTTATTATGGAAAAAAGTGAAAATATGCGTTATTAGTAAATGAAGGGTTTACGGGAAAAAGGGGAATGCTAAGTTTTAGCATTTTTGAGAGAACGATAGCTTCCCACTGTAAAACTCAGAAAATTTTAATTTATATTAATACGACCAATGCGTTAAAGCCAGTCTGACAAAGAGCACACGCTGCCCCTTTTTCTCCGCTAGTCCCCCAAAAGTAAAATTCGTATTATTTTATTTAAGATTTTGTTATATTATAAAAATTATAATTATAAAAATTATAAAAATTGCCGAAGAAATTATTTTTTTTATTTTCTAAGGCGTAAAAACTCTGCTTATTTTTTATTGCCCTCGTTTTTATTATACGCGTAAGAACTCCGAATAAAATTAAAAGCATATTTAACAGAAGAAAATAAGTGGCGTGCGTACTCGATCGTCGCAATAAAAGACATATGCAGTTTCTTAGTAAAGGGTGATGACCTCTCCATTTCGTAAAACGGAACTAGGATAAAATAGACATATACATACAAAAGAAACGATGTGAGTAACTACTGGCTTTTCTTCGCAATCGTATTGAAATAAATGGTACATCAATCTTCAGTTACGTTTGCTAACACATTCTCTTTTTTCTTTCCAGTTATTAGTTAAAGTATAACAGTATATATAAACAGTATATATAACATATAAAGTATTAGTAAAAGTTAAAACAGGCTAAAAATAATATTTTCTCGTAATTCAGAAAATACAAAGATTTTCATGTAACGGCATTAGGGCTGTATAATGGTGGTATTTCTATAACGTTAAAGACAAACAAAAAAGAATCAAATTTCCAATTTCATATAATTAAGATATCTTCGAAAATCAAAAAATACCCTTTGTACGACTTAACAAAATTCGAAAGTTACAAAACGTTTTACGTTCGAACGAGTATGGACACGTGTTTGTAAAGTTAATAATTAATTTAACAAACGTTGCTTGATTTCGTCATTCATCGTGATAACGTTTCATCCCTGTGTGTTGGCGTGAACGTGGAGGAAAGGAGAATGCAGTTTCCGATAAAAAAAACACAAGAGGATAGGAGAGAAAAATGACATCGAAGGAAAGGGATCAAAGAGAAGGGATGAGATCGAATCAAGACAGTGGGAGGACTGCATGTAGATCGTAAAACGGAGGATGATGACCTCCCCTGAGTTACAAAGCATCTGCTAAATAAATGATACGCCAGTTGTCGTAAGTCTAGTTGTCCTCAGCTTCAGACGAAGACGAGTTGGCTCTAGGATCACGTTACTGGCTATCGTCATAGTTGCTCATGGGGCCGAAGGCCCTTCGGTTAGCCGCGGCGTTCGCCGTCATCCAACTTCTTTTGCCGCAGGTTCACTCCATACGGACCAAACTCAGGAAACAACGGTCTAAGCCGCTGCAAGCTCAACAAGCCGCGAATGGTGATTACGAGTACGACTATTACGAGGGTTACGATGACTACGATGATAGAAATGGTGAATATTATACTTACGCTTATTTTTTCTATCCTTTTTATAATAAATATACGAACTATATTTCCATAGATAAGATAGACTTGCTCGTTGATCTATGTTGAGTTACAAATACTTAACAAAATTCGTTCGAATTAATTTACTCCCTTCGGCAAGTGCAGGCTGCATTTTATATCTATCACGTTAGTCTGTAACTGCATCATGTGTACCATTTTCTGTTCATTAAATCAGAGAGTTAACGGAGTTATTATCATAGAATGTATATCTTGGAAAATACTATAGTCCTAAGAATAAGATAAACGTGAAATTGTTGTTCTACTTCCTTTCAGAATTTTTTTTTTTTTTTTTTTTATATGAAATCAAACATCATGGTGATGAAAATAAGAATATCGTGGTGCGCACAAGAGTCGGTGATCGCTTGCTTTTTAAGAAACATTCGAGCGCAATACGATTCACAGTGGATTCAACTTGCGATGATTTAATTTTGTTTGGAAATTATGTCTCACAAAATGAGCAACAAAGTTTTCTTTAGATAAAGATCTTATTTTCCGCGACAGATACAGCTTGTTAATTTGATATTGGCTATTATCTTTTACATTTATGGGTTTTATAAGTGATCAACATTAAGGAGGAAGATGATGCTATAGAAAAGAACGTAAAAGTTTATTTGTTTAATGTAATTCGTTATATTATTCGCTTCTTTAATTCTACCACTTCCAATCGCTCATTAACATTTGTAATAACACGTTAATAGTGAAATATCCATTCTTTTCAATAATTTTTGTCGTTAGCCGTTTTCCTCCGCCAACAAATATCGTAGCATCGATTTCGAACATTTTTAATGATTTCTGTCGCTTATTTTTAATACATATACATACATGCATTGTAATTAATATCAGGGGCGAATCTTTCTATGTAATATTTATGGGGGTGAAATTAACATTTGTATTGATATCTGACGTCTACAAATCCTTGCTCGATGAGTTCAAAGTGACTCTATATAGCTGCGTATAAAAGCTATTTGCGTTCCTCGCACTGTCCGTATGTAGATTACATAGTTAGAACTGCGAGGCACCTTTGATCTCGTCAAAAAACCGACAATCCTTGGCAGCCTCGCGAGTCTGCCTCACGCTGTCTCCATGTAGTTCAATGTCTAATCGCCCGACAAATCCATATGTTTCTTTATTTGCCAGAGAACTACGTTTTGTCTTCTACATAAATTATTCCACCATCGTGATCCTGAAGAGCAAAATCCGATTTATATGAACATGCAAATTGAAGCAAAGTTAATGTATTTATATAGTTCATAATATAGAATTCGTAATAAAATTTAAATCATAATTAGAGAAGCTCTTATCATTTTTCTCAACAAATAACAAACGAGAAGAATTTATTTTATGTTTTTGATTTATTTCTGTACATAAAATAACTTTGCGTCTCGTTGTAACAGCTAATTTGTCACATCTTGCACAGCGAATTTGATAGAAAGACAGTAAAGAACCATTGTTTTAGCGAAAGATTTAGTACATCTATGTAATGATAAATGTTTTCAAATTTTTAGGCTTAATAAGTGTGATAATTCTGTAAACTTTTTATATTAATCTCAATTCCCACGTAACGTATAACACGTTCATTTCGTAGTATAGAGAACACACGCATAAAACGTCAATTCCCGATAGTGATGATTCTTATGCTGTTTTATGCTTTAGATATGCTATGAAATTACCTAACAGTTCTTCGTTATTGTAAGAGGTTATTTCCTATGTCAGTTGCGAAGCAATTGAAGGAAGTATTAATAACCATTCAAGTAACACCGGAAGCTTTGGATCAGATGCTTGTTTTAGCACTTTGCGTAATTCGATTAATCAATTACATTAACTGATAAAAATTAACAATTAAAATTTTTATTGTACTCTATTAAGCGACACGCATCTCGATGTATATTCCAGTCGTATTAGCTTTTTACTCATTTAACAAGTATTGTAATAATATTTCCACTTACTGTCGAACTGTTCGAAAGTTTCGGGTTGTCCGAGAATTCGTACGTCACGAGTACCTGTTCGAGTCGATCTTACTCTTATTTCATAACTTCTTATTTTCTATTTATCTATAATATTAATATTTTATTACATATATATTATACGATATTTATATTTTAATAATATCTGTGTTTAGAAACTACAACTACAACTGCACCACCACCACCACCACCCGTTACATCTAGCGTCAATACCGCAAGTACGTATGATATGTAAGAAAACATCTGTAAAGAAGAACGTATAGAAACATATTTTGTATGAAAGCAACTAAAAGAAAGAATCATATGCGACTGAATTTTCATAGAAGAATAGGAAATTGTTTAGGATAGATAGCGATGAAATCGTGTATAATTATAAAAAGTAACAAATTAAATATTAACAAAAGATTATGATATAACGCCGATAAAAAATAATGACAAAATATTAACTACGTTATTTATATTATGTTATCTTAAGGCAGGGGTGAATTACCGACAGAAACATTGCAAACCTTCTACAGACCTGGACTGCCTACAGATATACCAACGCAAACGACAATTCGAACTTTTGGTCAAGGTATTTGATGCTTTAATGTGCATATAATTTATCGAATGTAAATTCATAAAAAATATTATGTGTTATCAAGTAACAATTATATTTTTTACTATCATTTTATACGAAACGGTGACATCTTTAAGAGTCAAAACAGTTACATTCTCGTTCGTTTCTTAATTACATTTTTAAAAATATGAATTTTCATGTGAATCCGCAGGCTAGTGATAACTATTAAATGATTCGTTTGTAATAACCCTTTATGCGCTAACAAGCATTATGCTTTCCATGTTTAACAAACAATGATGCATTGTGCTATTGGATATCAGACATATTTCTTATTATGTATCCATGATAGATGATTAAATAGATGACTTGATGTAATCATATAGCTAATATTTTTCTAAACACTGATTCATTTGGAATGTCGTAGTCGGTGTACTAGTAAAAGAACTACCAAACGAAGTGCAAACAACACCAGAACAAAATCATGCGGTAAGTATACAATATGAAATTCAAAACACAATATAAAGTTGTGAATACATATAATAATAAATATCGTTTATTTATATTGCTAGTCACCGACAGAAATTGTTCCTGGTGAAAGTAACGTGATTAGCGCGGTTGCTGTTCCTGGACCCAGGGTAAATATTATTACAAAAACATACATATTTTACATTTGTAACCGATATATCGTCAATGGCACTATACTTTGTCATTAGACTGCGAATTCTTCATAAAATCTTCTATGAAAATGGGACACAACAATATGCAATGTTTCAATAATAATTTTTTATAGTAATAATAATTTTTATCGTTTTTATAAATTAGGGTGAACCTGGTCGGCCTGGAGATATGGGTCGTCCGGGAGATGCTGGATTTCCAGGACACCCTGGATCTCCTGGAATTCCGGGACCTCCGGGGCCACCAGGGCCTATACCTGACGTAAGTAGCGTCATTAGCATTTGTTTCTATTTAAAATTTATTATTTCAATCTGATTACTATTAATGTATAAATTTGTGATTAATACGGATAGTATAAATATTTAATATAGATTATTAATGAAATAATGTTGAATATTGCAACGTACATGCTGTACGATAGCAGTAAATTATCCCTATTAGTGTTAATATTTCTAATACTTTAGCGAATATTAGATTTAAACTAAATTGTTGTTAACAGGTATCAATGTATTATCAACAATTAGCTTTATCTCAAGCAAATCAAGATAAAGGACCGACGGGAGCAGCAGCACCTTTGTATGGTCCAGAAGCCTATTTACAAATGCAAACCGGTCCTATTGGACCGCGTGGTCCATCAGGTGATTATACTCACTTTATTAATTATGTATTTCCATTTTTATTCTCAATTGTTAGACGTCTATTCGATATTTTCCAAATTGTAATAGGTCCACCTGGACCACCTGGACCACAGGGTTTTCAAGGAGTACGAGGAGAACCTGGTGAACCTGGGACTTTGGGTCCTCCAGGAGTGCCAGGTCCCAGAGGATTAGCTGGTTTACCGGGAAAGGATGTATATATACACACATATATATATTGACTAAATTATTAATATTAGAGTTAGATAAAAGTATATATTATTATTAGGGTAATACCGGTGAAGATGGAGAACCTGGTCCTCCAGGATCGGTTGGTCCAGTCGGTCCAAGAGGTCTACCAGGAATGCCTGGTCTTCCCGGTGTAAAAGGACACCGAGGTTTTCCTGGGTTAGATGGTGCAAAAGGAGAACAAGGTGTATCTGGCGAGAAAGGATCCATGGGCGCACCTGGACCTATGGGACATGTAGGCCCGATGGTAAGTATTAAATATCCATATTCACATAAATAAAACTAATTTTTGTAAATTATAATCATATATTTTAATTATATAAAAACAATAATTTATTAGATATTTAATAATTAAATAGGGCCCTGCAGGTCCACGTGGTGAAAGAGGTAGAGAAGGTCCTCCTGGACCTCCGGGAATTAGAGGAGTGGATGGTATTGCTGGGCCCCCTGGTCAACCTGTAAGTAGAATAATAAAGATTACAAATATAGAGTGGTACAAAAGAGTCGCGAAGGGGTTTGAAATAATAATAATCTAAAAAATATTTGATTTAAAATTTCTTCCTTTCCAAGATAGTAAAATATTATTTATGGAGATCTTTTTGAGCTACGTGTGAAAAACTATGTTACATAAGTGCCCGCCATTTTTAGCCTCACAAAGTTGAGCTATTTTAACAATATTTTGCATGATCTTTGTTGAAACATTTGCCATTAACTCCTACATTTCGGTTCGAATGTTCTCCCTCAGCTGCTCAATGATCCTTTGTTTATCTATATGCACCTCCTCCATGAGACATCTCCAAAGGAAAAAATTAGGAGCTGTCAAGTGTAGCGATCGAAAGAACAAATTGGATCCCAAATTTCTGGAGATTAAATCCCGAAAATCAAAATTATAGAGTTTTGAGATGTATTTTGCAAGATGTATTTTAGAAGCAAAAAGCAAAAAGAGAAAATCGTCTGTACAATATCAACCATGTATTAACAAATATATAACTTTTATAGGGTGCGGTAGGAAAACCAGGTTCTCCTGGATTTCCAGGTAGTCCAGGTGTAAAAGGAGATCAAGGAGCACAAGGACCAAAAGGAAGCCAAGGCATACAAGGCCCTCGAGGTATATTTGCTTATTTTAGATATTTTTTACTATGACCGAGTGACTTGAGATATTCAACAAATTTTTACCATCCTAAATAAAAATATCGTATAGTATTATATAGTACAACAAAATACCCTAATACTACTTACATACATCGCTGATAAACGAGATTTTGGAAAACCATTTTCAAAACTGATAAATTGAAAGATGTATGTAGGCTTTGAAAAGCATTGTAATTGTAATTGTAAAGCATTGTTTACCTTTGAACTGTTATAAAAAATATTATACAATAAATCAACACATCACCTGTAACATTGGATATATTGAGAGATGAATTTCGATAGCTTTAAAATTATATCTTTAAGAGTTATAACATATTTCAATTCTCTTTTCTGCGTAGGTGAAACTGGTCGTCCTGGCCAACCTGGTGAATCAGGACCACAGGGTCCCCAGGGAAAAGATGGAATACCTGGAGAAAAAGGAAGTACAGGAGCACCTGGTTTAGTTGGTGCTCCAGGTTTCCCTGGAGCTCGCGGACAACCTGGAATACCTGGCAATCCTGGTATTCCAGGAGCGAAAGGCATGCCTGTAAATATTGTTTTTGTATTCCTATTCTACGGATCTCTTACAACTTTTATATTGTGTGCTTTATCTTTCTTACTGCATTATATGTACCAAAATATTATAATTCGCAGGGACTTTCAGGTGAAAGAGGATTCAAAGGTGATAGTGGAGCTAAAGGTGATTCAGGATCTCCAGGGCCACGTGGTTTGCCTGGTCCTCCTGGGAACGAGGGTAAACGAGGAAAAAGAGGAATGCGCGGACCAATTGGTACATCCGGTCCTGCCGGAGAACGTGGAGCGCCAGGTGCACCAGGTCTTCCGGGACCTGATGGTCCCATAGGACCCAAAGGTATACCGTCATAAACATCATAATAATTTATCAAAATTATTATCAAAGATACAGTTTTGAAGAACATGCATTCTTAATTCTTTTCTAATTTCTGGACATGATTTTTAAAGTCTTGTTTAAAACCTTTGACAGTAAAACTGCTTATACAGTGATGTATTAATAATTAATGTTAACATATTTATGTCAATAAAAATAATTTATATAATTGTTGGTAGGTCAGTCTGGAGATCGTGGACCAATTGGACCAATGGGGCTCAGAGGAGCTAACGGAGATCCTGGTCGCCCAGGATCTCCCGGTTTACAGGTCTCTATCCATAATTATTTTAAAAATAAAGGAAAATTGCATTTCATCAAATATTTACATTTAGAAAATTAAATAATAGCGAATAAAGTTACATCTCAAATATTTCGTAAAAATGTTTAGCATGAGTTTAATTTTTTTTTTTTTTGAGCAACTAAAAGATATAATATTTTTTCTAATGATCCACGCTTAATTAATTATATGTGCTAGTATTGCAATTTTACTTTGTACTTATGCTTTATATTTTAAGAAATATGTAGAATATCTAACTATGTTTTGTAATTCCCCTAATATTAGCATTTGTAGTATTACTATCTTAACTAGTATTCTAATAAATAATTTTAATTACATACAGAGAGAAATAGTTGAAATAAAATATTACAGGGTACACGTGGCTTAATGGGTCGCCCTGGTGCTCCCGGGAAACCAGGAAACCCAGGAGACCGGGGAATTCAAGGTGCTGATGGAAAACCAGGTGAACAAGGTCCAGCTGGATTACAAGGCTTACCTGGTCCGATAGGTCTCCCAGGAGAAAAGGGATATCCGGTATTAATATTTGTATTTTTGTTGTTTTTAATATCAAATATGCAAAATTATTATTTTTACGGAAAATGTACTCATTAAAAGGGCGAACCTGGAAAAGCTGGTGAGCCAGGAAATCCTGGACCACCTGGTCCTAGAGGTGATACGGGAAAGGAAGGAGCACCAGGACCTCAAGGTTCACCTGGACCATCAGGAGTAGATGGTGAACGGGGTCCTCCAGGATCTCCGGGTCCTAGAGGTTTTCAGGTACATCTCAAACGTTCGAAAATGCATAATAAACACAGAGATAAAGTTTCCATTGTTACATTAATAGCACACGAAAACATAATAGTAGGATAGATTAAGCTTCACGTCTTCTATCTTATGTAAGTGATTACCAGTTTAAGTTAATGTTTATGTATATATTCTGAAGTTCATGTATCGGTCATTATTGCTTTATTCGATTTTATTGATAAAAATACATATAAAATGAAAAAAGATACACGTGGACCTCATTGTTATGATTATATCAGAGAAAACGATTCTAGTAGACTAGAACCAATTTTGCTACCCAATTTTTCAATAATGAACATTGGTTTCGAAAATAATTACTTCAAATGTAAAACATATTTACGAAATGGATGTAAAAATAATAAAGGGGCAGTATAATTTTATTATATAATTTAATTATGTAATTAGGGTTTTCCAGGTGTTACTGGCAATCCAGGAACACCAGGAAAAGATGGAGAATCAGGTGTTCAAGGACCACCTGGTCCACCAGGTATATCTGGAAATAGAGGTGAACGAGGATTTCCTGGTGAAAGAGGTACACCAGGAGGACCAGGATTAACAGGACCAAGAGGAGAACCAGGTGCACAAGGATTAGATGGACCTCCTGTAAGCATTTTTAGATATTTTACATGTTAATTTTAAATCTATTCAACATAAAATACTAGAAACTACTTTCCACATAAAAAGTTCTCGATTTTTAACACATTATCTGTTTATGTTTTATATAAAGTGTCGTATTTCAGGGATTACCTGGAGCAAAAGGAGATAGAGGAATTTCAGGACCACCTGGATTACTAGGATTGCCTGGCTTACGAGGAGCTACAGGAGAGTCAGGTCCGAAAGGAGAAAGAGGATCTAGTGGACCGCCTGGCCCTGAAGGACCTCCAGGTTGTACATTGCAAAAAAATTAACATACCTATTACCTTAAAAAGATATATAACGTAGGCATATTCTATCATAGGGCGGATTGGAGAACGTGGACCACAAGGTCAAATTGGTTCACCAGGACCGCCAGGTGAACCAGCAGAACGAGGCGATCCTGGATTACCTGGACCTCCAGGAGAGGTAGGTGCTCCTGGCAATCCAGGAGAAAGAGGACCCCAAGGATTACAAGGATTGCAAGGCTTCCCAGGACCACAAGGACTCATTGGTTTACCAGGATTAAAGGGTGACCGTGGTTATCCAGGTTTAAAAGGAGATCAAGGAAATCCTGGTCTACCTGGTAATAAATAATATTTACTAAATGAAATAAAAATATATCAAATTTTACATCTCTTTTAAATGTATGTTTCTAACATAAATTTTATAGGTAGCCCAGGTGAAACTGGACCACAAGGTCTAGTTGGTTTGACGGGAGCTAAAGGAGTACGAGGAGAACCAGGTGCTAGAGGAGAGACTGGTATTATGGGACCACCAGGAGTACCAGGAATTGTTGGTGCAACGGTATGTTTTATTTTATTATTGGGGAATATTGTCTAAATTATCATAAATTATTTATAATTACAGATGGTTACAGATAAAGCGTAAAATATTAATGTAATTTAACTAATAATCTTAAATCTATATAGGGTCCGCCAGGAGCAATAGGACCATCAGGACCGCCTGGATTACCAGGTAGTAAAGGTAATATTGGAGAAACAGGACGAACTGGGAACCCTGGACCTATTGGGAATCCAGGTTCACCTGGTGCAGATGGAAATAAAGGCGAGAGTGGTTCTCAAGGACCACCAGGTACTCCTGGACCTCAAGGTCCTCAAGGCTCTCCTGGCGAAAGGGGATTACCTGGATTACCAGGCCCGTCTGGACCAATAGGTGCTAGAGGAATACGAGGAGCACCTGTAAGTTCAACTACCTCTTTTATCTTGTGAAATTTGCATATATCTACTTATATTAAATTGTGAATTGCAATTAATTTATACTTTATTTAACGTAATATAACAGGGTGAATCTGGTGTACCTGGGAAACCTGGACCAGAAGGACAACCTGGACCTCCTGGACAAATTGGACCAATTGGACCACATGGGCCATCAGGAGAAATTGGAGCAGAAGGGCCCAGTGGTAAACCTGGACCACCTGGAATAGCAGGTCGTCCTGGAGATAAAGGACCACCGGGAAGTGTAGGACAAACAGGATTACCTGGCTCTCCTGGTTTACCCGTAAGATTTCACTATAGTGTACTTTTTATAAATTACAATAAAAAGATTTATATATAAAGTCTTAATAATGTAAAACAGTTATTTATATATATACATATATGAACATCATGTACACTTTGGTAACTAGGGACCACCTGGTCAAGCAGGTGCTCCAGGATCAACTGGAGAAAGAGGACCAAAGGGCGAAACAGGACCACAAGGCGTAGAAGGACAACAAGTTAGTTTTATCATTCATATTATTTATATATACGTGATATATGACAATAATTTATAATAATTGCAATTATGTACTAATATGTATTTTCATTGTGACTTTAAAATAACTGAAATAAAAAAGTCAAATAATACTATTTCTACAATTAGGGACCTAGAGGGAAACCAGGACCTATAGGATTAGAAGGTCCTAAAGGTGATCGCGGAGAAGAAGGCCAAAAGGGTGCAAAAGGCCATAGAGGATTTACTGGCTTACAAGGTTTACCCGGGTCTACTGGTCTACCAGGGGAGAAAGGAATACCTGGACTTCCTGGACTGCCTGGAAAAGATGGTGAATCTGGACCTAGAGGTAGTCCTGGACGAGATGGCAGCCCTGGACCAATTGGATTAACTGGTAATCCAGGACCAAAAGGTCCTCCAGGTGAAGAAGGTCGCCATGGACCACCAGGTCCTCCTGGTCCTCCAGGGCCTCCAGGTCCACCCGGTGAACTTGGATTAGGATATGATGCTGCTTCTTTAGCTGCACTTTTAGGTGATTATTATAATTTTTCTAATCCACAAAACTACTTCATAATTTTATATTATGCTCCACTATTGTTATTAAATATTATTAAATATTGTTCCATACTACGAAATTGATCATATTATTATATGAATAGGACAAGGTCAAACTAAAGGACCAGATCCATTAGTTGGTGATGAACCACCTAGAATGTTTAGTCAAGACATGACAGAAGAAGAAAGGAAAGAACTCATCTTGAAGGCATACAAACAATTGAAATCGTCATTCCAGAAATTTGTGAAACCAGATGGTGGAAAAAGTTCACCAGCCAAAACTTGCAGGGACCTTTATACTGCTTATCCAGATAAACTTTCTGGTCAGTTTATAAGTAGAAAAAATAATGTTTAATACTACAACTGTTTGTTTTAGTAATTCATTTTAGGAAATTTGAATTTATTTACTGAAAATATTGTTCAATCATAGGAGAATATTGGATTGATCCTAATGAAGGTGATACAAGAGATGCAATTTTAGTGTATTGTGATGCTAAGAAACGTGCAACGTGTTTATTACCTAATCCTGTACGTTCCCCAGAAATTAACTATATTACTGATCAGCCAGAAACTTGGTTAAGCGAAATAGAAAATGGAATGAAGGTAATATTTTTTTACTGTTTTTGTGTAATAGTATACATATTCAGTATGATAAATCAATTTATTGTTCTATACATTTTTAATACCCATAATATATAGATTACATATAAAGCAGATAGTAATCAAATTGGCTTTTTGCAACTTCTATCGAGACATGCATACCAAACTATAATATATCACTGTAAAAATAGCATAGGCTATTTTGATTCTGAGCGAAAGACTTATAGAAAAGGTATGAAATTTTTAACCTGGAATGATGTAGAATTAACACCACGTGGAAATCAACGTCTAAGATATGAAATGATAACTGATGAATGTAGAGTAAGTTTTGTATTATTCAAATGATGATTTGTTAACCTTGCAAAATATTTAACATTAAAACATTATAATATTTATGACAATATTTTTACAGACCTACAGTGGACAATGGGGTAAAACAGTAATTTCATATCAAACTGATAAGCCTGTAAGACTACCTATAATAGATGTGGCCTTACGAGATATTGGGAAACCAGATCAAAGCTTTTCTATTGAAATCGGCACTGTTTGTTATGAATAATAAATTGAAATTATATAAATACATTTTTATATTATTATTACATAAAATATTTTCTTTATTCAAACATTTCCATACATATGTACATATGTAGTATATGAAAATTTGAATTCTCTTAACAGTTAAAATATTGTAATATGTATATTAGTTATTAGTTTTTTATTTTTTCATAAATTACATAAATGAAATATTGTCATAATTTGTATGTATTGACACAGATATAACTTCGTGTACTGAATATGTCAATAGTAATTCACAGTTTTGATAATAAAATTGATAGTAAAATTTGATAGTAAAATTTCTAACTAAGATATTTAAAATAATTAGTTCTAGGTAATATATGTATATCCCTTTTTTTCATACTACTAAACTACTCTTGTTATAAGCAAAACTATTTTACATATTAGTCTTGATGTCAAATTAAAATATTGCTACATTTTCATGAAATAAAATAATGTGAATAATTAATGATTTGAAATGTAGTTAAATTCTTTATATAAAAGACAATATCTGAAAATTATAACATATTTTTTTGATAAAAATTTTAGCCTTCTAAGGTTTATATTATATTAATATTGCAATCATTAATTTAACTCTTTTTTTATAAAAAGTTTTATATTAGCTTAAACATTTTACATATATTTTGTACCATTAAAATTGAATACTAGCAAATTGTATTGCTTTCCTATACTTTAAGATTATTAAAATATCATCTAATCTTAATTTTTATGGATTTATAAATCAGTTTACAAAATAATTTATATTCTATGTGATCGTACATTAAAATAATAGTGATCTTAAGTAATATTATTTTCCAAATCCTAGTATTTAGAGAAATCCTATGTTATTATAAACTGAGCTACGCTGGCATATGTGTATATAAAAGTGGATTTAATTAATTACAAAATATTCATGAATATGGAATAGTAAATCATTAAAGCGTAATAAATTATTTTCTTAAATGGATTTATTCATTTTTATTCAACTTCCTGTAATTTTAAAAGTAGTCTCTTTTCCTATAATCCTTGATATTTAATAATAATTGTGTTACATAGATATACTAAATATGCATGTACTCAATTAAATTTCTTACAAATTATATTTAACAAATTTGTAAAATTTCGTTTACTTGTTTCTTCTAAGTACAAATAAGGCTTTTTGCGGTTATTTATAATTGATAAAAACAATATCCCAAAATAAATATGTAGATATTACTAGATATTACATATCGTGCTAAAATAGTTGTTATTAATTTTATATTTTTTGTTTTATAATTTTATGAAAATAATACCTAGCAACGTTGATATTAATTAAAACTATTACATACATACAAATAGAAGGAAAGTAGTGTGAATTTTCAGTCAGGAAATGGTTATCCTTATCCATTATGTGTAATTCATTCATGTATGCAGAGAATGCAGATATACATACACATACATTCAACAGGTGACTGTGGTAGGAGAAAAGAAGCGCGAATTGGAGACTAAAAAAAGGTAGCGCTTCGCCGTTCAGTAAGAATCAGTGACGACGATGAGAGTGACTGACTGTCTTTCAGTCACGTAGCATGTTTGCCATGGCGTATGTGCAGCAGTTGCTTTGATCGGCGTGTAGTGTTGCGTTTTATTGTGATTTAACAACATTAGTAAAATAAATATTACACTTCATTGTACGAAGTTTATTATGTGTGTATAGAAATAGATTAAACGGAAAGCAGTAAAATAGGAATTGTAATATGAAAAATCGTATTGACAAGGAGTAACATAGCTTTGCGAATATTGATCGACAAATTGGCGGGATATTATTGTGCGTTTTACGATCTTGGAAAAGATACAGCTGAAATAGGTTAGCCTCATTGTGCCATCATGCAATAAATGAAACGGGTGATGTATTAATTTGGCGATGCTTGTAATTTACACTAGTTGTAAGTACAATGATTTATTTTATATTATTCAATGTTAATATTTATTCGAGACTTATTATTATTTGAATATATTAAATATTAAGGATATAATGAAAATATGCATATTTTAATATACTAGAATGTTAAAAGTTACATTCTACTTTAATTATAATTCAATACTTACACAAAATTATACTTTCATCAATTAATCAACCAATTAATCAATCAATCAATTAATCAATGTCTTCTTTTTAAAATTCGAAATATTGTAATTATAATTTTATTTATTACAACATCCGTACATTATTCAATGTTTTTGGAATATGTAATATATCTACAATGTACGTATAATCCCATAATCCTATTCCAACAAAGTACATAAAATATGATGCAATACAGAAACAGGACAATATGCGAACAGAATAATATATATATATATATATATATATCATTCGGATAATCGTATGCTGCTCTTCTTAATCATTAAACTAATGTAGTATGCGACATCGTGCGAAATAAAAATATAAAGATAGATTAGTTAAGAAAAAAATTGAAAAATACGTATTAGAAAATAATAATTTGTAATATTAGAAGGCTTGAATTCCAGTTCAAATAACTAGTTAATCTTATGTGACATAAAAAAGTAAACCTTTCACGAATTTGTAATTTAACAAGATTTCGTTTAAAATTGAGTTACGATAATGTCATCTGTTAGTTTAATTGGTTTTTAATTTCAACTTTTAATACCATTCAATTTCACTCTTATATTATCCATAGCCTTCTTTTTTAATTAACATGTAATATTCGTACATTTAATGGATCAATAGAAAATAATATAATAATATAATCTATTATAGTATTTGATGAATTTGTAATAAATATTTCAATTTCTTATATATTTAGTCAAATAACTTTTATCAAATGCTTGAAGTACACATTTAATGTGACTGTATATATATATATATATATATATAATATGACAATCACAACATCAATATCATAGGAGTGTCTATAATTAACTGAATTCAAGTGATTATAATTTTATCAGTAATATAGCAATGATAAAAAATAAATGTACATTGTAGATTATCTTCGTGCCGATCTTGCTAATCCAATTACATACAGACATACGTATTTGGCGGCGTATTTAAATATTCCCTGCGTTCGTTCTGTTTTATTTCCTCTACATACAACATATGATATTACATAACTCTGAGTAATTCTATTATGATTAAATATAGAATTCAGATGTAGCGATAGTGGTGTCTTTTTTCAGCATCTTTGTGAAAACTTATGATTTCGAAGTCCAGGAGAAGAATAAAACGGTATCGCTATTACTGATATCTGACATTTGCGAGTGCATGATGTAATGCAAATGAACCAATAGTTTACAGAGTTGATTAAATCTTGAAGATATCCTTCAGACTAACTTGACGCGAAAATTTCTTGCGTGTTATTACAAAATTCTTATTGATAGCGACTAAAAGCGTTATTAATTATCCTCAATTTCATACATCAGTGACCAATTCTACAAACAAAATGGGTCTCTTCCGGAAGGTCAATGGTAAGTACTTTGCAATCTTGAAATTTGATTTTCACAGTCTTGTGTATTGCAAATATTTATTTGTATTTCTTGTTATTTCCTCCCCGATTTAATTTTTCGTTGATTTTTCAATAAGATTAATCAATTTATTCTCGTATTTACATAATAAAGAATATATATATATAATATAAAGTTTATTATATGCATTTAATATGCATATGCATTTTTGCACTCGCGAAAAATATATTATCGCGAATATGTAATTCATTTTGAATCATCTATTCTTTTCCTCTTGCATTTTTTCTCGTACTTATCGTTTACGAGAAAAACACTGGGAACTAGTAGTGTGAACGTGAACACCCTATATGTAACAACTATATGCAAATATTATATATATATATATATATATAAACTTTTTGTTTGTATTTAAAAAAGGTCATTATTATTATATCTTGTTCCTTCTTTGCGCATATAACATATTGTGAAAATAAAATTCATAGAATAATAATTAGATTGTAAAATAAATACTGAAAAGAATGATATCATATATATATATATAACTACGTAAGTAGTATTGTTAGAGAATGGATTTAACTTTTACACTGTTATGTAAAAGCATATGCCGTGCTAAAAGCATTTTTATTTTTAGCATTTTTAAAAAATTTAATTTTGATGTACGAAATTACATTTTTTCGAAAAAGAAAGTACTCGCTTTTTATTAACCTTTTATTACTTTATTCTTCCTTTAAAATAATTTATTATTATTATTTTTTATTTTATCTTTGATCACTTTACTTAATTTCGAACAAAGTTCTCAAATTCTTCTTTTTGCTCAAATAAGAATATGTAATCTGGAAATATGATATTTCTGTATGAGAATAAATCATTAACCATTAATTTATCGTACATTGACTGTTAGACTCGGTCAATTTGTAACAATATAGAAATATACGTACGTACATAATTACATAACAATTATGTTATGCAGTAGATACTATTTTAGTGAATTCAATGTGCACAATATGTATTTGTTACCGTTCAGAAAACTAAACAAGTGTTAATGATAGTATTATTCTTCTACAAAGAAGCTGATCGTATTTTGTATTTAAGTAATTTACCGGTGTTATTCTTACGTATATTTTCTTTCCATACAAACTGTACATTGTGATATGATTTGATGGGATCTTTTGTAAGCGTATGCTTCAAGAACAAATATTATAAGATACTAAAGTACGCACGTATTTTAGTTATACATATATGCATATATAATATTTCTTTCAAGCACAGAGTGAGACATAAACTGATTGATAACAAACAATTTATAATCATAACTATTTAAACGTCTTTAATCTGTACAAATTTATCAGAATTTACATCGTTGTTTAGTTATGTTTCGAGTCGTTAACGTAACTTGTTAACGTAAAATATAAAATATTTATGCGTATTGTCCATTATTTTCTATGTGCAGAGTTTTATTACAAATTATTATAATTTTATTGCAAATCAGTAACTTCCTTTTATACATGGAACTTGTTCACAAATATTGTTTTTATCTTTCAACTCATATATTTTTAAGAAATAATGCTATTGATATGTATACTTATAAATTTTATAAATTAAATTATTTAATTATTTTATAATTTAAATTATTTATTTTATTTGTTCTTCAAAGTATCAGACGTGTTATAACAATTAACATTTTAATAATCTAATTAAGCAAATGAATTTTTTTAGTTCTTAAATTAGTTTCGCCAACGTGAAATTGAAAATAATCGTGATAGTCGTTGTCTTGATATAACTTAAATCTAAACGTTACTAATTTATAAATCGTGTAATTATCTAAAAAAAATTCCTTATAGATATCAGCCTGAGATATGTCGTTAGGATTACACATCTGTACGTCGTTCGATTTTAATTTCATATACAAGGATATATTTTGAATAATATATATCATACTTGTGAGATTTCAAATAGAATTGAGACATATTTGAGGTATGTTGGAGGTAGATTTGGGTTAGATTTGTGTCAGGTTCGGAAAAGCGAAAATATAACATAAGACGAGTTATTATCGGAGCATAGGTTTTCGATCGAACGAGTATCGAACGTTTGAGTAAATATTTGTTTGTTGAGTCAGTTCTTAATAGAACGTCTATAATTTTGCTTCGAGCCATCCGCAAATGGATCAAACGCAATACCACGCGATAAGCGATATAATTTCTTACCGTTGAAAATTTTATAATAGTTTAAATAAAGAACTCAGTCGATCATAGAATAAATTACGTTAGTCCGGACACTAATGCATACACTCAAAATATAGAACGTGTTTAATGCTAAAAAAGCAAATATTCTACGGTATATGTACTCGTAAACAACTCTATACATAGTTTCATACTTTGATAATCGAATATGTAATTGCAGATCTTTCTATCGTGGCTAAAATATTTCCAATTTCTACTAATGGTATAGTATGAAATTTGATATAAATTGTACTCAAACCTAACCGAACCTACCTGAATTCTACATGCGAAATGTATAAATGCATACGCAGTATCGACGACATTTTTGAATATATTTAAAGTTAAGCGGCAGTTATCTACATAGATAAATAATTACCTATAAATACTTGAAACACTAATGTTAATAACATATCTCAGTTCAGCTAGAAAGTTAAAACATGTATGTTATTGTTATTTAAGTTACTATTACTACATCTTGAAATTCGTTTTATGATCATGTATTTGCGTTAAATAAAATAGGTAAATGACCAGTTGAGAATTCACTTGATCTATTAATCATACAAATACGGTTGTTGTCAATGAGTTTGAGAACTATGTATCGATAATTGCATCGTATTCGCCATTTTCCTTTTCTTTTTTTTTTGCGTTTGAAAGGAACGATTCATGAAAATGTACCCGTTCCTACTTAAGAAGTTATTAATTTATAAAAATAATGGTCTGATGTAAGATACGAATATGTCCTGATCTGTATTCATGCAATTGTAAGAATCTCAGTATGTACTTCTTTAATTTTTCTAATTACGTTCCCATCTGGCAAACGAGCCAATATTGGAATCAAAAATACCTGATATCCAGAATGTTTTTTTCTTCCATCGAAGATCTTTTTTCCTTCCGTTTTTCAGAATCTTTTTCTTTCGTTTATTTTGGTGCATACTTGCGTCTTAATAGTACTTAATAGTACTTACTTAGGGCAAACGTATATGTGCGTCCAGCAGAACCAAGATTTATTAAAAATTAGATACAAAGGACGACTTCTTGATTCAATTGCTATTTGTACATGTATTACACATACGATTATTAACGTATACCAATAAGTTGTACTTGTGATATGCCACAATATACAGGGTGTCCCAACGTATGTGGAAGTTGGTTATAGGATCGATTATAGACATCAGGACAACGAACATTCGTGCTCATAAATATTATTTTTCAAGTCATGGACAATTTAGTTTTACGTTAGAGATATGTACATATACTGACAGTTACGTAAATCAATGACTCAACCGACGAACTTTTCTCTCTATTTCACTTACCCTTTGTGTTTCTCTTTCTTTTCGAGGAAACAATGACGATAGAATTTCGACCATTACTGATTATTATTAAAATTTCGTTTATTTGACCCAGAGCGAGTAAAACAAAAAAGAAATCATCATCTTCATCGCACATCTTTAATGTGTTTATGTGAATTTTTTTCATCGTTCTAACGTCTAGAATCAACACTGTAGATATCACGCACATATTTTTAGACACCTTGTGCATGGATATGGAAAACGTAAAAATAATCGTTGTGTATTACATACATATACATATGCAATTTAAGACTTTTGTCAAATGCTATAACGTTGTCTTTTTACATAGTGGACAAATTGATATTTTTGTTTCATCCGTTATTTATTATTGTTGTTGACCTTCGCATTTTCGTTATTTCTGGCAGCATAAGAACATCTACAGGAAGAAGTTGTTTGATTTTATTTGAAGAATACCGCGATGGAACATTTTTACCTCCAAGGTTATCTTTTTCAAATTTTTACAATTATCGAAATGCCTTAATAATAATGTTATTTTATCATCACATTATTGTCGTTTATAAAGAACAAAAATTCTATATTAGGTATGCGCCGGTGATTCTAAAAGTGACCTAAGTCTATTTACATTACAATAATCAAAAATCATCTTTGCAAGGTAATAGATATTGAACCATTGGATTGAGTTGATCGTCGCGTGTTTAAGCAGAATCCAGTTCATGTTTTAAACGGAACGCTTTAAATATCTCGAAACGAAAAATATATAACACAAGCCACTTTCATGATCACTGGCACATAATTAGTACATCAGCCTTCAAATGATCCTAGACAACGAGTATCGTTTTATACAAAGGAAAGGTAGTTTTGAAGTTTATGTCGGTATAAAAATATGTAATTTAAAAGAAGTACGATTATTATTAATTTCCACGTATCTTTGAACATTAGGTAATTAACTATTTCATACTTTCAATAAATACCAAATTCTGATATGATCCATGTACATTGAACTTTTCCTTGTACGCTTTTTGATATAATAGAGATGTAATGATAAACTTAATCGTTTTATCGTCTCCTAAAATAGATATATTTACGTAATTATGTATACCATATTACGAACGCCATTCATTTCTTCCACTTAGACGTGAAAGTAAATGTTATAATTAATTTCGGATCTCAGTGATACGTAATTATGAAAAGGAATGATGTCGAATGCCAAATCTTTTTACTTGCAATACATCTTATATAAAAGCAAATAATTTATTCTTCACGACGCTCCTTCGTGTTGCCAAAATAGCGAAAGTATGTAAGCGAACAAGGATGAGCAAAATACTTCGTATATGCACATGGAAGTTATTAATATCATTACACATGGTGTTCCACTCGAAATAGATGATTTAATTACTTGCTTTGATCGCGACGAAGTTAACTTGACGAATTGCAAGAAATCGTTGCAATTTCATATTTCCGATTAGCAAACAGTGCATATTTCTTTTCATGTAGAAATTTTCCCTACTTTCGTAATATACACTTTATATATATATTTTTTTTATATAAACAGATTATTAATTACTGAAGATTTTCCAGGTTATAGTATTTTAAATATTCTCGTATAATATGTTGTCTAAAATGCAGCTTTTTTTTGGTGCAGTTATTTCTTCTTTTTTTCTGGAAATTTGGCATGTACATCTTTATATTTGTCGCGTATTGTACGTAAATACTACATATGTACGTATTTAATTCTATGTATATAACAAAATTTGTTTCTGTTTTTGAAAATACTTCCAAACTCCTACAAGAGGCAAAAGAAGACTTCTCGAAAGAAATCTCGTTCCAGTATTTGATCTTCAATATTCACTTTTATCTTCTTGCCTTTTTAGATGTTACGTAGTACAAACAAATATTGGAGTCTACCAATACGTAGAAAAAATGTGATAAAAAATGTAATAGAATTCGAAACTTCAGCTTGCTCAATAATTTGTTTTGTATTATGATTGGAACTTGCTAATTATATGTAAGATTAATCTCTTATCTTTTGATGACAGAGTTTCCTCTTGTACTATGTTGTTACACGCGAACAATATTTTCTTGCCGTTTTTAAAAATCGCTCTTGTTTATATCTCGAGTAACGAAGAGAGCTTGACACCGATCAATGGCAGTTAGAAACAGAGATATGACTCAACTACGACCTTAAAGAACGTACGCTACTAGAAAAATTTATCGCGTTACTAGAATGCTACTGAAAAATTATTAAATTTCAAAGATCTATAATTTTATTAACATTCGTTCGAATTTGACGCAATGGAAAGGAGATTGAAGCTGAAACCGCTTGAGTTTTAATCAACTTCTTAGAATTACGAAACCTAACTATCCTTACGATACGCTTTGACTCCGTATCAAGTTCCTTCGCAAATCAGCGAAGGTGACTTTTACACGAGGTTCGTCCACGACCCTATAACCTGATTGTTGAATCAAGTTCGTCCGATTCTTATAGCTGCCTGGTTTTTATATTCGTATGTTTCTAACCTTCTTGGCACTTTTCCAATTCGCGCCGAATTTATCTGTGTATTTTATAACCTCTGATCAACTCCTTAACTACGAACTGAATTCATTTCGAAATTTTCTTCATTTGATCTCGATGTTGTCGACATCTCGATGTTTCACAAAGTCTTTGCAAAGTTTCATTCCCCAGCTATTTTCTCGTTAATATCAAGTTCGTTTGCACATAAGTATGTAATTCCATTCTAGCGTCTCTTTGATTTCGCATCAGGTTTTATCCTTGTTTTTATATAATACTTCAAAGAACTACGTGACTCTCGTCATGTTTGTCGGTGTTTATTACTAATAGACTGATGAACCTCTTGCGTTGCTTACTTAAGAAAGACATTTTATTCGTCAAAGTAGTAACATTCACAGTTTCTCTTAACGGAAACCAGCTTATAAATATCATCGGCTATATATATGTACGTCACAAGTTTGGAAATTAAAGAACTTCTTCAATATTTTTTATTTGTGAATTGTTAACATAATGACTGTTTAGATGTGAAAAGATAACACGTATATGATTATTATTACTGAAATTATTGTTGTGGATATTTTACGTACTTACATCACCTGCTGTAATCACTAAGCCTTTATAAGAAAACATCCAGTGATGTTGATGAGCCAGGAAGATGAAGAAATCCTGTTCCTATTTACATGATACTGCAAGATCATATTGTACATGTTGCTCAGTTAGACTTTGAATAGAAACTTCTTATATATTCTTCTGCCTTTTTTGATGACAATTCTACAAATTACTACCTCTTTCTAAGCTCAGATAGACATCTGCAGATCAATCAAATCAAAAACGGAGAGACTACTTTTCACCTTCTGAAAACATAACTTTTCCAAAGCCCATATGTAGATTCCCATTAAGGGATGAAAATCTTGTTGAAAGTCAAGAATTGAGAATCAAGATCACGCGAAGACGTGGTAGTATAGGTCATTGGATTGGTCTTAATCTTAGCTGTAACGCCGTGATGATAGAAGCATACGTATAGTCCTATTTAAAGAAAGAAACATCGATGATCGTAAAATCTAGAAGAAATACGATCTTAAAAAAATTTCATGTCTGCTATCATTGTTTTCTTCTGACATTCTTTCTTATCATTGATAATAAATGAAAAATTTAAGGTGCTCAAATTATGTGGAACATCCTGTATATCTCAATTGCGCACCAATCGATAATAATATAGATATCTGATTATTATATATTTAAAATACCAAGTAGCTTGGATAGAAATTTCATTATATTAAAAAAAATTCATTATGTTAAAACTTGCTAAATATTAGCTAGAATATCCTTGTTTGTTTGATTATTAAACATAGCATTTAAATTGTAAATAAGATTTTATAACTCGGACGTTTTTCATCAAACAAAATATACATATGTACATATATTTCAGACAGGATACCGAGGAGAGCGATTTTAGGTGCGATGATGTTTTTAGCCTGTATGTTTTCATACATGATCCGTACAAATTTGTCCATTACTATTGTTGCTATGGTAAATGCAACCAGTAAAAGTGGAGTAAGTGGTCCAGCATGTTCTGCTCCCATCGCCGTTAATAGCAGTAATAGTACTCATAAACCTACTATACTTCAAGACGTAAGTTTTTTTTTTCAATTACATATAACACACACAACAAAATATTTAGCATATTCCATAGCCAGAACAGCTTTTATTTTGTGCATTGTATGACAAATTATTTTGTACGAAAAGCGCATTATATACATACATAGTACGTTGTTACCAAAGGTCCAAATTTCTTTTTCTGCTTCATCGTCAAATAAACGTAAAGTAAACGTAAAGATGTTTTAAATTTACTCAATATATCTTGTGCAGTTCTTTGTTCTCATTAGCATTAGAACCATGGAAATTTAATCTTATCTACACATCCGCTAGCGGTTGTTTTGTTTACATAGAATTAGATACATTCTCTTCTTTTTATGGATTTGTTTAGTAAACATCACTATTACATACTGTTTTCTTCAGTCATATGCAATAAAATCTTCATAACCAATTAATTATGTTTTATCAAAGTGCTGACTTCTTATAAAAATTTAAAGAATGAAAATCAATCACTTTACACATACAAAATTTTCAAAGGAATTAATTAATGGGATTTATTTAAAATTTCATGCATAATGATCCCACATCAAATTATAAAGAAATAATAATTTTATTTTGCAAGATTTTGCAAGAAGAACATATCTTAATAAAATATACATATGTAGCGACCGACACTAATATAACTTCTTTTAAAATTGGACCAACTACTTGAGCTTTTTTTAGAAGTTAAAAGAAGTAGTTTATTAGATGGCGCGTTCAAAATTTTTTTCAAAAATCGTAATTCGTCGAAATTGCAAAAAAAAGAACGGTAAAGATAATTTTTTACAACCATTTTATCTAGACCTGTAATGAAAACTTAAGTAACACACTTTGTAGATTTATGACAGAAAAATGTAAATTTTCAACATGTCCAACATCTTTAACTGTTTGATGCTTATAGCGACATTAACCGATCCCGATAAAATTTTCAGCATATATATATAACTGCATATATATAAATATAAAACGTATTGTTTAAATTTTTGTTACAGGCTTAGATAAAAAAGTTGTAAACGATGACCTTTACCGTCTTTTTCGCGATTTTGACCAACTACGATCTCTTCAAAAAATTTTTCACGCATCGTTTAATAAATTAGTTCTTTTAATTTTTCAAAGAAATTCAAGTAATTTGGTTTAGTATTAGAGAGTATCCACACTTTACATAAATGTCAACACAAAAATGCCTTCACACAAATTAGAATTCATATATGTATGTACGATCTTGTTATAATTTTTCAAAGAGGTATAGACACAAATATGAAATTTTCTTTACATAGTTCAACAAAAATATAAAAGATCATCGAATTCTAAGATACAGGGTGCTAAAATAACGAAGAATAAATGAAATCGTATTCAAGGTTTCTAATGTTGTACGATAAAATAAAGAGATTAATTATGTTTGGTCTTAACTGTTTTTTATATTATGTTGATTGGATGTAAATGAATGAACTGCACGAGTAGGAAACGCGTAAAAAAGGAAAAAATATTATCATGAATAGCGTAATGGTGTAAAGGGTAAAACGAAAGAGATTGCATCTATGGAAAATTCTTTCTGTTGTTATAAATTATTAGTTTTAGGATTAATTATGTTTAATATATGTACAATATTTTTGTTTAGAGTTACTAACTACTAATCAAAATATTGTAAAATAGAAGAATATAACGGTAATTTCATTAAATTGTTTGTTATTTGCTATCCATTAGATCAATACCTCATTTTCATCTTACAGTATGGTGAACGATTTGAGTGGAATCAGCATGTACAAGGTCTTTTACTTTCTGGCTATTTTTACGGAGTTCTCCCAGCAAGTGTACCTGCTGGTCTTTTAGCTGAAAGATATGGAGGTTCGAAAGTAGTAGCGTAAGTATAGTTTCCAATTATATGTATATTTACGATATATATATGTATACTTTACTATTTCGCATTACATTTTATAATTCTTTACATATATTTTACCTATTTCTTGTGTAACCTTTTAATATAGATTTGCAACGCTAATACCTGCAGTACTAAACCTTTTGATGCCTTGGGCTTCTGGTATACATTATGGTTTAGTGTTTGCACTTCGTTTTTTGATGGGCTTCTTTGGAGTAAGTTACTCACTAAATTATTTATCATTTATAAATTATTCTGATTGTGATTATTCTTCCATTTTCATTAAATTTCTTACTAAATAAGATAGCTTTATAAAAGCGTACATAAAATTTTTATTACAAAGATATTTCATCTATCTTTATCACCTGAAATATTTCTACTGTCTTTAACATTTCATAGATATCTTCCCTACAAATGTTGTATATGCAGTTTTATTTATAAAATTCAACATGCATTCGAGCATTTCAATGCGTCAATAAATACGTCTGAAATGATTAAAACAGTATGATATCTATAACAAAGAGAAAATTTTAGAATTCTGTCGACAACTAAATGTCGATACATTTAGAAAATAATTCCACGTGGTATACAGCACGTCCCATAAATTTATTATAAATATTTTCTCTGAGTAGTACACAAAAAAAGTATCCGAATGCTACAAAATATTGATATTTCTTTATAAATACATTTTAACATTGAATGTAAAATAATACAAAATATTAGTTGCTCTTAAATTAGCATTTGTGTGAGAGAAACGTAATAAATGTCATACATAAGTAAGAAAAGATCGTAAACGTAAGAATGTAAATAAGAAATATGTAATACTCAATTCTTCAACGTTTGACTTGAACACTTAAAGACGCTTTTAAGGCGTCGAGTTATATCCTTGAAAAGTCTGCTACAATACAAGACAATATGATTATCGACGCCTTGTGAACGTCTATTCACTACCGAAATACTACGTAAATGAAACGGCTTTGTTGTAACGTGTCTTTGTGTTGTATGGGTAATGGATATATCAATAATTCAGAGATCTAAACGAGGGAGAAAATTTTGTTCATATTAACTTTGACGACTGAAGACTGACTATTTCATGTAGGCAGCTTAGATAGTTTTCTATCTATCTAAAAAAACAAAGTTGACGTTTTATTAAATCTACTAACCGATTAAAGCGACGTTTAATGTACACTAGTTTCTATAAAACTATGCAATTTTTGTAGAAAACTTTTTTTATGAAATTTTAATTGTAGCAAAGATATTTTAGGTGATAAATCCTTTATATATTCAACTAATCATAAAGGATTTCATTGTGCGTTTATTATTATTAATTACATGCAATAATGTAATCAAGATATATTTTTACCATTGAACTAAATTCATAGGCAGCTGTTTATCCCGCTCTTCATGCTATGATTGCAAGATGGGTTCCTCCTAGCGAAAAGGGTATATTTGTATGGACAATGCAAGGTATTTATATAAAAATTAAATATGGCACTAATAAATCCAATATAATATAATACGAAATATCGTTTTTTAGGTGGACCTTTTGGAACTGTAGTCACATTTACATTATGTGGCCAAATAATTAGTGCTTTTGGTTGGAAAGCTGCATATTATGTTACGAGTGTTCTTATACTGATCTTTTATGCTTTATGGCTTTTGCTTATATATGATACCCCTGATCTTCATCCAGGTATCACAGAAAATGAAAAAGCTTACATCAAAGAACAAATAGGTACCACCGTCTCTAAACAGAAAGTAAGTATAAATTAAAAAATTTTTAATTAGGCTATTATATTCAGTTATTACATTTTTTTCTATATAATATTAGTGTTATATACATTTAATTATATATATACTTAAATATTAATGTCGAAATATAGGTAAAATTGCCAGTGAGAGCTGTTGCTACATCAGTACCGTTCATAGTTCTGTTATGGGCTCATTTTGCAAACATGTGGGGTATATATTTCATCGCTACAAACGGGCCAAAATATACATTGGAAGTTCTTGGTTTTAATATGAAATCGGTATACTGTCTTGTTCATGTATTGTTTAAAATGATTTTGTATAGATTAAACTAAAGTTAATTTAATTATATCTAGGGAGGGTCAATTACGGGGTTACCTTATATAGCAAGACTTGGTGCTGGTGTATTGTTTGCTGCAGCTGGTGATTATGTTCGAAGGAAAAATATTCTCACTTTAAAATGGATTAGAAAAATATTCATGATTTTCTGTAAGTAAATTTAAATGGATATTGATTTGGTAAATTTTATTTGATAATGACAAATAAATAATATCTCTTGTTTAATAGCACATATGGGTCCTGCGTTTGCTTTGATTGTAATGACGTACGTTGGTTGCGATGCAATAACTGCGATCGTTATGTTAATAGTAGCACTAACTTTTAATGGAGCTGCTTGCCAGACCAGTTTACAAAATCATCAAGATCTTGCACCGAATTTTGCTGGTTCTTTGTATGGTATTATGAACACTTTTGGCAGTTTTCCTGGATTTATTATTCCACCAATTATTGGCGTTTTAACAAATGAGAGGGTATGAATAAATCAAATATAAAATTTTTAACACTTCATTATAATCGAACAAGTTATATTTGAACAGTTAAGAAAATTTCTAAACTTAAATCTAAATTCTAAATATGAAATTTCTTATTCACTACTTTTTTTTTAATAGAATGGAGTAGAAGAATGGCGTATTATGTTCTGGATTTCATCAGCAGTATTTACATCTGCAACAATACTCTTTTGGTTATTTGGTTCAGCAGAAATTCAACCATGGAATGATTTAAGTCAGCAGAAAGTATCGACGATTCCTGATGAAGAAACACGAATGACTGAAATACCGACTAAAGAAACACGTACGGAAGAAGAACGTACGGAAGAAGAAGACAATGATGAATATAAAGCATCATTATAATTAAAAAATTGTATTTTTAAAGATGATAATATTATATTCATTTTTATTAATTTATTTAATGCAACATATACTGCATTAATATATCTGATCATTTAATAAGCAGTATGAATATTACGTTTTCTGAAAAAGATAGCTCAACAATTATTAGTAATCAATACGCTATCATTTGCTTGCCAATTTATTGATCTCTCTTTTAATCATTTTTTATTGTATTACTACAACTTTTTGTAAAATACTCCATTATTCGTTCAATGTTCTAATAATACATTGAAAGTATCCATACTTGACCAAATAAATGCGTATAATATAAATCTTAACAATAAGCGTATTAAAACTATACAATTTAATGTGAGTCATGTGCATATGTCTATATATATGTGAAAAATTTATATAGTATTATCTAGTTATATATGATATCGTCAATTTATATTACAAATCTTTGTAATATATTGGTGATGCTAATATTTTTTGGAACATTATAAATTTATATGATACCTTTAAAGAATTTCTATTGTAATTAGTTAAAAGAGTTCATTTTTATGAAATTCAGATAAATTATTGGTTAAAAATATTAAGGACTAAGTACTTGCAGTAACTTGTAGCAAGGAAAATGACTAATTGTTCAAATATTCGTACGATTCGGAGCTTCTAAGGATACGTGCCATGCGTTCCTCACGAATTGTTTTGCCAGAAGATATTCTCGCCTTTCTCATATCATGGCTGATTCCTTAGAAAAAAGTGACGATCTAGCGATTACTTGACTTTGTTGCTCCAACATTGCCTCTGTAACTTATTGTAACGAATTAATGATATATGAGAAGTACAAAGCTCTCTGTCCTGAGTGGATAGTAAATAATTTTATATCCTAATTATCCCAAAAATTATATCATTTTAAACAGAGAAATAGTTTAAAATACTGGATTTTTTACATTAGTAAAATATCCAAACATCGTACTAGACTATCTATTAAAACTTAAGAAATACTCGACCACGTTTCTTAATTTCGTGCCAAATCGAATTAGTTCCAATATAAGTCGTAGTATGTACTTATCGTGAATACAACAATATCACGATCTTAATAATACTTCTAGCGTTTTGAATGTGTTGCCATGACAATGAATTTTATTAGTAAGTATTTATTGCACCACTCGTATATTTCAGTGTTTTCGAATATAATAGAAATTTTATTAATACTGACGTACAACTTGTTATGTCACACACGTACACTATATATTATTTCTAAATCATTTATATGTTTACTTGTTTGTGAACTTAATATCATTCAAATTGATCCGTTTTTCCTACTCGGTTGGTCGTCCTCCCCATTTATCCCTAGCTCTTTCAATCAAACTTTCCTCGTGTTCTCTTTTTCATATATCATCGATATATTCGCAGCCCTTAACATTGAGATCTTCTAACATCTTTTCGATTTCTTTTTCTATGCTCTTCTTGCCTTTACCGTACCAACTGTATTATTCTTTTCCCATTTCCCATCGATGTTTTCTCTTCTATCTCGTAATTATTTACGAATTTATAAATAGATTAAACAGGGTAGGGCTCATTGGACAGTTTTGCTTTAACCTTCTTGATGTTAAAAACTCTTCCGTTAGTCCTTACTCCGGCTTGACTGTATTTACCGTTCTTTGATATACATGTATATTCTTCTTATGTATAATGCTTATCTCATCTTATGCACATCTTTTTCCTCTTCAGTTTATTGTTTATCAACGCGTTCGGTACGAAGATATGATCCCTCGTTCCTCTTTTCGTTCGAAAAGCCTCCTGATTCTCTCTCAGGATCCTCCTTCTCCCTGTCCACTTTCTTAGCCTCGTATTCAGTACTGTTGCCAAGCGCTTATAACACGCACATTATACACATTGTTTATAAAACCACAAATATAAAATATACAGTTGTAAATAAAAGAATGGATATGTTAACACCATGGAAACTCCCAATATCAATATACGGAAGTATATATGACTTGATTTTATACAAAGAAACGTAGCATGAGCAATAATATATTTATATAATATTTAATTTATATATAATCTACAATGTGCGATATGGAAAATTATAGAAATATCTTTTTACATATGTGTGTATTTCATTATAATTGATTTAAAAATCATATACAAGATATAGCTATATTTTATTTGTATAATTATCTTTATGTTAGGTTTATGATACAATATCATGCAATTACTGAATGTATTATATTATATGTATATAGTTGTATTGTGATGTGCATAGCTTGAGGATACTTTAAATAATAGCGATGCGCATTTATTTTTGTCAAATAAACGTTCTAAAAGTGTATTAATTATTGTAACATATGTATATACATTTAATTGTTATTATGGAAATATGCAGTAATTATTATGTTAATTGTTGCAATTATTAGGTACGAGTGTCTTGAGAGAGATATATAGGAATAATTTTTAAACCGTCTCCATGTGATTTGATAGGAATGCGTGAAGACGTCTGGTTGATGTAAGTATTCGCATTGGGTAGATGTAACTTTGAGAAAGTTTTACAGGTTTGTTGCGTGCAAGAGATTTTTTGTCCGTTCATTTTATTATTTATGTTATTTATACTTAAACATGCATTGCAAGTTGATTTAGTACACGCGTCTTCACTCTCCGTAAACGAATAGTTTTTCAAAATCTGTTGCGAGGAATTAATACAATTTTCTTGGGTACAAAATGTATTTTTTAATATTTGTAAGGCGTTTGCTGCTTGGGAAGTTAATGTACTATGGTTGCTGGGAGAAGCTGGGTAAATTGGTTGATCTAGCAAAGTTACAATTGTCTGACTTGAGCTACTCACAGATTCTGCAAAGTATAACGATATATATATACATGCATAGTCAGTCTTAAGAAGATAGATTAAAATAAGTAAAATAAATTTATGATAGCTTTACCTTTTATTGAACATGGTTTCATTATCGTAGCGTCCGTTACATAAGACCATTCATTAACAGATTCTAAACAACAATAAATATATAAATGCAAATAAAGATATATTTTGTACGAAATATTGTAAAATTTACCTTGAGGCTTAATCTCTTTGTCACGTTGTAAGAATACACAGATTGTACGACGAGATTCCCCGTATGAATCTATGGAGGGAAGTTGCGAACGAGGTTTAAGTTTTGTTTCTAAAGGGCAAGGTGGTTGGAGATTTTCATCTTCTTCGGTCATCTTAGTCACGATATAACAGGGTTTATACGCTAGCAATATATCTTGTGTACGAAGTATCTTAATTTCCTCCTTTGGAACACTCTCCACTTCTTGATCATTCAAACACCATTGGCACATCGATTGTCTTCTACAGACAGAACACACAACTTCCTTCGATTTTTTTATTTTCTTGACTTCCGAAATTGCAGCTATACTTGTTTGCGTAGAAATCGTTTCCGTTTCTTTCTTTGTCATCGACTCAAGAATTTTTTTCTTTCTTGTAGCCAACATTTGATCTATCGACTTACCTGAAACGTTACTTCATTATCAACCCGAAATGTTATTAATCACGAGCAATGAGGTTGCACGATCGAGTTAAATAGATGATTTTTATATCTTAAATTTAAACCTATCGATGTTCAGATAATAGCCTGTCTATCTTATTTCAATGTAAGATATCTTTCTACGACCTTATAGAGGGTGTCCCAAATTTTAACGATCAACCTTCACTAGTATGTTCTACGAGTAGAAATATTAGGGGATCTACCTACGTTGGTATTAGAACATAGGAAAATAAGACTACCTATTTTCTTAATTACGCTCTCGGAAATATTAATTTTCATAAAAATCCGCAATCTAATAATAAAACATTCCAAGTTTGATACTAACGCTGCGCTTGCTTCTGCAGTTCCATAAGTTTTACGATAATAGTCATTGTTCGCTGAAGGATTCCCTTTAAAATCATTTGAACGGCATCAACGGCATTTTCAGATACAACGTTGCAAGTCATTTCCAACAAATTGTCCATCAAAGGTATGACGATAATTGATGCTTCTAGGGGGTCCACTACCATATCGAGTTTCAATTTTCTCAACACGTCTTCCTCTTTCTCGTCGTCTAACCTATATGTAGCTATGGTTTGTATAATTTGTTCTTTCATGGGATATCTAATCCTTTCGGCACACTTGTCAATGATTTCGTCTATTATATCGTCTATTACGATCCTAACGTCGATTCCTTTGGAAATACAATCGTCTAAGTAACTTGAAATCATTTTCTTCGTTTCCCAATAATCCGTTAAAAGCATCGTGTTAGATTGTTTCGGTTCGCAACTCAGATCTGTCTGTACTTGACTATCTATGACGAAGATTTTCGTACGATTGTTATATTTGATATAAGTTTGCGTCGCTTTATCGAACGTATCGGGTTGTGCTTGACTCGTCGGATCGTCTATCCAAAATGTACGCGCTAGTAGAAAGTTCAAAATCTCAGTAATTTCCACTTCTGTTTCTTCTTCGGCGCTAAGTTTGGACTCGAACATTTCGCGTTCTTCATCTGTGACGTCCATGGACAGTTGTTCCATCACAACATCCTGCGGTGTTTCGGGATGGAAGCTAAGAATAGTCGCTACCACATTGCTTCTCTTTAATTCGGGCATGGGGCCTTCCTTCATTGACGCTACATGCACACACACACACACAATGTCTCTTAACGGCTAGGATTGTAACGGATAGTATCTGATAAGATTAATCACGATAATAATAACGAAATTTGTCAAATAGCGAGAAGAAATTACCCAAAGATACAAATTTTTCTGTAAAATTAAAATAAAGGTCGTCCTCGTCTTTTTAAATTGAATACTGAAATGTTGTGTTTTTACGGTATTCAAGGTATCAAAAAAGTGTCAAACGAATAATAATAATAGAAAGCAGTGAAACATACTCATAATATCCTTAAAATACTTTAAAGGCGGACATGGCGTGCTCATGTATATCGTTTGCGAGGCTTCGTCTCGGTATTCGACAGAAATGTGCACAACTGGTATTCCTTGTAGATACGTTTGGCTTTCTACATCCTCTTTGGAACTCTGTTTAATTTGGATCTCTGCTTCTTCTGGTTCTTTTGGTTCTTCTACTTCTTCCGATTCTCCCGGCTCTTCGTCTTTCGTCTTTTTAGAATCTACAAATTGTCTGTGAGTGAACGATCGTCTATATACAATGTTATCAGGATCAAGGACTAAGTGTTTGTCCGGTGTTGACGACACGGTCGCTGTATCTAAAATTTCCCTTAACGTCGCATCGTCTTCTGGGGTTACCGTGATAAGAGTTTGAGCCCACGCATCATCTTCTGAAGTCATCTGATATATGAAAATACGAAAAGACACCGATCATCTAGTTGATAAAATTTCAAGAAAAGGGTAGAAGTCTTTACGTACGTATTAATCTTGCAAATGTATGCGAATTTTTATGGCTCGATTTTTCTATCGCGTTAACAAAAAAGACAAATCTTTTATGCACATTAACAATGTTTCTTTCATATTCTTCTCAAAAGTACGATTGGAAAATATGATTGGGAAAGATCGAAAATAGTCCGAATAGAATATTTTACGCTAATTTTAGTGACAATTTAGACACTTAGTTGAGAAATTAATTATGAAAATTATGTGAAATTAAATTTACGAAGAAATGTAATATATTAGGTTGTCCCAAAAGTTTCTTTCGTTTTGTAAGGAAATAATGGATGCACGACATTCACTGTTTTATATTATTTTTGTCGAATCATGTACGATCATAATAATAGAAATAGAACAAAATAGATCGTACATGATTGAATAAAAATAATATAAAACGAAAAGATGTTGTACATCCATTATTTCCTTACAAAAGGAAAGAAACTTTCGGGACAACCTAATATTTCTGTAAGTATTACAAGTGTGCAGTACTTACTCTGATAAGAAATTAAATTATTATTGTCTCCAATGTAATTTGGTGTCAACGAACAAATACGCTTGTTAGTCTGAGATGTCATCTCAGAATTGCTATGAAAGCTATTCGAGAGTTAAACAAGTTATTTGGAAATTTTGTTATCGAAATTTTGCATATTAAAAGGTTATATAGATCCTATGATATGTCAAAAAAACAATGATATTCAACCTGAGATGGTATACAATATGTATAAGACACATACACAGTGATAATATAAAATCTAGTTTGAAAGAAAAAGCAAGTCATACATTTCTTTATCCGAAGCTTAGTTTTTTAAATGGTCGTTTATGAAAATTAGCCGGGTGCTAAGCGCGATATTACGGATGAGAGTGCCGATTATAGAACAAGTATAACTAGTATGCACCTACGAGGAATATCACTCAACTGCTTCCGATGAAACTACAGCTTAGTGGTCTAGCGAAGATATTCGTTTTGGACTTAGGAAATGAAGATAACCCTATGCTTTTCTTTCTATCTTTATGATGTAATTTCAATTTTGTTTATGCTATCAGGCAAAAAGATAAGTAACCGTATGTCTCGATCAATGATTCTATTCTAATTTCCAATTGAACGAAAAACCGTAAATGGCGAGGGATATCAACAAACTATCGTGCAAATGATGTTATTCCTGGTTTGTCGCATAATGTATTCTATCTGTTTGTAAATAAAAAAAATTAAATTTCTATTAACATCATACATCGATGGGATAGGCCTTTGATCTTGGTAAAAATAATTCGTTCTTGTCAAGAACAAGTCATACAATAAGTTTAATTATGAAGATAATTCTGATTTTAAGAGGCAGGTATTTGTTCGAGATAGATGTACATAAACTGAAAGATGGAAAATTTGTATTTGTTATATTTTTTTCCAATACAATTACAATTACTTGATCACCATTGCATTATACATCGTATTTAACGAATTTAAATATTCTTGATGCTTAATGATAATAAATTGTTGATTTTCAAGTTATAGATTTCGCGGTGCTATTTCAATGATAAATGTTCGTATCTCAAATGGTTGTAAAAGAACATTTATCACACCTTCTTTAATTTCAACAGGATGAGAAAAGTATTCTTCCGTTTGGAGAACATCGTTTGTTTCGGATTCCCATTTTAAACGATTCATATCATCGATCCATTGATTACCACCCAATGTAGTCTCCTTGATGGATACAATCGTGAAAGTTGTAAATAGATCCTGTTGTAACAGACCAATAATGAATATGATTAAATTGACTACATTGGCAATACAAGTATAATAATATAATATATAAGTGATGTCAGGGCTGATCGAATAATATATACAGGGTGTATAAAAAGTAAGCGTAAAGGTCACTATAACGGGATTCTGCACCTTCGGACCAATGAAAATTTGTAAAAGTGACCGTTGTTGCTTGTATCGTATTCGATAATCAACTATTTCTAAATATCCATTCTTGGATCATTAAATATAAATCTATTTTTACATAGATGTTATTTTCCCGCGTCGATATTTGGAAGAAACATACCTGAATATTAACTTCCACAGGCTTCGATAATCTGGCAGTTTCGCCTAATTCGAAAATGTGTTCCAACCTCAGTAAAACAGAATCGTTTTTCCATGGTTCCAAAGTTAAGATTTGAACATTTTGTGGTAATAATTTAGCAAGACCTGTACCCTGGAAGCAAAAGGTATTTTAATATTTAATTTAATATTGTATAATATCATTTTATTAATATTAGTCTCATTTAACGTACAAAATATCGAATATATATAAAATATAAATCTCCTAACTTTTGATTTGTCCTATATAATTTTTAATTCCGTATTCGTCGCATACTGATATAAAATAACTTACTTGGGAGTTAGGTGTATCCGGTGTGGGTACCGAAGAATTTTTTTCGATAGGTTGAATAAAAGGCCACGGACGAAGCAATAATTGACGCGCCAAAGTTTTCTCTTTCACTGCAAGTTCGTCTTTATCTTGTATACTACCTCCGATAATGTAGTGGGAACCTCTGACCACCAAACCTTTACCAAATGCAAATTCATCGAGAGCTTCCCCTACACCGAATGCGTCGTCTTTTAAAAGCCTTCTATGAATCTACGACATATCCACACGCGAATATATAAATGTTTATTAGTTAAGATATTAGTTTATATAACACGTATATGTAACGTAGCGCGTCTACGTTTTATATCAATACGACGTTTGAATTTTGTATTTGCATAAAACGTCGCTGTAACGTTCCACGGACAATAATTTATTAGCAGTTATTCTCTCGTTTTAGTATTTAAGTAATTAATATTACCATCATTTCGATTTCTCCATCCCTCATACTAGTTCCACCTTCTGCTCGATCTGTTAGTAAGCTAAGTTTCAAAAGCTTCTCATCGTCCTTCAAGGAAATTTTCGAGGTAATCGGATAATAGTTGCCAGATACTGGCTCTTCTAGTTTCAGATTCCACGTTGGCCGATAATTTCTCTTCCGTTTCAACATTTCGCGACCGTTACTGTCGGTATAAAATTCTCCGGAAGAATTCAAGTTACTGTAATACCTCGTTACTACCTCTTTACCGATCTTATCCCTAAAATAGTATTCCATCGTTATTACCTATTTTCGAAATTAAAAAAACTTATGCTAGATAATGTTTTGTTGGGAAAGCATCCGCCCAGCGAGCTGAGAATCCCGACACGAATCCCGATCTAGCAAACCGATATGCCGAATATTTTTCAGTCGCGTATTTACGCTTGATTTAAGATTTTCAATTTTCATGTAATACATCGGCTACGATATTTGCAAGGAAAACGAATAAAAAATATTTAGTTTTATTCTCCTTGTCGATTAAGATACTTTGATTATGAAGTCACATCTTTTAAAGATTAGCTAAGAAAGGTAACTATTTGCATGTCCAAACGTGATACTCTGAATCGGCACGTTCGTCGTATGCGCAGAATCTGCACATTAGATGCTTAGTCCATATTTCTTCATCGTAGTATTGCGAAGAAAATTCTTGGTATCGTAAACACTTTAAGAGTGAGCGAGATAGCCTATACCTAATCGTTGGATAGATATTCATTTGCCAGATTTCGAAAAGTGGCGCTATTCTATATTAGCTATACTCTTTCATATTTGGCCACTTTTCTCTAAATGGCAACGACTCTTGTTCCAATTATTTATTTATGTAAGTGTATACATGTATACAGCAAGTTTTAAAATCGACTCTCTAATAGACTAATTAAAGAATAAAAAAAATATCGTCCTATACCTTTGGTTTATCTGTACAAGAAACCACCTGTTGCTCGTTTGTACCTACGATGCTTTTCCCAGCATATTTGAAACTTTAATAATATGTACGAGCGACAAAAGCGTGTGCTATGTACTTCTTTGCACATTTACGATCTACTTACTCAACAGGTATTGGTCCAACGAGCCAGTCAAATTCAACGTATTCCATTCCACTATAAACTCGGACTACCTGACATATCCAATCGGTGACACACTGATGAATTTCTTCCACTAATGGACCTATAACGAGAACGAATCTGATTTATCAATCAAATTTGACAGTCTTCTAACTCATCCGTTGTCAAATTATTACCTTTGTGTACTTCGTAAGAACCAGGTTCCATGAAATTTCTAGCGGATGCGTTTCTCGGTCTGAATATGTATGCGCCCGAAGATCTATTTTTAAATTCCTCGTTATTTCCTACCATTCCTTCGTAATAATGAAACGATTGGGTCAGTTCCATATCTTTTTGTTTTTTCCACTTTACCACAACATGACCGTACTCATCGACGGATACGTTATAAAACTAAAAAAAAAAAAGTATTTACCATCTTATAGTCATTTCGATTAGGATGAATTAAATGATTTCAAATGCAACGTGCTCTCTTCATTAATCAACAAATGCAATTCCCTTGAAAATTGCTAATGCAACTTCGATATACATCGAGAGGCAAAAACATTCATACAGTGCTATTACTTAGTGAATGCGTTACAATTAGCGTTTCACGGACTTCTCTTTTCGACTGTCTGCGATTTACCGACCATGGATAATATAGGCTTCGAGCGAAATCCGCTTCTATCTCTCAGCGTCTTTTTTTAATTTTCCTAATATGTTCTCTTCACGTTGTATGGTATTAGCGGTTTAATTTTTGTTCGTGTATTCTTATCCGTGCATGTACAATTACATATATTTGAATATATTTGGCAATATAGAAAATATTTTCTATTTTATTTCTACAATAAACCAACTCTATAAATTCTTTCGTCTCCCATTGTATCAGAATTGTACTGGTAATGATGAAACGATTGAAAAATGTGAAAATGAATTTTCAGTCTTTGATGCACTAATACGTCGTTCGTTGCAAATGAGTTAAACATCAGTCTCGTGAATTCTCATAAGTTAATACCTCGTTGCCAATGGAGTATGCTGTGGCCACTTGTGGACTTATATCTTCTGAACTTTTTCTAACCGTGTAGGTCTTATAACCCAAAGGTGGCAACGATGCAAGGAATACGAGCTCGTGCGTTGAAGTATTTTGCCTTCCCGGTATTTCACGCACAGAATTAGGAATAGGAACTATTTGCGAAGTAAGTTCGTTTCCATCTTGAAAGAAAATGAAATATTATATAATATTTAATTTCGAATTTTCATTGCGACAATTTAAAATCATAAGTATCACGTTTAATGTTTGTTAACTGCAGGTAATCCAATTTTAGCGTTCCTTCTTTATCAAAAATTAACGAATACGTATACATCGAATCTTTTAATCTTCTATAGCCGAAATATTATTGGTTTACGAAAAGCTAAATGTGTGACTGTACTAAGATAACGATATAATAATAAAATTCGTGCTTGAAAAAAAATTGTTTAAAGACGATAATGTCGCCGTGTTTACAGTTCTTAGACAGAACTCTTTATCGATCCATCATTTGAGATACGTTGTAATCAATCGACCGGCAATATTAAATTCGTCAATTAGCGAAACGAATAAGCAATTAGCAAGTTTTCAATTTCGATTCCTAATCCCTGCTTTTGAAATAATCAAGAGTGAAAAAGCTACTAATAAGAAGGGTTTATAACAAAGTTTCAGGTAATTCTTCCTCCTTATTACATACAATAGTAATGGTTTTATACTTGTAAGCTCTGTGGATCAGAAAATGAACAGAACTTTCCGGCGAAACTCATGTTGTAAAATGCGTACTTGTAAGATCGATGACGTTGTATTTGCCTTTCTGAACGGGAACGCGGATAGGTGATACCACTTTCTGGCTCAAAGGATTGTACATTGTTAGGACGAAATCTTTGTCTTCTGTGTACAAGCACGTACTAATATTCAATTGCATGCACGTGTACATACGTTCCGCTGCAAAATCTAAATTCCCGGTTGATCTCCATTTTCTATGGAACAAACAATGGTAGGAAAAAGATATTTAATTACGTGTATACGTTTCTCTGGATGAATTTATGATATATATGGATTTAAAATATATAGTACATACAGAGATACTTAATCCAAGAAACTGGATGGATATCGTACTCACGTAGGATAATAATCAAAAAGACAGACTCGAGTGAGATGCGGGACAAGGATATTACGATATAAAGTGGAAAATGACTGTGGCAAATCGGTGAAAATCTTTAGAAGAGACGCACTACCTTATGGCGTCAGAAGCAATGTTCGTTCCTTGTTGCATACCACCGTACAATATACGTGCATAATCGTAGGCGACTAGTTGTTTTTCGGTTCCAGTGACGGCATCGTGATGTTGCATTATACCCATAGCTTCTCTAAAATGTTCCAATTGCTTCTCGTAACCCTCCAACCTTGTCAATACAGACAACTGTTTGGATACCTGGAATCAAAATATAATTTTGACAGGCTTTCAAATTCCATTTCTTCCTAAACGAAGCCTCCAAACTCAGCTTCGTCGTTCTCGATTTTTCGTCTTGCTACGAGTCATAGAATCTCCCTGAGTTTACTTGTACCACGAATTTAGGCTCACAGCGGACGTAAACAAAATTCACGAACCTTACATTCTGCATGAATATTTGGGAAATAATTAATATGGGTTCGTACCTCTATTCAACGTCGTTCTATCGCGGAAATCGTACAAAAGAGAAATAGTAGCATAAGATACGTGAAATCCAAAATTGATACCGATTTAAGTAACGAACGAGTGACTTCTACAGTCAGAGTCGCTGAGATCTTAAAAATGTCGTGGCTTCACAAAATCGTTTTACATACTCGTATAAGAAGATTCGATAGCCTCGAATGCGTGGAAAAACGTCGATGCGAGATTACTGTAAATTCTTTCATACGA
Organism: Bombus waltoni; assembly: GCA_014737395.1. Lineage (NCBI taxonomy): Eukaryota > Metazoa > Arthropoda > Insecta > Hymenoptera > Apidae > Bombus > Bombus waltoni. The sequence goes on from JACXII010000055.1 coordinate 3,056,261, forward strand.
ATGAAATTTTTACCTGCAACAGATTGTTGCCCATTCTTTCGAAGAATTTGATCGTCGGTCTGGAGGAGAAGTAACCGGTCCAATACGAATGAGGATCACTCGCGTAAGGGAAGAAGTCATCGCTTTTCGTCGACCACTGAAGTTTTGCATCGTTTACTGCTTTCAAATAACACGATGGCGTCGAATAAAATATATTCACGTTGGATCCTTTCTCTTTCTTTACGTATCTATCAAATATGAAACGGCAAAATTAGTGGAATATCGCTACTGCAAATATTTAAAGTGTCAAAATTGTTTGGATGTCGTAACTGTCGCTACAAATTGTTACTCAACTCTGGTCTCGATAATTTTATCCACATTTGTAAAGAAAAATAATAAGATCGATAAAATATTCTATTTAAACGTATCATGAATCGTAATTTTTATTACATGTATCAGGATGTTCCATAAATATTGCGCAATGTTAAAATTAGTTTGAAATATTAGCGAATACCGTTTTTTTAACGTTTAATTTCAACAAATTGATTTCGTAAAATTTGCTTCAAATATTTCATTATTTCTAAATCGTTTCATCAAATTTCTCTAATCAATTGTTCGAAACGATGTATTACATAACTCGTAAGTATGTACATAAAGAAAGGTCATAAACTTATGTTGAAAAATTTGTATCAATTATTTTGCCAGTTATAATAAATGTTCGAAATTTCTTCCTTCTGAAATACATAGCAATAAATAAATTTATGTCTGTCTTCAATTCTGCACGAGTCTTAAGAACATCTCTCCCGGAAATCTTTGATCTCTTTATAACTCTTCGACATAATATTCTCCGATATAAGTTTATATCATCTTCTTTTACCTATTTCACCTCATTAATACGTAGTACATATTTTCTCCCGACCTTCTCGGACACCCTGTATATAAATAATATATTATAGAACTTCCGGTTGCGTCATGAAGAGGAAAACGCGGGCGAAGAACGCGGTAAAAATAGCGAAGATCGAAGGGAAAAAAAGGAAAAGGAAGCAAAAGAGGTAAGAAGAAGGAAAATAAAAGACCGCACATTGGAGGAGAAGGTAAAAGAAAACGGAGAAGAGAAGGCAAGGAGGAGCGAAAGCCACGATTAAGAGGAACGGGAAAAGAAGAGGTTAGGAGGTAAAAACGCGGTAAATCAAAAGTACGGCAGGCAACAAAAGATGGCGTCACAGAGGGGAAGGAACGCGGGCAAGGCGGGAAATAAGATAGCTGTCAAAAAAAGCTGGACAACTATAACCTAACAGAAAGAGAAACATCAACAGTGGAGAAAGGAATAGAGACACTGGTGGAAAAAATGGGGAAAATGGAGAAAGGATTCGAAGAGATGTTTAAGAAAATGGAAGCCACATATTAAAAACAAATGGAGGAGATCAAAAGGGAAATGAAAGAGAAGAGGAAAAGAAGGGAAAGGGAGAGAACCAGAGAGAAAGAAGAATGGGAAGGGGAAAGAAAAGAATTGTTAGGAAGAATCGGAAGAGTCGAGGAGGAGCAGGACAGGGCGGAGAGAGAGAGAGAAGAGGAGAAAAAATATAGCAATCAAGAGAGTACATTGGAATGAAGAAAGCAACGAACAGACGGTAAAAGAATTCATAAAGGAAAAAATGAAGATAGAGATAGAGGCGGAGAAAGCATACATGATAAAATAATATTATAATGGAATATTTTCAAAGCAAGCGTCGAACGATATCGAGTATGTTCTTTACCTGATCAACCTATCCAAATTAGTGAACCACATTTCAGCGTGTTGATAATTAAAATCTTCGCCCATCGTAAAGATAACGTTATTAGTGTTGTAGAATGTTGCTTGGCGATGCGCGTAATGCACTAACTGTGCAACCTGTTAATATCGCAATGTACTTTACTTACCAACATAATACATTAGAAATTATTAGGTTTGTAAGACCTTTCCTATCCTTTTCCTTCTATACTCTTCGTGTTTAGCTTTAGTTACTTTAATTGATAATTAGTTTAACGAAATAAAGCTACCTTATTAGTTTGTCCATATTAGCGAAGTACATCTCCGCTTGCTGATACGTAAAATCTCCGCCCATTGTTAATACGACGTTATTTGTACGATATACTTCAGTTTGGCGAGCCACGTATTGCAAAAATATATCAATCTGTTTTACAAGAGACACCGATATCAGTGAAAAAACGAGTGAAAATACGATCGAAATGTAACGATCGAGCTCAGATCGAACGACAATAACGCTATTAAATATGCTTTAAGCAATAATTGAGTTGACGAATAAGCAATACGATAAAATTACAACTTTAGCTTTGTTGTTAGCAACAAAAAACGTATGTATGTTAAAAGTCTAAACATTATTTTGATAGAGTTAGTAGAAAGGAAGGAAGTACAAGGTCGATGTATGTACGTGTTTTCTGGATTTTCCAATCATTCCTTGTAAATTGATCCTTTAAATGGGAAAAAAATAATCTTCTTAAATCAACTTCCTATATGGTACTTTTAAGTTACTTAGCACGACAGCAATTTCAAATACTCTTTTTATAAGCAGAAATCCTCTTTCATTCGCACGCATTTCTGAGTAACGCGAAGGAGATATTTGACGTGGCCTATAATTAGGGGCCATAAGAATTAACGATAAACGCGTGTATCATAGGCTTATCGATAATTAGTAGATAAATAATAGAGGCTCTCGCAAGCAAGCTGCGTTGTTTTATAATAGTAAAAAATAGAAAAGGTAATTTTCTTAGAAACTATAAAAGCTATAGAATGTTTGAATTGCTTGCACACCGAGCACCACGATACTAATGGGAAGCATGCGAATAACAAACTTAACGAAACGCATAAATAGACTAATCTTTACTTTGAACTCGACTTTAAGCGTTAGTTTACAAAGAATGATTCGAAAATGAATTATAAATTCAAAGAAGGTTGGAAAACACCGCTACAAATAATACGTACTTTGTCCTTGACGTTATAACCCGGACTATCAGGATCATCGTTTATTGGTTCGTCGTTGCACAAAACATCGTAACAAAAACCAGGTGGTGGAGAATACGTGTTATACAACGCAACCGTGAACAAGTTTGCACGAGCTCCTATAAAAAAGTGTAAGCGTTGAATTTACGTCTTCGAACAACTATTACACGTGTTATCGCTAGAAACGTGTTTGCTAAATTTTAAATTCACGTTCCAGTCATCACCTAGATTCGGACTTCCTTTCCAAATGAATTCCATCGTCTTGTCTGTGAGTCGTTTGTTCTTGTCTTGGTAATCGAGGCGACCGAAGAACATCCCATCGAATCCCAATTGCGCGAATAAAGACGCTTGTTCTCTGGAATGGCCGAAAGGATCTATCTGCCATCCTATACGCGGCGTAGCGCATCTTCCAAAGGTATCGTTAAGACGTCTAGACAAGTTAGAAATATTGGAGAAATTAAAAACCATGGTAATCAAATGGAATAACGTAAAAAAGGGTGCACTTGCCGAGAAGGCACTTCGTCGCTAATTTCGTAGGACTTGTTTAATCTACGAGAAGAACAAAAATTAGCGGTCGGACCCTGAATCAATTTACCTGAAACCCCAAGTATATTGATCGACGATGGAGTGATAATGAGTGACTGCCTCGTCGTTCATGCTCCATCCACCACCGATAATCTCTAATCTGCCTTGATTGATTAAACTTCGCACATCTTCTTTCATCTTGTCGTTTTGACGCAACCACCATTTCCATAAGAAAGAAGTTTCCACGTAAATAAACCTGACAAAATAAGTACATAGAAAATATCATCGATAACGACATGATAAATAATTTACGCAGTAATTAATTATCAACAATAACAAATTAACGTAGTTAGACTGTGGTAATTACTTTCTTTCAGGATTAGCCAGCAACGCTTGAACAACGCTGTCTAGAATATACTGTACTCCTGCTTTCTGAACTCTTGGGTTACCTTTGTTTAAGAAAAATAAACAAAAAGATAACATTCGACGGCTCGTTTGATAAATACCCTATTACGATAATTAATCGTAACGCGACGGTGCGCTGATCCTTTTCAAAGTACTTACTTCCAAAATAATACTGGTCGACCGTTTTCAACCAACCAACGTCGTCGTGAGTATGAGCAACCAGGTGAATATTTAATTTCTTTGGATCTGCCACAGGACACGACTGTAAAAAAAAGTATCTGAATTATGTTATACCGTTACATCTTATTCTCTAAACAATATCTCAATATAATAATAATAATAATCTTGTGCAACTATTGAAAGTTTGCTACTGCCTCAACTTTTCGTCTAGAGATATGTCACGATAAAGTATATTCCGAAGTATCAAATTTTTAATAAGGTTTAATAAAATACAAGGAATTAAAGATTAAATATAGCGTGTTACTTTATCGATAAATTTGTCCAAAAACGGTTCAAATTTTACGATGTTTATAATTTTCTAATTGATGCGTTACAGCATGTTGGATTACTTTTATCAATGTAGACAACTGTATTTTATATTATATTTTTGTATCATTTTATATCATTTGTATGAAACAATTTGATGCAGTAGAGGTTAGTCTAAGAACGAACTAATTTACAACATGAACGACGTGTTATCGCATGTAAGAATGACTTTTTAAGCGAGTTATCAGATAAGAATGACTCAATTTCTTTGGATGTCACCTATATACATAATAGCACCGAATAAGAAAAGTTACACGGTGTTATTTAAATAAACGTGACATCTAAATACCGCAGTTTGCAGTTAATCGATCATTGATTAACTTCAGTTCATAGAACATTCTTGTCAACAGAAAAAAACAAACTTATCGAACATCCTATGTATATTTCTTCTGGCAGTGTGTTTGCATAATCTGATAATAAAGTACTTGCGTATATGGTGTTCGATAAAAAATATTTTATTTCAGTGATTTCAATTGGAACATTAAACTTCGATAAGGCAACTATCATCGATCAATGCAAATATTTAATTTAGATACAACATTTTGTAAAATTATTTTTGATCAATCAATCAAACAGGATCGAGTTTCCAATTAACAAGAAACGGATACAGTTACAATTGAGATTTTTAATCATTTTTATAAAGATATTATCACACGAAATGAGTGGTACAAAAAATATTCAGAAAAGTCTTTTTCTCCATTCGTAAAACTAAAACTAAAAATAATCTGATATTTTCTTTTTACATAATTAAATTACTGGACAGAGCATATAACTATATCTATAGATTTCGGATTTATTTCTACCGAGAATATCGGACACTTTTTTCTAATATGTTTCTTCTTCATCGGATTTTAATATCAATTCCTGTACCGATTTTTACGATTCCAAATTTTTTTACACTTTGTAAGTGTACGCAATTGTAACGCGAAACGAAGTGTACGTCTTGCGTACATTACATTACACATATACCTACGTACAACGATCGTTACACCCTGTCGTAGAAATGCATTGTACACACCTGTTTACCTGTAATTCGAATACTTTCATGGACTACTGTATAAAATGGGATACCGAACAAAATTCATTCAAGTTGAAAAATGCCAAGCTCACAAATTACTATATATGAATTAATGAATGTAATAATCAAAGTAAAGCGATTTTTAGTTGATATACGGTCTGCCCCACGAGCTCTATACATCTGGTAATAATGGTTTCTTGACAAGCGAATTCGTGGAGGAGATTGGGATCAATTTTGTTTTTTTTTCTTCTAATGGAATATTCAAATTTTTACGCCAACGCTATTCCATCCCTGCTATTCGTTTTTAAGAAGATTTTTTTATTAAACTGTTCTGTTAAACTGCTCGAGAGGCAGTTTGTTATTTATTCTTATACTGGGAATTTTTACTATTCTTTAAGCTGAGCGTAAACACAGAAGACGAGATAGTAAAGTGACAGTTCGTTGCGATCAATTTTTCGAAACGTAACCGCTTTGAAAAGATGTGCCTTAAATTAAAAACTGTAAAATTTCATAGGCGTTACGTTCTCGAGGCTACCTTGTAAACGTGAAAACGAACGATAGAAAAATGTATAATCATGTTGTCAAATGCGATGATAATTTGCATGTAACATAACCTGACAGGATTCTTAAATATTCTTGTATGACACGTGCAGAATTATTTTATCACGGTTACGTACGTTCCTGAAACTCTAACGGATCCGCTTTCTCTGGTTAATTGGTATTCCCTATGTGGTAATATACGGTAGACATGATGTTATACGCATAGTTAATCATAATATTGTACGAAGAACGTGCAACGAGTGCATGCATACGAGTATAAGGTATTTGTACGTTTCTTTATATTCAACCGATGCTTTTAGTATATCTTCGAAATAGCGCAAGATAAAATTTCTCTCAACGTTCGAAAAGAAAAACTGAAAAACCGAGTAGACCGTTGTTCGAAGTGATCTTGAAATAAAGAATTCGTTTCGTGTGTACCTCGTAACCGCAGGTTTCGGTAACTGTTCTCGGAATCCTAGCTGCATCGCCGTGGACGGACAATAACAAGAGCGAGATGAATGGTAGCGAAAATTCGAACCACGACATAATCGACACGTCGCTGGATGCTTGCAGTCGCAACTAATGAAATAGTCCGTCCACTCTTCTTCTATTTATATCGTTTCTCTACGTTGCCGTTACTGCGATTGCGTCAAAGATACGAGATACATAGTCTGCCACTACCGATCGTTCGCCGGCTTCTATAAGCATACACAACAACGAAAATATCCAATGAGTCTCAGCTTTTCAGCTATTATCTGTGTTACATTTACGTAGCAATAAATAAATAATGCAGGAGCTGAATACAGTTCGATATAGATGTAATGTAAAATAAACTTTGTTCGCAGTCAGATCGATCCACGGAACGAAAGATTCGTTCGAGTGCTATTTCTATATTCTTTATTACGTTAAAAAAGTACGATGTAATTTTTTGTTGCAATAGAAACGTTGCAACGAAACTTGTTGCTAGTGTTTAACAAGTATTGAAAGAAGAAATCTCTTTTACCATTCAAGCGTACAAATACCGTAAGTACTTATTTAATCCGTACAATGAATTGCTTGTCTGGTGCATAAGTGTACCATGTGTGGTGCCTATGAGTGCATAAATATCAAACTACGCGTAATTTTTAATTGAAAAGAACATTTCCAAGTTGTAGTTTCCAGAATTTTCTTTCCGGTTATCGATAAATTATTTTTCTGTAATCGCGTAGCCTCTTAAACGATACTTTTCATTATACCCGTAAATATAACGCGGCATATTTAGTATCCGTTGTTGGATATTTTAGTTCTACGTTGTCTTATCCCCATAAAGCAATAGTATATAGGTACTATGAAAAAATCGAAGCACAAATAATCTATCGTGCGATACTCGTGGATATTTGAAGTGTTTACTAGCTAAAAAACGATAAGCAGAATATTTTCGTGTTCGATTAAGATCGATATCTTGATATCTGTTTCGAGTCTTCGTTTCAAAATTATAGATTCGCATCGCGCATATATATCGTACATACATATCGTGTTTCGTTATCTAGGAATATTTAATATAACAACGAACAGGACTAATCCACGAAGATAAAGATAAACAATTTGTTCTGCACTGCAAAGAAATCAGTATCAAAACGAACGATATATTATTTCGAGTCTTATATTGGATACCACGAATTTTTCAACTTCTTAATAGCTTACTCTATTTTGCAAAATTAATTAAAACTTCAAAACTTTGCTTCGTTCATTACCAGTAGCGTACAATTATGTAAATGTACTAGAAACAACTTACTGTGTGTAGATAAAAAGGGAAAAAAGATTGTAAAATTACCATAGTAAGCAGTAAGAATACGATCTAGAAAAGCGGAGTGGAAATGGTACTATATACGTACGTATTTACGCACATATATTACGTACATGAGTTTACGCTTCAAATTTAGTCAATTTTGATGTTCTGTTTCTTTGTCTCGTAATATTTTTCGGTATCTTTTAACTATCGTATAATTTGCCGCATTAAGAATAAACAATTTTATACGTGTGAATGAATACATTTAAATGTATCGCTATACGTGTATCTTATCTTTCAGCTGTATGCATGCTTTCAATAATAAATGTTATAAATACTACCATAATTAATTGCAGCGTTACCAGTAACGTTCGTTCCAACTTCGTTCGTTGCACTTAGGCAAAAATCAGCATAGCTATCGTTACAACGAGCATACAATTCTGTGGAACACTATGTATGCGTTATCAGTGATATCGAGTAAAATTACAGGACGTTATATATTTAAACTTGAATCTTTTTCGTCGAACACGACTGCCAAATGTACGGTATTTACCAAAATATACTCTACAGAGACACGTCCATCAATTTCTTTACTCACTGACATTTCGATTAAAGGAAACAGCGAAATAAACATGAACGTAATCGGCGAACTCGTATCGATTCGTTAGAAAAATTATTTGACTCGGAATTTTCAAAAAATTATTAGCCAAGTCCTTGTAAACGAAATATCTTTGTTTCTTCAAATTATAAAATTAATAAGAACGCGATAAACTTGATTTTCGCAAGAACACGTCAAATGGGAATAAAATCGGAAAAGTCGATCAACTCGCAGTAAAACAGAAAAATCGTATATTCGTTCGTACAAGAGATAATCGTAAACTAATCGTAATCGTAAACGGAATTTACCTACTTTATACAATTACGATTACGGCAATCTCGTATTATTGTCACATTTTTAACGAGAAACGTATTTAGACAAAACGCAGAAAACCCTGTATAAAATAATTTTATTATAACATTCGGTTGGTCAAATAATTAGAAAATAATACAAGGTATTTGAGACTTTTCAAAATTACAAATCGTTATTGAAAAAAAGTAAATGAAATATTCAAAATACACCTTACTGTTATGAAAACAACATTTATTTACGCAATATTATAAAGTAAAATGCAATAACACTGCTGGAAGCATAAATAAGGATCAACATCTGAATAATGGGACAGATATATGTATGTATAGCTATATCAAGCAAAACGAAGCTTCAAGATACATATATATATATATATATATATATATATATATATATATATATGTACATGTATATATATATACATATATATACATATATATACATATATATATGTGTGTTATGTAATATGTCTGTACTGCACAATTTTCTAGTGCAGAATTTCCTTCATTATTTAGGATGATCATTTTCATCAATGTTATCTTGTATCTGACAAAATCAAAAACGAAAAGAAGAAAGAAAAAAAAATGAAAAGAAACAATAACTTCGTTATAAACAAGGGAAAAACGTTCAAATGACGTTCAATGCGAATTTTGAAAATCAGTTCTGCAATCTTTGTATGTTTGCTTTCTGTAAAAAGAAAAATAATTTTCAGTTAGATTTCTCGAATGAAAAATTAACTGTCCCTTGAAATTAAATTGGAATTCAAGTTGTAAAGTTGATACGTACCCGTGTATATAACGTTGTAATTATTCGAGTTATCACTAAAAATCAGAATAAACAATTTCCTGTGGTTTCTCGAATTTAATCGGTCGATAATAAGTCAGCGACTGGTCCCAGCCTCGAGGTGCCGTATTATAATTAGCTAAGTTGTGAACGCTAGCGAGTTTTGGTCCTGTATATGTATCGTTTTCGTAAAGTTTTTTACCTGCAAAACGAATAGATTAAATTTGCAAAAATTATACATTCCTCTTCGATCGCTTCTGTACCGATCGCGTAAGTACAGAGCAGCTTCAGCTATACACGAGGATAAACTAAAAAAGTTTTGCCTCCGTTGCGATGTTTCTGCTTATAGTAGAAGAATCCAGATAAGACCAATCTTCTCTCTAATCGTACGATACGTCCACTTCGTCGTAGCTATCCTGGCATGTGCATTATTAAGCATATTTGTTAGTTTATTTCGATATGAATGAGCGTGAGAACAAAAGACGCGATTCAACGTTTTGGCTTTTCAGTGCTTCCGCGTGCACCATACACGGTCAAGACTTGACACCTTATGATTTTCGCTGTTTTCGAAACTAAAGGAACACTTGAGAGATGCACGTTTCAGCTGTGACGAGGAGGTGGAGTTTGCCGCGAAGGAATGATTTCGAGAAAAGAACGTTAACTAATTTCGAGAAAAAAACGGATTGCAAAAGCTAGCGCAACGTTGGCGGAAATGTTTTGCGGTAGGTGGCGATTACGTGGGAAGATAGATATATAACTTGGAAAGTAAAAATTAACTAATTAACGTTCTCCCGTTAATTCTTTTTATTCAAGCGGAGGCAAAACTTTTCGATATTCTCTTCGAAGAATCACTGTCAGCAATATCGCGATTGGATTTTAAAAAAACATTTACAATAACAAAGATACCGAGCGTACACTGATATTTCCAGAAATAATACAAATATTCAATGCCCGTGAATAGACAGAGAATAAACTAAAGTTAACGAAATGAAGCCCCGATGTACTTAGAATTATTCAGGTAGGACACAAGCTTTAAACACTATCCTAGAAACTTTTCTCGGCGAATAAAATATTCTGCTTTTAAAATTACACGTACGACCTAAAATAAAACTGGCCAATCGCTATTTACTGCCAGGAATAATATTTTACCTATCGTTAGAACGAATATTCGTGAAACGGGCGTAAAATATATTGTAAATAGTTAGTTGTTAAAAAAAAAAAAAAAAAAGTAGAAGCGCATGCGAGTTAAACTTGCCTACATCCGGACAGATGTCAGTGAATTTACAGTCCGGTGAAACGCCATGCAATAAGTTGTCGAGGACAGGTGTGCTGCGCAAATGCTTAATAGTTTCCAAAATATCTTCTTGGGAAGCTATCATCGAAAGTAATAACGACTTCGCTTCCACAGGCACTTCCGACTCTGTATTCACAAATTTCCCGTCGCCGTTGTTGCAGAAGTTCTCTACTTCCTCGGAAGTAACAGATCGACGTCGACTGGAACACTCTTCGCGATACGTCGACGAATATTCTTGATCGCCGTTCATCATACTGGAAGACTCGGATTTTTCTCGGTAGATTATTTCTTCGCTGTAATCGTTCATCTGGGAATCGGTCCCATCGGTCGTGTATTCCGTATCATCGGTAGACATGTAACCATTGTTACAGTGGTCTTGAAGCTTTACGAGTTCCTCGTATCTTTGTCGCTCGGTTATTCTGCGTTGTAATCAATTAAAACGATATTGCAATCCCGTCTGACCAATTTTCAACAATAATTCAACAAATGAAATTTTATTCCGATAGAACGAAATTAAATGAAAAAATGAAGAATCTCTTATAACTTTAAACAGATCTAACATATAATTTTCTACTGGTAGAAGATTATGCGTAAGTACTCTAGTATATTATTTGTACTTGATGCTTGCAAACGTTTGCTTATTTTGACGTATACACGTGTGAATCACGCGCTATCTTCACGCACGCGAAATACGTAAAAGTCAGAGTGAACAGCGATAGTTCAAGATGAGATATTGCAAGAAGGATTGAAAGATGAGAATGGCATCAAGTTGAAAGACACAAGGAAAGCACGCATCGAAAGCGCGAATCGAAAACAAAACGTCGTATAAGAAATAAAAAGGAAAGAGCGTCGAAATTTAAATGTCATGTTGTCTCACCTCCTCCTGTGCTCTTCCTCGTTGTTGTATTTAACGGAATTTTGCGTTTCAAAAAATCGCGTTATATCGTTATCGAGGGGAGATTGTCGTATAATTGGGATAACCTTCGGACTGAATTGTTTGTACTGCAGAACTGGTCTACAAGTTTTCTCGAACTCTTGTATCAATTGTTTGACTGGAATCGGCGTGTACTCGTTCTCTTCGTTATCGATTTCTTGCCGATTATTCACCAACTTCCCCTTGTCGCTAATCGTGCTCTTTACACACTCTGTGATCCGTTGTTCCTTCACATAATTTTTCATCTCTTTGTTAGTAGCGTGCTGCGTATTAGAAAAATTAGATTTATTCAGCGAAGCTTTGCTATAACTGTGATTGCGTCTGTTAGTAGCGATCGATGTCGTCGTAGTCTCGTTAACGTTATTCCTGCCATGATAGATGTTATGTCGTTCGATATCAGGTTCGAATGTGATACGACGTGATTTCTCAACTATCGACGATCGAGATTTGTCAAGAGGGAAGTCATTGTCAGTACCAACGGCTACTTCTCTCAGATAAATCTTTTTCACTTCGGTCTGGTGGTTGCACTCTTTACCGTTACATCGATATTGATTTCGGCCTGGAACGTTTGCAGGAAACTCTGATGGTTAAAACGTACAATATACTCTCGTTCGTTTTGCAATTTCTAAGACGTTAATTAGACTCGACGCCTTAACGTTACCGTGAATCGATTGTTCGACACGTAAACTATAACCGCTTAGAAAAGTTTGGGAAAATCGAGCGTCAATCGAACGCTTTAACCCGCGTCTAGCTATAATAGCTTTGGTCGGTGCAAAGATATCGGTTGGCACCGATGTACAAATAGTTGTTTATTTTAGATATACAACTAAAAAGAACGCGCGGCGGTAGTATTCGCATCGATTGAATAACATCGATGTCGTTTGCCAATTGAAGTCATCGAGGTTGTTGAACCTTAGGCAAATCTCAAGCAGACGTGTCTAACATCGACTCGTAGGTATCTATACAACACGTTGATGATTTTAATGTCTTAGAACGATTTTTTTTTTTTTTTTTTTTAGTCGTTATATCGTAATTTTAGTCTGTAGAATTACATGGAAAGTGAAAACAAGATCGAGAGAGTAGAATAGCGTAGACAGGCCAGAAATAGGTACGAAGCAGTTCACCTCGAATTTAAGTCCTTGGAAATTGTTAGATATTTGCTCATGATGCGAAAACAATTCGAACAAACGAGAAAATAGCGTGGAGCGTTGCCAAATAGAAACGAGCCAACTAGACTGCGTAGTAGGATAAAGAAGATATATCTTTGATCGAAAGTTACGTACCTGTTGTAGGTGGGTTTGTATCGTCTAAAGACAAGTCCACGGTAAAAGGATTATAAAATGATTTTTCAACGGCTGGCTCAGGTACTAGAGGAGGTAGAGTTGCGAACTTCGAACTGCCATTCGTCTCCTATTGATCGAAATTCGATTTCGTTTAACGTCTCTTTCGTTTATTATTTTACGCCCGACGTTGTTTAGAAAAGTAAAAGCCTTACCGGTTTACCCGGATACATTTTCGGCATACCAAGAGTGCTTGGTGTTTGTGGTTGATCTTTGTCTACGACCCATTTTTCAGATCTTTTCCTACGTTTCGCAAATATTTCAGCACCTGTAAATCGATTATACAGATTGAAAAACGATATTTCTTCGGAAGCCTGATAGAACGTCGTTGATTCGGTCGCATGTAGCGATATAAAACCGTTAATACGTGTAAATTACCACGGCCTCTTTGATTGTTTAAATCGCGAACAATATCGAAGAGTTTCTCAGGATTCTTCGGTACTGGTTCGATATTTACTTCTTCTCCCAAAGCTTGAATACCATGTATATCCAACACTTTTCCATGTGGATTCATCATGCATTTCAGAGGAATTTTCTCCTATCCAAACAACATTCTCGTTAAAATACAGTTGTGCGTAGTATTGGTATATTAGCGAGTACGATGATATTACGGTACACATATACGTATACGATTACAGTTTGTTAACGAGAGAGAGAAAAAAAAAGAAAGCAGATCCCTCGCATATCTATATCTCGCTAACAGTCTCATTTCGATAGATATTTAAAACACAATTTGCAGTAAATATTCGTCAAATTATATGTCGTGTAAACCGAGTTGTACGAATATTACAAACAAGAAGATATACACGTGTGTTAATTTTTAACGCGAAAGAAATTCTGCATTTGGTTAATCAAGTAGATAAATTGAAATAATCCGATATAATCTTTAAATTTGTAATAGTTGCTCGTAATTACGAATTGTCTTGAACCGAATCGAATACTATATTTGTACAATGGATTCGCTAATACTATAGAAACAAAATCGATGTTACTTCGTCGTTCTTCACGTTTTCACATTACCGAGTGCGCAACGAAATTTCTTACATTTCTGAAATGTAAGAACTTATTAGTGACACGACGAGTAACAAATATTCGAGGTATATACGTATTTAGCGGTAATAGGAGAAGATTATAAATTCGAACTGACGTATATCTATCAAAATGAGACTCGTTATTTCGTGGTAAACGTCATGAAAAATATGAATGTAGAAATACGCACTGCAATTTCCAACACACACCACTTACTCTATGAACAGGTATCAAAGGTTCTTCTGCGTCTTCTACACCTGCAATTCATCGATTCGAACAATTGAAACAAATTTTTATACGGTAAAACGATCAATTGCGATAAATACATGCTACGTCTATTTGTAATTATTCGCAACGTATCGCGCGCGAGTGTTGGGGTGAAAGAGTGTGTTGTTCGTCAAATTATTAATCGTTACGCGCATATACGTACAGTATACACGTACTTACCATTGCCATCGTGAATCCATTTAACCGATCGTTTCTTTCTGTTCACGTACATAGATTGACCTTTACTTTTCATATTTTTTACATCGCTCAACGAATGCGAAATTCGCCGAGCGAGCTCAACTTGATCCTCGACGGTCGGATGCGACGGCGCATAAAAATACGAGGACGCGAACATTTTTCCTACGAGCACAACGTTTTTCATATTTGTTATCAATTACAACACGACGACGTAAAAATATGATATACCTAATAAACATTACCTGTTACAATCTCATATACGAATATTTTTTATCTCTTTGGCAACTTACTATTTTTGGATTGCATGATGCCCTGCGAATCTGCGGCTGGTGTGAGTAATTTCTGCAAATTGACCGGTGTACTTCCATTGCTCTCCTTCGAAATAAATAATAACAAGTCGGTTTAATAAAAACATTTAGAAACAAAAGAGGGTTTGCATAAATCTGCAAAACCTTTTAAGAAGTATATATATAAAACTATTGTAAATAGTTATATATATATATTATATATATATATATTATATTATATTATTATATTTAATATTATATTATATAAATATTATATTATATTATATATATATTATATTATATTATATTATATATTATATATATATATATATATGTATATAAGAGATCTACACACTAACTACACACTATATGTATATATATAATATGTTAGTGTGTAGATCTGTGACGTTTATTTTGATTGCGACGATCGCCAATTGTTTGGAATTTTTATTATCAGATTATTTCGAATAAATAACGACGAAAGCAAACGTTCGTTTCTCTACATTAAGTTTCTGTCCCGCCTATTTATTTAATATAAGCTTGACACTGTTGACAGTTGAATGCGTTTTAGCTAAGCGAATGCATTGTTGGCATTTTCCGTGAATCCTTGTTGCAGACAGATTCTTCTGTAGTACGTATATCATTGTTTTCGCAATTCTTACTTTAGCTCAATTATTTTACTTTAATATAACTTTTCGTATAACTTTTTAATTAGAAATTAATATTTGAATACATGAAAGTTTAAAAAGAACGAAAGATATGGAAAGTTTGATACAAAGAGTTATTTCTTTGTAAGACATTAATTAGTTATTTGCAATTTTAATAGCCAGCTATTTTAATAGCTATATACATTGCGTGTTCATTATTTCAGAGCTGTGCATCTTAAGACGTACATACGAAACGATCCGCACTTGTAATAGAGTAATTTTAAAGAGGAAAAATGGATGTAAACAAGCTGACGAATATAAAGTAGGCAAATTTACAGAGCCACAAAGTTACACGGTCACAAAGTTAATATAGGTTAATCCCATATTCGCTAAATAGTACATATATGTATACGTATAAATATTTTTATCGTAATGTTGGGAAAGTAACCGACAAATGTCTCGCAAGTACGAAAGAACCTCGTTTATCTTCAAATGTTAATCGCTGTGCAATCGTGCTTTGTAATACAAGATAATGCGAATACAAAGTGAACCTAAAGTGAATATAAAGAGAAAAACGTGTCTGTTTAAGTAACAAATAAGTATTCGTAATTCTAAATAAATAAACAATAAATCGTGCAATTTACGAGTCGTAAAACCTTTATCGTTTTTGTGATCGAGGCATAAAACGCAATTTGTTAATGGCAAAATATAAATAGCTTGTTTCCTAAACGTATTATTAAGACGGTGTTTATCGCTTAAATAACGTACCTTTACAGTAGGGAAGGAACGAGGGGTAGGGGAGAAAGAGAATCCAACGCAAATATTTGTAAATGTATCGACTATTGTTATCACTGTGCTTAACACGACGCTAAGTCAGATTTAAAGAATCAAATATTAAGCCAAACACACCGAAGACTTAATTTCCGCGGTCATAAAGTAAACACGATACGTATACTCACCATATCGAAATGCAGTATCTTTGAAGTAAGATGCTCGAGAAAGTTCCTCTTTGCAGGATCGTGCCTATCAGAGGGCTTAAAACCACGGGAACGTATTACAACATTGTCCGCAGAGACGCTTCGTTGCAGGTAATTCTTTTCTTGTAAATTACCGTAATTCACACTGTACTGGTACTCTGCATCCTTTGAATTTTCGGACGCGACTCTGTACGAACTGTACGTGTTGCTCAAAACGTTCCGCTTCGTGTTATTGTGTCTGCCGAAATGGTAACTGTTTAGTCTGTGTTTTCGCGCAAACCGTTCAATCTTCGCTATATACTTTGCTTTCTTATAATAAATCGATTTTTGAATTAGAAAAGAATATAAAAATATTGATATTACTGCCGTAATTACTTTTAACGTAGTTTCACCGTTAGATAAATGAAATTAAATTTTAAAGTTCCATTTCTGATACGAAATAAACAATTGTTCCCTTCTTTTTTATAACTTGCGCTAAAGTAAATTTTAAATGATATTATTTTGACGATTGAGAAATGTAATAACGTATAAAAGATCATACAAATCATAAATATCACAGTATAATTCGTATAATGTACGTATATTTAAAACGAACGTAATAGCTCTTTTTCACTTGAAATGTTGCTTAATTCGAAATATTTTAGTACAAAGATCCGCTCGACGGTTCCGATTAATCAACGCACAGCGTACAGTTAGTAAAATTATGCGTAATACGTATTTATAAAAGGAGAAAGAAGAGCGAAACTGTGCAAGATTCGACGAGAATTCATCTCGTAAATGGTATTATACGAACGAAACGTTTTTCAAGAAATTTTACGTATAAAAAATATTGTATCTTAATTTTTTGTTCGCGAAGAAACCGTAAACGTAGTTCTAATTTCTTTCCAGAGTATTTTCTTGATAATGTATTAACCGATTACGATTACCATCGTTCGATAAAAATGAAACTTTAATAAAAGATAAATAATGTGTGCAAATGTAAAAAAAAATATCAACAACAAATTCGATATATATATATACATGACATAGGATAAATCTGATTTCTTATCGAAGGAAATTGGTTCTCTTCCAAGCAGCCAATTAATTCCGCGTTGCAGTATTGGCAGCGGTACAATAAGGTTCTGTGCAAAAGAAATGCTAAATTTATCTGTTGTAACGTAATACGCAGTAACAGTTTGAGCGTTGCGTTCGGGGTGTACTACCAGTGCTGTATTTATTAGAAAGTAAGTTTATCGAAAAAATATTTAGACAAATCACGACTAATCGTAAACGTAGAAAAAGTGAATCAATTAATATTTACGAAAGCTCAAATATCGTAGTATAAAGTATAAGGTAAGAATCGAAAGAAAGTTGTTAGTAGGAGGTTGCAGATAATTTAGTAGTAAGAAAAATAATTTTATCAACTTTGCATTCGTAAATATAAATATTAATAAGAATTTATTAATGTCAACGAATGATCGATAAAGTACTTCCGTTTCATTGTTTCTTTTATCGATCAACATTTATTCCATCTTAATATTTATAATTTTAACTCCGACTTCGTATCTTTTTACAATATCGATACGATCGGAAATAATTAAAACGAATTACTGTATTTCTATGAAGCATATAACACGAATTAGCCTCAATTAACGTCAGATCGTAATCCGTTCGTAATCATGTAAAATTGCATTTGAAACGCTTTAAAAAGTTGACGATGTAACAAATTTTTCAAATTTAACATCTCTCATAACTTAAAGTGATATTACCATGTTAACATTCTGACTACGAATAACGTGATCGATCTGTTGCTTTAAATAGATTATTCGGCAGAAGTTCGAGTGTTTTAAAACGGAACGAATTATCGAAGGAAATATCCCCACCGATCGAAAATAATACCAACGTTTAATTCACAGAATTTTTCATTGTCAATTGTACGTGAAAAACAAATTCTCTACGATTGACGATACTATTTATCGTTTCCTAATATTATGTAATTAAAATATTTTTTCCGTTATCCTCGGAAATATAAAAAAAATTTACCAACGGTTGATGTTAACGGTAAGATTGTTTAAAATTCCGTATACTTTAGGCTTTAAAGACTCTAAAGAAGGGTGTTAAGCGATACATTGCCTGTTTAATCATCGAAGCATCGCACGATTAAGCACAGTTTGACTCAAATTACATTTTCGTTGCAGGAGATAACTTAAAACTTGCACAAAAAGTAAGAACGCGGTGAGAAACTTTTTTTCTCGCTAATTTTCTATTTCTTTCTAATTCCCTTTCGAAACGAAAGAAGGAAATGAAAATTTACTTATCGAACGGTGCCCTCCTCATTTCGACGTTCTAACGCACAGTTCGCTCGTTCCTTTCCTCCTTATCTTGAGGCGGTTTTCCTTTTCGCAACAATTCTTTTGCGAATTTACGTAACCCGCGAGCGTGCTATACTCCGAACGAAGTGGACTGTACGGAAAGTGAACGAATCTCACGACGAAGGCTCCCTCGCCATGAAAGACAAAATCGCATCTTACAAAATGTTCCCTGGCACGCACGGACGTGGCCGGCTAGGCACACACAACCGCGGTAACTTCGTCAGCGCGGCACTTAGTGGCTAGCGGTCACCAGCATCGTCCGGTACTGGCTCATTCATACCCGAGACTTATGGCAAAGGAACCGAACGCGGAACAGATATTTATTTTTATATCAAGCGGATTATCATAAATTTCTGGCAAACATGACGGAAAATTTCACGCTCCAGCTACATCGTTCGATAAACGTCTGCTTTTTTTTCGATTCACCTACATACGTAACTGAATCCTCTTCCGATGGAGTCGCCCAAATGCTCAATCGTTCGAAGGACAAGCTCGATGCTTGTTCAAGCTTCTCTCGTCGCTTCTTAACAATCGAACAACACTATGATTCTTCTTCCCTTAAAATTTTTTTTCTTATCTGTAACGTTCACTTGAATGAATTACTGCATAAGCACAGGATGCTTTATAATAGCGCCTAGCCGTCGCTATACCAACTTCCCGACTGCCTTGAGTCGTCTTCGGTAAAAATAGACTATCAGAAAGCGACACCTTAGAAATCAGTGGCTGTTGCTGTACGCCACATAAGTTATACCACCTATTCAATGCCGTCACAATTCCTCTCAAACAACTTTATCATTTTATCATAATAAACATTATCGATATGCAATAAACGATAGAAGCTGAAAAATTGTTTGACGGCAGATATCCCAGATAAATGATAATCTGTTTTTCTATTTGAAATGGCCATATGTTAAACGTCAAATATCTATCTCATAATAAAATTTATACGTAGAAATATATCTTTGGAATAATACACATTTAAATTAATAAAAGTATATTGCTTTTAGATCAATAATTGCGTAATTTTCTTTCGTTATTTAGAATTATAAAAATATTTATTATACGATACATTGAATTCTGAAAAAGTATTACTTCGTTTATAAAATTAAAACTGATATCTATTTATTATCATATACATGTAAAATTAATTATATTTAGTCCCAATCGTCACTATTGATGTCTTGCACAATATCTGTATTTTCTTTAGGTAAATCAATATCCTGGATGTCTTTGCTAACTTTCAGCTTTTTCTTTTTCGATTTAGAACGTTTTTCAGATTTTCCCTCGTCGGATTTTATCTTCAAATCAAAATCACTCTCATCGCTACTTTCTTCTCTATCTTCTTTGCCTTTCTTTAATTTTCTTATAGTTGGTAAACTATATTCAGCGATATCTTCGTTCTTCGTAAGTAGTTTAAGTTTCTGAGATTGGTGGATTTTTATCCAAGATTCATAAAATTTCGATAACGATGTACCTTGCACTTTTATTTTGTTCTCCCAATTCTTTATCTCCTGCATATTTTTTAAATCAATTACGGTTTTATTACGTTCTGTTTCGATATATTTTCTGTTTTCCTCAATTTTATCTAACAGCTGTTTCATTTTTCTGCAATAGTTTGCTATGTGACATTTCTTTAAAAATGCCTTTATCTAGAAACAAAAACAAGTAAGCGTATAAAACCTCCGTTCCAAGTGTCACAATTGCATTAACATAAAAAAAGTTCGATTATAACGAGTGAATTAAGATTAATACTGTCAACGTTCATTTGATAAAAATAAGAACATATAGATACAGTACGTATTATTGAGTTCTGAAATGTTTATGGATATTATCATGTCGTGTCTATGTAATGCTTAAATTTCAACGTGAGTATCAAATCAGTGCTTGAAGTTTTTAACATCTTCATTATCTATTATATATATAGTATACAAACTATAATTATGCTTTATCGCTTCATCAAATGAAAACATCCATAATTAACAACGGACAATATTAATTTTAGTATAATTTTGTTTATTTAATTTATACCATCTATTCGAATATAAATAATTGACTTACTTGTATTATACATGATATATATAAATCCGGAAAATATACTGTATGACTATCTTTCGCAGCATTTTCTAAAATAAGCTTATATATTGAATCGATAACATTATCTTTAAAACCATTTTCCTGTAATTGGGACTTGGACATCCTTAAGACACAAATGAAGGGTGTTGGCTTCATTGATACTGCCTTATGTTTCTTATTAAAATCATAAGAATTTAATATCTGCAAACATAAGGAATCTTACAATGTACAAAAGATTTAAATATCGTTATAGTGATGTTAATTGTAAATGGATTCGTGTACATTTAAATAAGAGTTTTAAATGAAAAAAATGGAAAATGTTTTTTTAACGATGAAATTGGTGCTTCAAATTAAATATTTGCGGTATTTATCAAAATACTAGAATTGATTTCTAAAATTATTTTTCATCTTTTCTAAAAAAAATCTGTAACGCATCATACCTCTAATAAAAATGGTAATACAGGTATAAATGTCCCAGTTTCTCTAGAAATATCTATTAGCATTTGTAAACAGTGAAATCTCAGGGGATAATATTGTGGCGTTGGTATTACTTTGATAGTTCCTATAATAATCTGTAAATACATAATACATGTTAAATATTTGATTGATTAATAAATTATAACATTGAAAATAAGAGTACATACTTGTACAAGAGGATATAAAAGTGAATGTAACATGGAATCGCTTTGTGATAAATTTATCAATTCTGACCAAAATCTCAATGAATTTATGTACTGCCAATTATACACAGCTTGAAAGTGTTCCTGCAATGCATTAGATATGGATTGATTTATTAATAAAACACAATAGTAACAGAAAAGTATACATAGTATTTTACTTTAAATATTATTACCTTTTTTTTTAAAGTCATAGCATTTCTTAAATGAATAGCTAGCTGTCTAATATATAAGAAAGCGTGATTGTAAGCTAAATTATTATCTAGCAGATACATTTCAACTAAGGAATGTCTCATAAAATTTATTCCAGGTAAAGTTGTAAGGGATACAAATTTAGAATTTTCGACATATTTTACATACATCGTCTGCAACATATTAATTTAAAAATATTAACTGTACCTTGCTATATTTTTATTATATATATCATAAACGCCAATATAGTATTAAAATTCTATTTTTACCTTAAATAATTTTTCTAATACAGATTCCTGATTGCTGGTCGCAATACGTAATATGCTCAAAAAAGAAACAACACGAACAGTTTCTTCTCCAGTTGACCAAAATTTCAATAAAATCTTCAATAATGGCTTAGTTAATGATGGAAATGACTGTGTATATGGTAACATTTGATGTAAATGTTTTAAAAGGATCGTGAGAATATTAGATGACGTTACATTTTGTAAAATCTATAAATAAATACACATATATAGCTATAATGATTAAAATCCATCATGCTCAATGTTTAAATATTAGTAATGGTATTTACCTTAATTAAATCTGTTAAATATGACTTGAGAATATTTTTTACTTTTCCAAACCTTT
This sequence comes from Bombus waltoni, assembly GCA_014737395.1. Taxonomy (NCBI): domain Eukaryota; kingdom Metazoa; phylum Arthropoda; class Insecta; order Hymenoptera; family Apidae; genus Bombus; species Bombus waltoni. The sequence continues at coordinate 3,078,632 of JACXII010000055.1, forward strand.
TAATCTTATGAATTTGAATCCGATTATCCGAACTCAGTTTTAAATAACGCTTAAGTGCATCCGGTAAATACAGTATACATAGTTGTACGACTCCATTAAATACTAAAAATATTTTAATTGTTGAAATAGAAAATACATTTATTCAATATTAATGTTGAATGTTAAAGAAGCTAACCTGCACCACCCTCTACTTTATATTTTTGGAATTCTGGATCAGCAGATTCAGCTACAGTCTGTAACGCGGCATGAAAAGCTTCTACAGCACATTTAATCGTTTTAGATGATCTGGAAAATTATATACAGACGCATATAGTACATATATACAAACTAATGCAACCAGTTTGATTAGTAGCAGTACAAAACGAATTACTAATATAAAACAGTACTTGTCTTTTTGAATATCTTCTTGCCATGTTTTTAACAATTGCAATGTGATTTTTCGTTCGTCCTTTATTTCATAATCTTGATCTATTTCATAATCACTCTCGTCGCTAGCAACCTGAAATTTTATACATATAAAATAATATTTCTCTATCCTCTCTTATTTTTGATATCATATAGTTTTAATTTCATTAATATATGGAGATATTTCATTTTCATACCTCTAAATGACTACTGGGTATATGTTTTGTATCTAATTCATTTAATGAGGATTTTTCATCATCGTCAATGTCATTATCCTCGTCTGATATATTAAATTCTAAAAGACTTTTATCATTTTCTTTTAAATATTTATAAAATTCAGGGTCTGTATCTTTCAATTTCATTAAAGATTTCTTATGTTCTAATGGATCCATGTCACTTTCGCTACTTCTTGCATCATCTTCATAGGTATTTTGATCTATCGCATAATATATAAAATTCTATGTAAATAAAATATAATTTTTGGTGACTTCTGAAGAAGATAAATTAATATCTTTCTTCAATTATATATTATATACATTATATGTTTTATAGATATCATCTTTTTTTATAATATACCCAATGTATGAGCTTTTTCAAAAGCTAAGTATGTGTAACGCGTGGTTGTAGAATATCTATGTTAATGATTAAAATTAAACCGAATAATAATACATATGTTATATTTTTCAGGGATGTTATACATATATAAAAAAAAGTTCTGTTTGCACACTATTAAGAATGCTTAAGTACAAAGATACAGACAGTATGTCATTATAGCCGATTGTCTGAAGCATAGAAAATTTTTACTTGTTCCTAACTTTAAAATTATTTAACTTACACAAACATTCGATCAGAGTCATAGCCACAAAATAAAGCATCGTTGCAAAATCATTATTAAAAAATTTGTTGACACAATATTTACGATTTAAATACACAAATTATACACGTGACACACACGTGTCTTTCTTATATAATTCAAATTTAAATTCAAATCTCACATATTTTGATATATCTAATTTTCATGGATTATTCATAATTATAAATCAAAATGCTTATTAACGTTTTAAAGCAATTGTTTCACCAGTGTCCAAGTTTCAAACGTATCTTTGAGGTTAATGTTTGATTTTGGATATTTTGAACCAAAATGATATAAAAAAGCAATTGACTGTTTACTTTATCCACCTATTTCTTTCATTCATCATTACCTTGTTCGTTATTATCATTGTCATTTATTTCATCGTCAAAATTTTGACTAAAAAAATCATCTGTAGTTACATTTTTTAATTGCTTTCTCTTCTTTGTAACAAGTTTTTTTGTTTTTTCCTTCACAGATTTTGCTTTTTTTATTTTCATGATTTAACTGCAAGCAGAAACGAGTTAAACATAAATTTATACATATGTATAAATAAATTTCAAGAAATAATATTAACACAATACATATAACCTATAAGACTTCCACTGCTACTTTCTTAGTTTGATATTATATTCTTGTAAAATATATATGTACCGTATACAAATAAAAAGAAAATGAGAATATCGTTTATTTATGTTATATGATATTTTTGGTTTTTAGCTTAAAATGTTTACAATTCTACCTCGTTTTAAACACTATTTCAATTTCTCACGTGCATAACTTGGTTAGTCAATAACACAACATTTAATAATGGTAAATGCAGGTACCTGACATAACTTTTGACATTGATAAAATAGAAACCATTCCTATCATCAAATACTTTCAGTGATATTTACCGACGGGGCGAGGAGGTATCTTTTTAGAAAAATCTTTTTTCTAAAATTATCATCATAACAGAGATACCTAAAATAAATTCATTTTACAAAGGACGGGAAGTAATTATTTATTACATATTTGCACTGGTAAAATTATTATTCCGTTTGAGTTCACTTAATGCAGAAGAATTTATAATTACGTAATACTTGTATAATAGTTAATAAAATTTGATAATATTTGAATTAAAAATTAAGAAAGTCTACTAGTAAATGTTCGAATTATTAAGCCGATGAATGTGTGTGAAAATAAACAAATTGATAATTAAGATGTCGTAGACTATTATAATCTGTACACGTGTTTCAGGCAATCGCTATGTTCGAAGACTTTATAAAATCTTGTTCGCAAGTAACACACTTCTTTTCTCGATATTCTTTTCTATTTTAAGAAAAAATACCTATATTTTTAACAATTATTTGCTAAAGACAAGAAGACTTAAATAACTTGGTAGTAAGCAAATTCATTACGTAACGAACTGTAGGAGAAATAGATCAACCATGTACTGTGCTCTCTACCTAAAAAATATTAGTAGGCACATGATCTCGATTACCACCAACATGGGATACCATTGATACGATATAATTTTTAGAACACCGGAAACGTAAGTTTAAAAAAGATTTTAATATAATGTAAAAAGCTCGAGTCGATCAATTAACGAGTAATTAAGAAACAATTAAGATTAGGACAATTACAGAACGATAATAATCCTTTGTTCACTGTTATTCTAAGAGTTTCTCAAACAGTCAACATATACATATGCATATATATTGTACATATATACATATATACTACGAAATATCGGAGACTTCTGTCCATTGGCTTCATATTTCTTTAAAAATCGCTCGATTAACCATGTGATATACGTCTCTGAATTTTTTTAAATATCACTTACAATCTCCGATACGTAAAAAGATTTGAATCTTCGTTTAAAAAGTAGAAGATGCTCTTAAAGTATCGAAAAATACAAGTAACAGGAAAGCTTCGAATACTGCATTATGCGACCGGCTTATCGTACAAGATTCATACGAACCAATTTTCGCTAATGTTATCACTTATGCCAACTTATGGAATTATCGAGAAGTTTCGCTTATTTACGTATCTTTCCCTACACCATTTAACATCACATATGTATTCATGTACGTGCCTTGCGTAAGAGCTATTGAAGCGTGCGTTAAAAGAAAAGGCGGAATATAAAGATACAGAAACGTTGAAATAATTTTTTTTAATAACCTATTTCTTCGCGAAATATCAAATTGACGTTAAATTTTGTAAATAAAACGGTAGTTTTTTTTATGTCAAAATTTGAAACAGTAGCTAATTTACTATCGAGAAGCATCAAGCTTCGTTTATTCCAAACAGCGAAATATCTTCGAAACTGCTATTCATGATCTTACTACGATATTCATTCGGATAATTATTTACTTTACCTATAGTAAATAAGCAAGACAACGCTTGCTGATTTTTGTGTAGGCGCCTAAACGCCTAAGTAATAATTCTTATATTGTCGTCACGGTCCTTGAATTTGACGATAATAGACGCCACTTCCCATAGCACAATGATAAATAAAGCGTATCGACGATGGATAACAGAAGAACCACGTCGTTAAAATATATGCAATGTTTATTAGAGAGATGGTTGAATCTACAGCGTTATCGTCAATTAAGAGATTAGTATGAAACTGATTGACCGGTTCGAGCTTCTATTGCGATTAAAGTACGTAACGATGTTATCGGTGTTTAGGACACAGAATTAAGCGGCATCTGTAGAAAATCGATTGCATCTTTAAATTTTGATACGGAAGAATTCACTTGACGGGGATCACGTGGACATTTTCTAAGTAAATTCTTCTGCGAGACAGTCGTTTTAACAAAAAAAAAAAAAAAAAAAAAAAATGAATGAGAGAAAAGATTCACAAAACGACTAGAAGTTGTTTCACCCGAACTGATGGACGTAAGTTTGTTACATTTATTTAAAAATATATATCTTACAAGATATAAATCTTTCGTAATTTTCCAATGAACATGATAAATGTAGCTGAAACATAAAACTAAGATTAAGACTAAAATTAAATGCAAATGATACGTTAGCAAACATTGATTTATTATTTTTAATGTATCTTCGAAAGCCGTTTGGAAAAACGTAAATTTATCTTACATTCTATTACACGTATGTGTATCCTTTTCTGTTTGAAAATCAATTTTAAGTTTTCCAAAATGAGAATAACATTTTATAACAACTTTATACGTTATGCACAATTAGCCGAAATATTAAATTTGGCATACGACATGTATAAACCATCTCGCGTACAGCAGTAGTATAATTTATCGGTTTGCCCACTCCTGTGAGAATAATTAATGCGCGTTATGAAACACCCTGTCTGCCGCCAATGTAGCGTCTGAAACACTGAAGGTTTGCATACAGTGGTGTATCATGCGGTTTCCTACTCTTGTAAATTCTTCCAACATATCTTTTACGACATCATTGTTTGTTCGTAATATCGAAAAAGCTACGTAATATTGAAAAAAAGAAAGAAAAAAAACGAGAGAACATAACGATTTATAACAATCCGTAAAGTCTCTTATCGTCTTCGTTTCGTTTTCAAAATGTATCACATGCGCGTAAACTTATATTAGTTAATTATCGTTTGTATGTCGATTGTGATTTCCAGAGAATACGGTAAAAAATTTACGAACAGTCAAATCTTTTTTCCTAAATCGCGTGTATCTTTTAATCAACTAAAAACGATTTTAATTACGGTTTAAATTTGATCAAAGCGAAATTCGTTTAACGCACAGTAGATCAGTTATCAATGTATCTATACTATAGCTTTTGACAAAAATTAAAATAATATTTTCATCAAAGAATACGATCAAAGAAAAAAAAAAGAAATCGGTAGTATTTTTAAATTACATTACTCTATTGGTAATGCTTGCTCTTAAATGTCCAATCCAATAGATGACACGATCGTTGAACATTTGTTGGTCAGTTTGTCAATAATACGAAGAGCATACGATTAAGATGCGACGTGCTGTGAAACGAAGACGTGTCGCAGAGTGCAGTAATTCCATTCGATATTTATTTTTAGCAAACACCGATATATTTAGCATAGTTTAATTCGAAGAAAATGTTATCTTCATTGTCGCGCCTTTACCACATACGGCCGTGAAAGAAACATCGCGCGTATATACTCACGTGTCCTCGGTTAGCTCGAACTTACATATATAAACGATACGTGCACTCAGTTCGATGACTAAAACAGAATCGGATGGTGTTATAGCGCTTCACTGGGTTTACTTTGTTTCGTCGTTCAACAGGAATTATCTGAATATCAAAGTGTAACGTACTACATCAACGAACGAAATGAATATTTCCAACGCTGATTTGGTCGATCAGTTAAAGCACACAGCGAAACTCTGGTATCTTGTTAACCCCTATGAAACGATTTTCGAATTCTCGCACGAAGTTCCCGATTATCAGCAGCAGGTAACCACATTTATATTTTATAATAATATAGAGCGCGAAACATATCTCTTCTTACTGCTGCTGCCGCAAAATTATTTATATAATTAACGAACAGTAAGTTTTACATATTTTCGCGTTAAATTTTAATACAGTGTTCGGTAAAGAAGACAAAATTGCGTGTAGTGCGAAGTTTATGAAATAATATGTACATATATACGTTGTCGATAACACTGTATCAAACATAAACATTACATCAATTAAGATAAGATAAATGTATTATACGTAGGTATGGTTACCATTCTTGGTCCTTATCGTATTTGAGCAAATTATACTGATCTTTAAGAAGAAGAGATTCCGCTTGAACGATCAAGTGACTTCCTTATCTCATTGGATATTGCAAGAAACTAGCCGGTAAGCATAGGTAACGTTTTGTTATTTAGCTCCTGTTGTTAATTTTTATTTTTGAAATATATCCGCAATGACCGCTTATTGCAAATTAAGAAAGACACGTTTTAAACATCGGTACGATATTACGAACAAAATATTACGAAAATAATTATCATATATAGAACCTACTAATTTACAGCTTTCCGATAACAGCATCTGAAACAGTTCTACTACTCGACGAATACATCATCGAATACGATTCTTGAAGATAAACGCGAATAATTCGAGTTTAAAAGGCATCAGAAATCTTTAATAATCGTACAATTTAATTGTATATTTATTTAAACGTAGATATAGCAGCACGGTATAAGATATGAAAAAAGGCAAAAATTCCGTTTTCACATAAACGATATATGTTTAATATAATACGTTTATAGAATTATCGCGAAAGCAAGTTCGTTTCGCTTATCCAGTCTAACGAAAAAAAAATCAGATTTTCTCAATAGCGAATACGTACATATATGATGGAATCGTTTAAAGATACGAAATCTATTTACGTCCTACTGATCTTAATGCGTATTTTTAATTGACACGGTACTTGGTGCATTCCCGTTGATGTGCGCTACAAAACGATGTACAAATATCCGTATGCTTTTATACGGTCTAGTAATCCAGTCCTTTATACTAACTAGGTCTAGTAATCGCATCAACATATATTACCTATCATCTTATCCGAAGTATCGTCGTATCTTTCGACTGAGAATCCCGATCAAACTCTGTAAATTAATAAATAACACCGAAATAACTTCTACTCTTTTTTTTACAAATCAATTATCTTCTAATTAATATCTCGACGATGAAGTAAGTGATTCGACTTTAATATCTTCAACGATACGTTCCAGTATTTTCTTCCGTGGTGCCGAGTATTACGCGTACATCGTAATTTACGAGAAATATTGCTGGTGGAATCTGCCTTGGAACTCTCTATGGACTTGGTGTATCACTGCCGTGGGGGTGGATTTCTGTTACTATTGGGTTCACCGCAGTAACCACGGTTAAATTCCTATCCAACCATGTGTGTGTGATTGTCCATCCTCTACTTGACAAATTTATAGTGTTTCTCGCCCGTTTACAGAGATACACTTTTTATGGGCTCAGCATCAAGTACATCATAGCAGCGAAGAATTCAATCTCGCGGTTGGTCTGCGGCAATCCGTCTTGCAACACTGGTGTAACTTCGTAAGTATCGCTCATGTTACATACATATGTGTTTCACGTTACGAAATGAGAAAAATAAGGAAATTCGATGTTTCACATATTTGCGTACACACTGCGTTCTTCTTTTTACTCGTATGTAAATGAACCAACAACGAAAGGAAGAATTTATCAAACGATTTCAAAAATACACTTGCCAGCAAAATTGAAAGATCTCGAAATTTTTGCCGAGAAGAGTATGGATGTCTGAATTGTTGTAACGCTCTGAAAAGTATTTTCAAAGAAAATTAATCTATTCTCAACAAGCTTGAGGTTGACAGGGACTCGGTAAAAATTTATATTTTCAAATTAAATTAAATTGCCCAATGCTGAGTTAAAGCATATTCTATCGACATGACGTAATTTTGTAATTATAAATAAATAATTTGCCTAAACGTTAAAACGTTATAGCATAAACTTTCTCTAAGAATAAAATATCGCTTCGTAAAAATTTGTATGTAATTCACATTTTGGAGATATGGTATCGGGGTAAGAGGGCATGCGTTCATATAACAATATGAGAATCGAAATATGACATCATTTTCAAAAATTAGCAAGCGTGCAAAAATGTTATTCCTGATAGTAATATGCTGTATTATAGAGATACATGTGTGTGATCTGTTTACAGATGTTATATTTACCTCTTGCATTATTTATACCGCCATCGCATTTCATCGCACATAATCAGTTTAATTTAATTTATCAATTATGGATTCATACGACTGTCATTGATGATCTTGGACCGTTGGAGTTAATATTCAACACACCAAAACATCATCGTGTACATCATGGTAAAAGACAGATGAATTTTATATTATATTAAATGATATTGTCGATAATCATTATTACGATTATTATCAATTACAATTGTTATGTATCGTGGATAGGTTGCAATTTATATTGCCTGGACAAAAATTACGGTGGCGTTCTCATTATATGGGATAAATTATTTGGAACATTCACGCAAGAAAAAGAAAAGGAAGAGATAATTTATGGTTTAGTTGTTAGTGCTCGATCTTTTAATCCCCTGTATTTACAGGTAAGGTCATGTCCGTTTAGACCACATTTCTTTATCCAACTGTTAATGAAATGCACGATCATTCCGTTACATAAACTGACAATCAGTTATGCAAATGTGTGTTCGATTGACATGATTTCAGAACTAATCTATATTTTAATGAACCGCAGTAATCCATACTTTAATTCGTTCATTTATAGATTAATTTATTCGTATATCGAAAATTACAAATTAAAGTATTTATGCTTATATGTAATTTATAATAATTTTGCCTCTAATATACTAACGCGTGTTGTTTATAACAATATACGTTCAAATCTAGTCTAGTCCAGTATGTGTAACACATTCGTACATAGCATAGCGCTTTCGTTTGTTAATATAAAACATAATAATTTTGAATTGTTACAGACATTTTACACCGCGCAATTAATTAAAAAGAGTATACAGATGTCAACTGTTATGAACAAGTTGGCTGTTATCTGGAAAGGTCCTAGTTGGTTTCCAGGTAGTCCTCGCTTAGGTCTGGATAAATACAAAATTAATGTAAGTTTTATATTTTATACGCTTTTACGTTGTTGCGACTGCATTATCATCGCTATTGCGCCTACTGTTACTGTTGTTATTAGACTCAACTCACAAATGTATTTGAAAAAAGTACCATCTCTTGTTGTACATTGCATTATTTTCTGATACGTTACCAACGATGTTCTACGAATAATTCAACTGATAGAAAGAGAATTAAATTGTATGAAAGTAAAAAAAAAATCGGCTCGCTGCAAATGTTCGGATGCATCATTAAATAATATTTAAGAATATATAATTTGCTTTTAAGAATATTAATGGATTTATGTAATTGGTATATAACAGCAAATGCCGATATGACATAAGTACTAGTTTGAATCACCAAGACCACATAAACCGGTTTGGTTTTATTATGGGTATTCTTCACCACAGGATCATTGAATCTCATAATCATGAATACATTTATTCCAAAGCACGTTTATGGTAATAATATCATTGTCGTTATTTCCAATAGGTTACATCTAGGATTAAATACGATAATTATATACCGCAGTGGCAAAACATTTACGTAATTATACATTTTTGCCTAGTTCTTTATCATCATCTTCAAATATACGACGAAACACAGGTGAGGATCGTAATAATTGAATTATCTGTTTGTTATATGCTCAAACGTTGTACTTGTCCATTTTTAAAATATTAAATACTTTTCTATATAGGATTTAAGGACCGTATCATGGGGATTTATCGTTGTTAATAATTTGCTTGCTCTTACCACTATCGGTTTACTATTTGATAAATCAAAATATGCTGGCATTTTGGAATTTATTCGGTGCTTTATTTATTTAAGTTTCTCCAGAATATGTTGTTCAATAAATTTATATATCTATTATATATATGTAACTTCGTTTTGCATTTGGATCTTACATTTTCTCCGGGCAGTAAAATCAAATTTTATAAATGTGAGAAGGTAGAGGAATTCAACTAATGTTATAAAGCATGATGAAAATATTTGCACATGAATTACGTATTTAGATTATATACGATTATTTTATCACATTGATATTTATACGATAAATGATACATTATTCGATATTACTGTTGTACGCATTTCACAAACAATAAACATCGTGAAATATAGAAATTAAGTATTTATAAATATGATCGTAAGGATTTGTCCATAGTTATCCTCGTTTGAATAAAAAACTGGTTATATCCCACACATAGGCATATTCACTATCATACAATACAAAACGTTTTCACCATTAATACAGAAGCATATAAATAATAAAGTGTCTTTCGTACGTTCATTTTGTGTAAAAAAGTTGAATAAATTTTCCTACAAGCAATAAGAAAATAACATAACTTTTTGAATACGATCAATATAGTAATGAGAAATACCATGTACATATATATATTGCTGTTATATATGAAGAAAATCGCGAACAAGATCTACAAAACTTTGATTTATAATAATCAGGTTTCTACCTGAACTTACGTCATTGGCCTCCTTTAAATCTTCGATCCATTGCGACTTTATTTAAAAAAAGTTCTTTGAATGCTATAGAAACAACAAAAAAATAGAATTCTTTTCTTACGCTCTATGTGCTTGTTTCATCATTGCATAATGATAAATAACATTTGGTAATTATTAACAAAGTAGCTCGCCTCACCGATTTCGATGGTTTTTCAATATGTTCTAGAAATAAACATTTTGAACAACTTTTTCCTATTCGTATAAATTATACGTATAAATTGTGCGTGTAATTGTGCGTCTGTGGTAGTGTACTCGTTAGTATTGCGGCGGGCGAGTACAATAACTCAATCGAAACCTAGCCCTTATTTTTTATTTATAATACGAATGTATAATGTTCAAAACGTTAATTTCTACAAAATATTCCAAGATCATCGAAATCGCCGAGGTGGGCCTTCTCTTTATAAATAATTGCCAAATATTTTTTATACGAAATTTTGTAGAAATTCTCCCGATCGTTCGTCTTCGATATCATTTTATGATAAAGTATTTGATTGGATTAAAAAATTGAAAGCTTTAAAATTCCTGAATTATTCCTTCTTTTACGTATGCAACAGGTTTAGATAGCCGTTGTTCAAAGTATGTTTAGAATGCGGGATGTCAAGTGTTTAAACGGCACTGTTGACTTGAATATACGCCTTGCAGCAGATTGTTCCGCAGATAAAACTTATAAATAGTTCCATGTGCTTACTTAGATATATGCAAGTATTGTACAGGATGTTACAGAAAGGAAGTTACAAGATTTTGCGAACTTGTAGCGATCGTCGTTTCTGTTTTGTGCAAAATCAATTTGAAAGTTACAAGATACTTAAAAGTTAAAGAATATTGTACTTTTAACATACGCGTACAAAAGAGCTAAACTAGACAGGGTGATTCAAAATATATCTGCTATACGTGTTTAAAAGTAGAGTGAAACGACTTACAATTAGGTAAATTAGGATTATACAATTCCAAGTAGGATAAGTTATAATTTTTCTTGCGTTTATTTTTTACGAAATTACAAGATTCGAAGTTACAAAAATGGTAGAATACATTCAATTACTTAAAATCTTATGGTTTTCAAATGATCCTAAGTATAAAAAATCACACCTTTTAATTCATATTCGTGTTCATGTTAGGTAAAACAACGTGAAAATTGAACAAAGTTCGTAATTCACTCTGTTTGCTAGAATACTTGATAATTACTTACTACGACAGACGCTCGAAGTTGTCGAACTTGGATACATCATTTAAAGAAACGACGAAACAGCGTGACACACATACAATCATATAAATAATCTTTAAGAACCGTAAATATTGACAGTCTTCTGATTTGTATTATTTTGTTTGGTATTATACACTCTCGATATCTCGTAAACGAGTACATCTGGCTAATGAATATCAATATCAAGTAAATTATGGATCATGATTAAGCACATAAATATAAATATTGCGTAACGATTGATTTTTGCAGAAACTAATCTGGATAAAAATTATATTTAGAAATAACTTAGCGACTGATAAAAATAATAAAGCCATTAATTTTGTTTAGTAATGAAACTATAGTTATTGTTAGGAAGTTAATGTAAGTAGTATTATCCTATAATACTATTCTACAGTAGAAATGTCCCATTTGGGTCTAGACGCTCCAACCGTACAATAGTTTGCATAATTTTTATATTTAATATGTTTAGTTCTCAAATAGTTTCTCTTATTTGAGAGAGTATTCTTCCTTTTCTATATGATACAACAAAATGACTTACCAATGTTATACAACAAAATTAAATGATATATTTCTAAAATCTTATAAATTTCAAATTTAACTTTTTGTTTCTTTTTTTTCTTCTAACAATCATATGCAACGGATGTTATTATGAATTTATTTATAATCGTAGATATTTATCGTGCAATCGATAAAGAAATAATGTAGAATTTTAGAGGCAAGTAAGTTACTTCCATTATTTTGCTTTTTTATTTCGTTTCACTTTTTAGCTATCAATCAATCTTAGCCCTTTAAAATCGAAAACATATCCATAGACATACTTACAGAAAATACAAAAACATATGTACGTATGTAGCGTGAGATAAGATAGGCGAGAAAAGATGTATGAATGCTTCTAAGAGCGGTGATTTATTTTTAAATAAAGGATGCAAGGAACTACCGAAAAAAGGCCTTGATGAATGTTGGATGTATTTTGTATTTTTTCATTGTTTTCTTCGTTTTATTTTACAATATTTTGTTATTTGCGCGTATGATTTTGCGTTTATTAATTACCTTACGTATAGACAGAGTTATTGCTCTATTATAATTGAAGTTCTATGAAATATGTTATCCAAGCAACTATCAATTGCGATGAACATTGGGGTTTCAATAAATGATGATATTATTTGGTTCATATAGATTTATATTTTCATCGACGAAGAAAGAAACAGATTATGAAGACAAATGAAAGACGTGGTTAAAATTTTGTCGTAACATAAAATTCGCATGACCGATAAAATACATTAAATTTATCGTCAGCAAATAGATGAAAGCAAAATTTCGTAATTGTTTAAAATTTCGCATACAAAAAAATGTCTACAACATTTGCACATATGCATCATATATTACGTAGAGAATGCATTCTCTTGATAGTTTTCTCCTAAAACCTTAAATATTACGGTTCGTATATAAAATTTTCTATTTAATTAATATATTTGTTCTTTCGTGAACACTTGCAATTAAGATTAACGAGTATTAGAGCTCGTAAACGTTTCTGAAAATCAGTATGCAATATAAAGTGTTCATAACTGTCAACACCTTAAGAAAGCGTAGTCACAAAGACACGTTATAATCGAAAATTTACAAAACATGACATTTTATGTAATAGTATTATCATACAAGTAGGACAATATGAATAACATTTAAAAGTACAATTTTGCAATACAAACTTAATTACTACAAACAAACGTGAACAATGAAGCAAGATATTCGTAATTATTTAAACAAGTAAATCGAAAGCAATTACATTCTGGTAGAGATTTAATATGAAATGAGTAAGCGTCATTCGTATTCCTATCTCATTTTGATAACAATCCTATATTTTAAAGATCATAACTATTCGACTTAAGCATCGTAAAACAAGTTACGTATTCTTAGAAAACATGGCATAAAATAAAGGTAAATGCATTAATATCTTGCATATGCACAACGCGCAAGTATTTCTTTAATACATCATTTTTCATATTATGCTGTATACGTAAAGCATTTGAACTGGTTCGATAATACATCGTTGTAGCCTTAAGAACCAATGTTGTAACAAATTCACTTTGATGGTCCACTATCTGTAACGAGATAACGAGTTTAATATTCAAGTGTACGATACGTAAGGAGCAACATCTATGAATATAGATACGCTAGAATGAAAAATTTTCTCAAATATTTTTCATTGCGGATCGTCCATAAGAAGCGTAGCTGAATATTATTAAAAAACGATTGTACCTCTTTACATAGGAAAGAGTCTTCAAAATGATATGTGAAATATAAAAAAAAAAAAAAAAAGAACGGGTTGTATCGAGCTACTAGCTGTAAGGAAATTATATGCAGCAAAGTAAAAATTTCATAGTGTTCGGATATTAAAATCACTCGTTGCAAATAACCGCTCTGATAACGATCAACCGGTATATGTATATTTCCGAAGACTGTTCTTGAAAATTCTTAGAAAACGAGCGTTCGAGCTTTTCAGAATGTTTTATACGCACGAAGCGGTTCTTCGATGATAATTAGTCGTTCGAATAATCATACGAAAAAGGTCGCTATAACGTGACGATGAAGTATAACGGAACTGAGCGAACGAATAAAAATCATTCGCATACTTGTTATTCTTGAACCAATTCTCCGATATTTCGACGAGCAACAGTCGCAATAAAAATTTAGCATGTAGCGAGCTATACCACCGCGCGAAGGATTAGAATTCACGCAATTTGATTGGCGATGACACAAAGTAAAGGGCTAAAGGTAGTACACTACGATGACTACGGTAAAACAATAACGTCGATAACCAAGTTGTCGAACATAATCTTTTCATATGATACATACCTACGAAAATATTCCTATGTATTAGTGCTTGGTGTTGTCCTCATTTTATCACTTTTATCGGTGTCCACCGTTTCTGGCCTTTGTTCTAGAGAATTGTCCGACGTGATGCCATCCGAATGATCATCCTCGTTGCTTGGCCTCTCGTGACTCTCAGTATCTTGTTGTTCCAGCAGAGGCATATCTAGGGAATCCGAAGAAATACGCCTGACGCCGCTTGCATGTTCGGCTACATCCGACTGCATCTCCTTCGTATCTCGTACGTTATTCAACGAGTCGGAACTTAACGAAGGAAAGTCTAGCGTGGTTTTCATCTCTAACGAATCGGAACTTCGACATAACGGGTGATGCTTTTTATCCATATTATCTTCGAGCTCGAGAGAATCCGTACTCGTTTCCATAACGTTGCTCTCCCTTTGGAGAGGTAATACAGTTTCCGGTTCCTCTGGCTTCGAGACAGATTGCGCACCAGCTTGAGTTCCGATTTTCTCAACGTCCGTAATTTCGATCTGCGAAATGTCTTCCGTCGTATCATCCTGCCGATCAAATTTTTCCACGTTCGACTGAGCTATTCGTATGATCTCGTCGATTTCTTTTATTCTCTTCTCGTAATCGTCCGACCCCGACGTGCTTGCGTTGAACGAGCCAGCCGTACTTGTATCGATCCTCGTTCGCGGTAGACTTTCCAATTTGTACTTGTTCTCGGGACTTTCGTGTTCCAGTAGGTCCTCTTCCTCTCTGGCGCGCAATTCGATCAAGTGCGCTTCCCTGCAGGCTTTTTCCAATCCTTCGAAATCCTTCAACGAGGACAGTGAAATATCGTCACCGTGACCGGATCGACTAGTCATGTACCTTCTTGGAAGACTACCGTTATTAACGGAATCGTGCGAACCGCATTGTAATTTTCTAGAATTTTCAGCAGCGACGGCGCTCTCCAAGTGTTCGAATTCTTGCAACGAGCTCAATGATACGTTATCGTGATCGGACGGCCTAGTGAAATACTTTTTACCCGTTAAGACATCGTAATCGGGGGTACTTCCAAAGCTACCGCGCATACTACCCACGCTTCCTATCGATTCTTTATGGCTACCTAAACTTCCAAATCTACTACTGCCAGCTTCAAAATCGGTAATCTCCTCCTCTTTGATATCTTCCAGAGGACCTCGATCATACTCGATATCGTAGACTCGAGCATCAGCATGAAACTGCATTTCTATCCATTTCTTCCCTCCTTCGTATTGCTCTTCGTCCGAATACGATTGCGAATACTGATCGTCGTTCGAAACTTGGGGTGGACTTTCCTCCGACTCGAAATCGAATAATTCGTTATTTTTCGATGTCTGACTCGTCGACACTTGCGAATCCTGCTTGTTTTCGGTTATAAGGTTTTCAAGATCTCGATCGTACTGTTTGCTACTCGTTTGCGGTATGGAACTGATACGTATACTTTTACCTTCGGAATCGTATTCTTCAGCCTCTTTGCCGACTTCTTCTATAACTACAAAGTCATCGATGATATCAGGCTTGTCAACCATCTCGAAAGAATCGCTATCGGGCGAATGACGGTCCGATCTCTCCTTTCCTATGACCGTATCGATGGACACGCCCGATGTCGAAGACGTCGACATACTCGTCTGCTGCATTATCGATGGCGTAGACGTCTGCATGGACATTTCAGGACTTTCGCTAGATACTCCTGCCGCGACGTATTTTTGTTCTAAGAGCTCGGACTCTGTCGTCGTCGTCGTCGTCGTCGGCACGTGCAACGTTACTTCCTCCGTTACTTCCTTCTCGGCTGTTCCCGCGTCGAGAGTTTCGCTCTTGACCTTTTCCAAGGATGACTCGATCTCGGACGTAGTTTGAGTCGAAATCACTTGGGTGCATACACTCTGTACACCGTCTTCGGAAACCCGTGACGTCATTATATCTACAGACTGAAGAGTACCGGGTGTCGTGATCAAGGTAGACGTGGCAAAATCAATTCCCTTGGCGTCTTTTGTCGTCAGTTCCTGCGCGGATTCAACCTCGAGGGCGGCGTTATCGAGGACCTGTGGGAAAATCATTTCGGAAGATCGCTTCATACGGCAAGGTATACTGCTATAGATGCTATCCATTGGTTCGTCGATCGGTATATCACTGCCCGAAGAATCCGACTGTTCGGTGTGTTCTTCCTCCAGAGCACCATCGAGACGTTCTTCCGCTTCTTCTTTCTCTGCATCCGTTTCAGAAGGCACCAACGTTTCCGACAATTCGCTGGTACTGTCGATGCTACCAAGGTGACCCGAACTCAAAGACGTCAGAGATTTCATAGACTCGCGCGAGCTCATCGTGGTGGCTGCGGTATGATACTCCTGAGAGGTTGGTTTCGAAGAGGAAGAATGCTCGATAGACATCATCGCAGTTTCGTATTCCGAAGCTGTCGCGGAAGGTACGCCACAGGATTGCAAAGCCTCTACGTCGGAAGAACTAGGTCGGCTACCGCTACCGATCTCGTAATCGCACGATTGGTAATTACTACTCTCGCCGGAACTAGAACCAAGATCCGCGTCGCTGTCAGACGTGACGCGTTTAGGACTTCTACCGGGTTTCTGTCGTCTTCTGAGTACCGGGCGTGGCAAAGCCAGAGAAGAACTTTCGTCTTTATTGTCTACGTCCGAGCCCGACCTGCTAGCAGGCACAGGGCTAAGGTATCCCTCTTCGTCGTCTCTCGTATCTTCTTGGACGGTTATCGCAGCAGTCTCTGCATCAGACTTTTCGGTTTTAATCACAGGTGTATCGCCTTGCGGATGTATCGGTTCTTCGATACTACTAGAAGTAGATTCTTCTAATTCCATTTTACTTTCTGTACTATCTTTTGTTTCGCACGGCATTGACTTATCAACGGGGGATTCGCTCTTTACAGCTTCGGTATCTGATTCGTGCGGTTGTTCAGGGAACGACGGTGTGTATAAAAATGGTAAATCGTTCGGAATGGATTCGGGTTGTAATTTAAACCGGAACTCTGAAGGGGAATCTTTTATTTGAATCACAGTTTCGCTATTTTCGCTTAATTCCTCTATCAGGTCTTGTTTCGCTGCTTCTAAGGATTCTTTCACTTCGGCTATCTCTTTTTTAACTACCTGATCTAGAACGGTTATAGCGTATCGTGCACTTAAATCAACGCTAGAGAGATCGTCTTTTTTTATTTTAAAGGCACAAGTGTCGGAAGGAACTGTGGCGGATCTTCCAGGCTTATCGTGTTTCTCCGTAGCTTTCTCCATATGCCTTTTATAGTCGTCGCCTAAGGGTTTCATTTTCGACAAATAAGCTTCCGTCCATTCCTTTAATACGTCATTCACGCGTACTGGTTTCTCAGAGTCTGCTGCTTCTTGCGATACTTCTTCCGCGGGTTTCTCGCTCTCCTTTAACGATTCCGTCGTTGTTTTCTCCAATTTCAATTCAATTCCTGACTTTGAAACGATTTCCTCGCGCTTAACTTCGTCCGTTTTAGAAGTTTCGGTAACCGAAGACGCGTCTTCCTCGGTCGTTTCCTCTCGAGTTTTATCCTCGGAAGATTTCTCTGTCGTAGTTGCAGTTGGAACGTCGGTACGTTCGCGCGAAACCGACTCGTCTACTGGTGAAACCTCTCGCTTTTCCGCTTCCACGACGTATTCGCTAGTTATTTCTTGTTGAATACTCTCTACGTATTCCTTCATAGGCGTTTTTGAGTCGTATTCTCGCTGTAACGTGTCGACCAACTCCTGACAACTAACTTCCAATTTGTTCTCCACCAACTCGCTTTCAAAATCTTGCTCGCTGACAGCAACTGCCGTTAATTTCGTTTCACCGGCCGAAGAAGTCGTACTTTTATCGTGACTATCGTCCGCGGCTGTCTCTTTCGTCGATTCTATCACGCTGATCTCTTCCAAAGATTTAGCACCGGATTCTTGCTCACGATCCGTCGATCCATCCAACGAAGATAATCGTTCCTTTTTCTTCTTCGATTCGTACGCTTCTAACTCTTGATTAAAAATCTGAGATGGCTGTAGCGTCTCGGATATTTCAATTTTCTCGTCGCCGATCATCCAATCGACGGGTTTTATTTCGAGCCCACGGACTTTCGGTTTCGGGGAGACCAGCGGAGGACTTTCGATTTCAAAGCTGTCCGCTCTTTTCGTACTTATCATCGGAAGATCTCTCCGCATCGGAATAGGGTGAGAAGATTCCTGTACCAAGGAATAATCTGTATTGGTATCTTCGGATACGGTACTAGGACTTAACGTTATATCCCGTTCTTGAACCAGCTTATCGAACGAATCCATTTCGGTACTTTCATGTAACGACGAAATTCCCCTACTTGTCTGTTCGGATGTTTTGTGTTCGTCCATTTCCAAAGAAGGCACGTCAACGGAATCTTCCCTAGATTGACTGTCTACGCCAGGTTCAAGAATTTCCAAAACTCTAGCACCTGAAATCTCAGATACGATCTTATCCTGATGTAAACTAACGTCACTCTGGAAATCTCTTTGTAATTCCACTTGACTGCTCGACTTGCCGAATCGTTGTTTCTCAGATTGTGGACTCGAGGTTGGTTTCGACACGCTTTCCAATTCGTTCGTATCGACGTCGATAGTTTCTTCGAAATCTATTTGCTCCGATATGCTGCTAGGGCTCATGGTGATATCTCTATCTTGCAGTTTAGCCTGAAAACTTTCTTCTTTTTCTTGCGGAGACGACTCCTCGTCTTTAGTTATATCTTCGCTGACGCTTATACTGTCCCTGGTAGAACTTTTGTCTTGGGATTCTTCCTGTATCGACGATCTCAGTCTCGGTGATTCCATTAAACTTTCGTCGATTTTCATCTGCGCCGCTTGCTCGTCCAACGTTTTCCTCATAATACTTTCGAACTTGCGTGTCAAATCATCGGCCAGTTTCTCGTGATCCGTTTCGACGCTTTCGCTTATAATTTGCTCTAGATATCCTTTGCTAAGTAGTTCTGTTTTCAAATCCGCTGCCGACTTTGCTTCGATCTCGCTTTCGATCGATTGAATCAAAGTCTCCGCTATGGTGCGTGCCTCGATCTCTTTAAACTTTTGCCGTTGCTTTTCCTCTAAACTTTCCGCCGGTGTTGTTACTTGTTCTTCCATCGCTTCGCTTGCTTTTTCTTCCTTCGATAAGTCTTTCTCCTCCGTTTTCCTCTCGCTTGGAACAAATTGTATAACATCGAAACTTTCTTTAGTTTCTTTGCGCGATTCTCCTTGTGCGAGCGTTTCGATGTGATCCGAATCCGCAACTGGTCTAGATACCCTTTCCGTCGCCGGTTCCCCTTCCACCGTTTTCACCTCGTCCTTCCCGTCCTTTTTTTCACCGATATCTTTCTTTATCCGAATGGCTACCTCGGCATCGCTTTCTCTTAACAGGCTACTACCCGCCTCACGGGTCATGACTCCCTCCTTGTCGGATAACTTTTTAAACACCTCTTCCTTCTTCGTTTCGGTTCTCGATTCGGAAGCAGCCGCGTCTATTATTTCCTGCGTATCTGTCAAATTCATCGACAGCTTTTGAATCGCGGTTTTATCCAATTCCTCGTGTTTACTTTTCTTCTCTTCCAACGTTTCGGTTGGCGATTCTTTTTTTAATTGCGACTCCGACGATTTCTTCCTCTCCACGCGTTCTTTCTCCTCCAGCGTGATAACTTTGTCCGTACCATTGGAAATCTCCGAAGACACTACTTCTTTCTTTTCCCTCATAGTGGAAGTTTTATGGTCGATCTTCGATGTGACGGTCGCAAATTCGCTCTTTGCTCCTTCCATATCCTCGAACATTTTAAAAGCTTCCTGAGGATCGGTGAAAGATTTGGAGAACGTTTGCGTTTCGCTCTTTGTAGTTAGATGCTCCTCCAATTTCGAAGTCACCTCTTCGCTCAATTTTTTTTCCGTTATCGTAAACGATTCGCTTTCTTTCCTAACGTGGGTATCCTTCTTTCCAGGTTTATCCGATGTTGACTTCACATCTATAACGCGTTTGGGAATTCGAGATTCGAACTCTTTCTTTTTAGTAGTCGGCGAGATTTCTTGCTCCTCCGTGCTCGATTCCTTGTCGCTTTCGAGTTTACTCGGAAGCTGTTTTGCTTCCGTTGTACCTTTCGGTTTCGCTTCCTTTTGAATCTTCTCTTTATCCATCTTTGCCGTTGAAACAGGAATACGCGATTCAAATTCTTTCCTAACGTGCTTCGTCTCCATCTCGGTTACCGCCTTCTTGTCGAGCCTAGTTTCTTCTCTCTCCTCTTTTCTCGATTCTTCTCTTTTTTCTTTAATCTCTCTGTCTTCGACCTCTTGCATCGACTCCGCAACAGCGGATACCTTCTCCGATCGTTCTTGCTCGATCGACGCTATCTCCTGCTTAATCTTATCCTCGACTTCCATTCCCGTTGTTCTTTCCCCTTCCAGAAACTTCTGCATCTCTTTTCTGATATCGGTGGTAAACGTAACTTCGGATGTGACGTCGCCAATAGATTCTACTTCGTAGACACTTTTCGTTTCGATCTTACCTTCGGGAATTTGAACCAGCGCGGCAGCTAAAGCCTCGCTTCCTCCTTCCACTTGAACGGATTTTAATACCTGTTCTTGAACCAGAGTACCATCTTTCTGTACCTTGTAGATAATAGTAGTTTCCTCTGTTATAATACGTCTTCCGGTCGATCTTTCTTTAACAACATCTTCCTCTTTTATCTCCGGCGTTTTAACTCTCTCCCGTACGATTACATCCGTAACAACTCTTTCGCTTTCTTTTTTCTCCTTTCCTACGTGTTTAACAACGTCCTCTTGTACCTCTTTCCCTTTCGTCTCTCTTTCCGTCATTACCTCGCGCTGTAACTTTGTTTCCACCGGAGTTCCCGTTATCGCGTGCAATTCGTCCTCTTTTTCTCGCGCGTCAGTTATTTTCTTTTCTCGCATTTCTTTCTCCTCCGTATCCTTTATTTTTTCCTCACCACCTATTTCTACGGCAATCTTTTCCATCGCTTCTTCTTTATCTTCCTTCTTTGCTTTCGTACTCTCTTCCTTTGCAGTTGCCTCTGCGATAGCTTCCTCTCGTCGTTTCATCGCTTCTTCTTTATCTTCCTCCTTTTCTTTAGTACTCTCTTCCTTTACGGTTGCTTCTACGATAGCTTCCTCTCGTCGTTTCATCGCTTCTTCATCTTCCTTCTTTTCTTTCGTACTCTTTTCCTTTACAGTTGCTTCTGCGATAGTTTCTTCTCGTCGTTTCATCGCTTCTTCATCTTCCTTCTTTTCTTTCGTAACCTTTTCCTTTACAGTTGCCTCTGCGATAGCTTCCTCTCGTCGTTTCATCGCTTCTTCATCTTCCTTCTTTTCTTTCGTACTCTCTTCCTTTACAGTTGCCTCTGCGATAGCTTCCTCTCGTCGTTTCATCGCTTCTTCTTTATCTTCCTTCTTTTCTTTCGCACGCTCTTCCTTTACAACTGCTTCTGCGATAGCTTCCTCTTGTCGTTTCACCGCTTCTTCTTTATCTTTCTCCTTTTCTTTCGCACTCTCTTCCTTTACAACTGCTTCTGCGATAGTTTCTTCTCGTCGTTTCATCGCTTCTTCATCTTCCTTCTTTTCTTTCGTAATCTTTTCCTTTACAGTTGCTTCTGCGATAGCTTCCTCTCGTCGTTTCATCGCTTCTTCATCTTCCTTCTTTTCTTTCGTAATCTTTTCCTTTACAGTTGCTTCTGCGATAGCTTCCTCTCGTTGTTTCATCGCTTCTTCATCTTCCTTCTTTTCTTTCGTACTCTCTTCCTTTACAGTTGCCTCTGCGATAGCTTCCTCTCGTCGTTTCACCGCTTCTTCTTCATCTTCCTTCTTTTCTTTCGCACTCTCTTCCTTTACAGTTGCCTCTGCGATAGCTTCCTCTCGTCGTTTCACCGCTTCTTCTTTATCTTCCTTCTTTTCTTTCACACTCTCTTCCTTTACAGTTGCCTCTGCGATAGCTTCCTCTCGTCGTTTCACCGCTTCTTCTTTATCTTCCTTCTTTTCTTTCGCACTCTCTTCCTTTACAGTTGCCTCTGCGATAGCTTCCTCTCGTCGTTTCACCGCTTCTTCTTTATCTTCCTTCTTTTCTTTCGCACTCTCTTCCTTTACAACTGCTTCTGCGATAGCTTCCTCTCGTCGTTTCACCGCTTCTTCTTTATCTTCCTTCTTTTCTTTCGCACTCTCTTCCTTTACAGTTGCCTCTGCGATAGCTTCCTCTCGTCGTTTTACCGCTTCTTCTTTATCTTTCTCCTTTTCTTTCGCACTCTCTTCCTTTACAGTTGCCTCTGCGATAGCTTCCTCTCGTCGTTTCGTCGCTTCTTCTTTATCTTCCTCCTTTTCTTTCGTACTGTCTTCCCTTGCAGCTACCGTATCCTCCTGCTCTCCTCGTTTCTGTCGTTTTGCACTTTGCCTGGCACTTTCTTGCAAACTTACTTCCCTAATAATTTCTCGCTCTTCCTCTCCTTTCTCTTCCATACTTTCTTTTATTCTCTCTCCTTCTGTAATTATTTCGACCTTCTCTCTTATATCCTCTTCCTTTGTCTTTAATTTTAACGTTGGTTCTTCCACTTTCTCCTTCACTTGTACGGCTTCCTTTACGCTTTCTCGTGGCACACTTACCTCTATAGATTCCGCAACATCCTTACGTTTCTCTTCTATATCCTTCGTTTCTTTCGTCCTTAATTCCACAATTGACTGTTTTATATCTTCTTTTTCTACCTTTACATCTTTTACAACATCTTGTACAGGTACTTGGGCGATAACAATTGTTTCGTGTTCCTGCTTCGTAACACGTTCAACTTTTAATTCAACTAATTGATCTTTCACCGTTGCGACGCTTTCTTCTATCTTCTGCGTCGTATCGAGTGATTTTTCTTCGGCCGGCATCGATGGCTCCGCCGCTTTTTCTATATGCTCTTTCGGCTCATCCTTTGTCACTAGAGGTTGCATAGGAGGCCCGACATCTATCTTCTCGATATCTTCCTTCAGTCTTTCAGGTTTGCTTTCTTTTTCAGTCGTTTCATCGAGTTTCTCTTGGGAAAATTCTATTTTAGCACCTACATCCACGTAAGTTGGCTTACTCTCGTCCTTTTCTTTCTCATCCTCAGAAGACAATTTCATTGTTTCTTTCGTCTCTTTCGTCTCTTTCGTTTCGACCTGTTTCCGCTCTTCCGTTTGCAAGATAACAATTTCTCTCTTTTCATCCACCTTTGTAACTTTCTCCAATTCAGCCACGTACTTCTCATCTTTGTCCAACTTTTCTTTGTCGCTTATCTTAGTTTTCGCAAGCTTCTCTTTCTCGGACTTCAACGAGTCTTGTTGAAGCAACTTAGGTGGAATTTTCGTGGTTTCTTTCTGTATCTGTTCCTCGAAATACTGAGCCTTCTCCGCTACCGAACACTCGGAAATATCAGGTACGTTCAAATCTTCCAACGTTTCAGATTTGTCCATCTGTTGGACGATATCAGCCGTGTCCTCTGTGGTAATATTCTGTATATACTCACTGTCGCTTTCGTTTATCGTTAACTGCGACGTTCTCGATATTTCGGATTCCGATCGTTGGTAACTTTCTCGTTTCCTTGAAATATCCTCCCAGAATTTTCTCTTCTCTGAATAGGTTTGTCTCTCGACACTGGGCGACAAGTCTTGCTCTTGTCCGACTACTTTACTGGGATAACTAGCATCTACAGATTCTAAGGAACAAGCCGCTTTTTGCGCAAGGAATTCGTGGATAGTAACAGCATCTAGAACAACCAAGAATTATGCTCACATTACTTTTTATTAGGTAAATACATAACATATGCACGAAATACATTGCGTGTATTTACAGTTTCACATATAACTCTTAAGGAATTACACGATCAAACTTTTACATGCATAACGCGTAAACACGATTTTTATATATTATAACTTTCTTTTTAAAACGTTTGAATTAGACACAACGCTATCGTAAACTCTGTTACTGTACATATAACGACTTCTGTTTAAAAACAAATACAATTTCAAAAATAAGTTTCGTCATCGAGCTAACGTTAATTTCTTTAAACTTGTATACATGCACACAGTACATAAGCATTGATATGCATATAACTCTAAATTCCTTTATAAACTGTAATTGCTTTTTTTCTATTAATATCCGTGTAGATATTAGTATTATCCTTCGAGACTTAAAATTAATATCCCATACGGTTGTCTATGATAATGTTGAGGACGGCAGTTTTGTCTGCAATTACAAGTACAGAATATTGCGTTAATACTAAGTGATAACATTCAAGCGGAAATATTTTCTATCGATAAATTCTTGTAACGCGCGTGTAAGAGTAATTCGTGGTTTTTATATTGACTTTCTTCGTTAATGTTCGTTTTCCAAACAAAGCTCGCGTAAATCGTGTCGAATTTCTAATTATACCTAATTACGTTAGACTACTATGTTAAACTCCAAATAAAAATAATAAAAACTGTACTCAAAGCATGGTGCAGAAAAGAAAGAAAAGGTTTGCGTAGTAAGTTAATTTTATGAACACAAAATAGTTTGCCTAAAATAAAAGGCACGAATCATTCGTCCGTTGATGCTACGATATTTTCTGACCTAAAACAATACGCAGAGATTCATCTTAGTTTCTCACCTGAATTATTATATTTATATATGTATAAGATTATAAAAATATGTTCTCTACGTGCATCGAATAAATTTCCGAAAGCGATATATAGATATTTTGAGAAGATTTCTACGTAAAATAAATTTTGAAAATCTTATAATAGAAAGCTTCTGTTATTTTTTTTTACTTTGAAATATAGTTATTAAATGTGTTTGCTATCTAAGTGATGATCAAATGCACAATTACAACGACGAAATTGAATCAATGAGTTAATATCTTCAAAAGATGACGATCATACGAAAGTATTTACATTACTAAAGTAAAAACAAATTTCCAAAGCGTGGACGTAAAATATGCTACATCACAAAAACGTTCGATCGTTCTCTAAATTATCTTACGAGATGCGTGATTAAGGTACAAAAATATTTAAAATCCGAGATTCGTCCAAAAAGTTAAAATATCGAAGAAAGGAAACGTTAAAGTATTTTTTTATACCACAACATTCTTTCAAACCAACATATTCAACGTTATAATAAAAGACGTACGTTTTAGCTCGAAAGTCAAGATAACGATTAAGAGTAAGCTTACATAATGTAGCTACTTTGTAAGTATACGGATCAAGACAGACGAGTTAAATATAGAGTAAACTCATCTTATAGAATATTACAATTAATTAAGCTTCGACTATTTTAGCAAGTAACATAATGGTTCTCGTTTCCTTCGGTTACTTTGTTCTACATAAATCAACGAAAGATGTAATATATGTAATTAAATCATTTTAAAATTATATATATATATACTAAAATATATATAAGTAAAAGTTTAACATATTCCTACATATATTCTCTCATTTGATTTAGATTTTGTATTATCCGTATTTTTAATTTAATATGCATTACGAAATAAGCCCATTTACCGAACAAAACGTGATAATATTTGATTCCACTCCGAACAAAGATATATAAGATTAATCTAACGATTTCTTGGAGAGTCCTATCTCACGATCAGTCATAAGCAATCCATTGTAATTCATAGAATATTCTGAATTTCTCGATAAATATTATGTTCAACATGATATCGAGTCATATGATATTTACCGTATATGTTTCATAATTGTATAACATATATAGCATATTATAACGAGTGAAAGAGTGGCTAACACAAGGGACGATATTCAGTGCATTCTTGCAATATATCCAATACATAATTGGGCATACTAGATTTAATATATATATATATCGGATTTTTATAAGAGAAGTTTAAATAGCACAATATTTCTCGCTAGGAAGCGTATTTTCTATATTCGTGTCCTTACCATCGACGCATTTCAAATTAATTTATTCATTCGGTTCGACTTCTTCGACGTCTGTATGACAATCGCTAATCGCGTCATCCCCAATATCTTTCACGGTTAACACGTTCTCCATTTTATTGATATTTTTCATAATAACTTGAGACGCTGCCAGAACGTCCATATCTTCGAATAATTCTTTCTGACTACAACAGGCTTCTTGCGTATCTTCCTCCTCGGATATTTCCATATCTTCCTCGTCCGTATTCGACATAACTACGATATTTGGCATGCTACTGCACAACTCGTTTCGCGGCTCTTCTTCTCGATACATTTTATTTCGCACTTCTACGGAAAATGGTCCGTCACCTTCCTTCGTCGTTATCGTTTCTCCGCTATAGTCGCAAAATATATCGGACCTCGGTTTTACATAAATCGTCGAGTTTACTTCGTCTTCGCCTTCGAAGTCCTCGAGATCCGTATCACCTTGACACGGAGTTTTGGCAACCTTAAGATTATCCTGATCCTCCTTTCGTTCGTTTTCCGGTTCGCTCGGATAAATTTCGTCAACGTCCGTAAGATTTTCGACGAAATTATTAAGCTGGCACGGACCTTTACCATCGGGTGACAAAAGGTTGCAGCCTTCGGTCTCCACATCGTCCGATGTTATAGAAATAATCGGCCCTTCTTGTTCATCCGCCGTATAACTCAATGATCTGATTTGAGAATTAATCGACGTTAACTCTCCTTCAGAATCGGTGTCGGAGAAATGTAACGACGTATTGTTAATCATAGCGTTCAGTTTTCTACGCGTCGATCTCAATTTACGCTTTACCTTCGCGCTTTCTTTCGATTTCCAAGGACTTGAATTTCCATCAACGATACATTCTACGGTATTTTCTGCGTGTTTCCCCATCTCTGATCGATCGTTAACCCGATTCGAATCTAAAGAATCTGTAACGGCTACGGTCTTATCGATTGATAATCCCTTCTCGTTCGCCGACTCTAACGTGCAATTTTCCTCCTGTTTGTCACTCGATTCTTCCATGACGAAAAGCGAGTGACTGCCGGCAATAAGTTTCTTTCTTGGTCTTTTTAAGATTTAGCGCGTAGATCTTAAGTGCAAATTACTAAAGAACTTAAAAAAGCCTGAAACTGAAAATCGTAAAAGAAAGAGGAAATTAATGTTTAAAACGAACGAAAATACGAGAATAATATAAAACTGGCGTGTGTTATGGATAAATAAAGTAAAATCAAAGAGTGTAACGGATATTTAAGTACACTGGATTTAAGTAAAATAAACTCACATGTGTAAAATTGTGGTAGGGTGATACTCAAAGGAGGATAACTTTTAAAGATACTGCTTCCAGTAGTGGTTCGAATCAAACTAAACAAGGGTTCGTCGTAGCTACGTCGAACAACGTTTGTTGATACTGTTACGCGTAATTAAATTAAAGAAGCCTCACTCAATGGTCGGGCCATAAGCAGATTAACTTTTCCTCTTAAATGAAAATAGAATTACAGTGGAATTTTGCTACCGTATGGAACGTATTTGTTTTGAAAATAACTCGTCTTTTTCGATGTAATAATAGCAAATTCGCCTAAATTAGCATAAAAAACCGATCGTCGTTTATTTTATTGCAGTCGTATGACCTTGCGATCGTTAAAGCAGTTTGCATTTTAAAAATACACAATTCCTTGTCATATTTGAATATTCATATATATACATATACATACATACACATATATATATATATATATATATATATATATATATATATATATATATAAGATTTCCTTTCTTCGCATCTTGCATTTGAATATTCGACGACACAACATTTGCTGACTTAAAAACCACGTCTCATTGTCACTTATAATTGTTATATACCGTTATAACAAAGTAGAGGATATTATATTTCAAATCTTGTTCACTGCTCTAACATTACCATTTGTCTAACATACAGCGAATAGGTAGAAATGAATATCATACCTGTTCGTTCTTTTTGCAAGGTGTCGGTAATAAATTTCTGTTCGGAAGGCGAAGTATCTTTAGGTTCGTCGCCTTTTTCTTTTTGTTCCATCTTGTATTTCGATTCGTAAGAATCCAATTTTTGATCGATAATATTCGAATCTTCGTAATCTGTTAACGAAAGAACGAACGACTTGATTAAATATACATGTACGAGTATTATTGGGGTCCAGTGCAAGAGGAAGCTACACGTCACAGCAGCAGCGATCGTTTTTATGGAAAGTTGTGCTTCGATAAAAACCGCACGATTAACGACTACCATCTTTTTACTTAAACTTATCTCGGAGAAATTTTTAAAATCTTTTTATGTTATTTCCTATGCTTGAATCTGAAAATTTGATTAAAAAGAAAGTAACTACAATACATGGAAGTTACTTTACATATATATAAATATTCACAGTAAAAGCAGGAATTCTCCTACGTAGCTATCAATTAAGGGATAATAACTAAACGCTCAAGGGATTTCAGAATTGACAAAAATCCTCTGTTTTTCAACCTTTTGTGGCATAAATCCCTTTTGCACCGAACCTCTTATCCGATATTAAAGCATTCAACAAATTTTACCTTTCAATTTCTTCTGTACTTCCACTTTAGTTGTTATTTCTGGAAGGACGATATTTAATACACAAATTGGTTGTTGAGGTGGCTCTCCTTTCGCAACTTTTGGTTCTCGCATAAACAGCATCCTGGCGACAGGATCTAACAACGGATCTTTCACTTTCACGTGAAAAGACAAACGATTTTGACGAAACGCTTTGAAGGTAAATTTCAATTGTACACCCGATTTCGTCACAGGTACTAAATTCCCACTGAATTCGATATAAAGATCTTTCCCATCGAGCGCCTACAAAGAAATATACTCGTTAATACGTTTCCATAAAAATTACTTATATTCTTACGCTATTTTACAGCAAGCTCTTTTATAGTGTACATCAAATTTGTTGTTTTATCTTTAATGAGCTCTATCAGGTAATAAGAAGATATCATCTTCGCAAGGAATAAACGACACGCAAATGCGTCGCCGATTATATTTAATCAATTTTACGAAAACATCGAATATTATATATATATATTGTAGCATTTCTTTCAATTTCTCTCACACTTTTCTTCCACGATCTGCCAACGATCCAGAGGAATAATTTCGTGTATTCGTCTATCTATCTATCTATCTATCAACGAATATCTAAATGTTACTATTTTCGATGAAATTTCTACGGCTGAAATTTACATAAATGTACGAAGCACGAGCGTGCGATGGCTCGTGAAACAAAACAGATCGATGGTTTGATTTCTAGTATATAATTCTATATAATTGGAAATCAAATTCGTTTCTTTATAGACGATATCATATCGACGATTTCAGTTTCGATTAGTTGCAAGGTGCACAACCGCCTGATTTTCGCTTATGAAATCATGCCGAGTGTCTTATGCGCGACAACAAGACTACGAACGGAGAACAGTTCGGACAGAGAATATAATATATATATTCATGCGTTTAAGAATTCGAAAACATTAACGCATTACAGGCAATTTCTGGCAATCGCTGTCAGATCGAAGCGTAGATGAGATCTTGTGTAAACACTTGTATTCGATGAATCTTTCACATTGATTTACTGGAGAACGAGATTTCAAATAAAAAAATCTGATTCTATATCGTCAGCTTGTTGTTTCTCGTAAACTTATCACTTTTTGGGTTGTGTCGCTTGCTCGATAACGTCATGGGTAAATTCAGATTGCTGCTCCTTTACTATCTTTCTTCGTTTCTCCTTCTCCTTCTTTGTCGATGATCTTGACAATTAGTAACTAATAATCAAATAACATCGTATTCGAAATCATTTTCTTTGGTCGAATTTTCTCGTCATTGGAAGACTGAAACGCCGCTCGTTATTACTCGAATTAATTCGTACGAAGAAATTGCCAGCTAACACACGTGCATATGTATATGCTTTGGCCGGGAAAAAATGTGATTATTTATCCAGCAGCATTGCGAAAACAAATTATTTTCATCCATGTGAATGTTGGTATTTTTCAGAAGAAATAATATTTAAAAAATACAAGTAATTCAACGTTATAAACATAAATCTTAAATCTAACTCGCAAATGATGCGTCTCCTTTTCTTCGAGATCGTTGAATCGTTCCAAAATTATTTCAACATGATTATTAGTATAAGAATCGTGTTACCGGTCACGAGCAAGTCACAAAAGACTGGTCGCTTTTAGAATATAATTCTCTACAGAATACCATCTACCTATTTTACTCTTTTCGCGCCATTATCGCTCCAACTATTCGTTATCGCTCAAATAAAACTTATTCTATCTCAAAGAGGACGTCTTATGACAAGACAGAGAGAAGCCACGAAAGAATTAATTTCCACTGTTAAGAAATTTCGCTTATTTCATCTTGGATATGTCATCCTACCACGTATACTTATTAATAAACGTTCATAATCAAAAAGTGGTACTATACCAACATCTTTAATTTTAAATGTTTTCCATGATCTTTGGATTGCAAGAATTTTGTTTAACCGTAATGCATAATCCGTATGCTCTTTTAAGAATATAGCTATGTACAAGCTATGTCAATTACTTTTCCAGAAATTTCACCAACAAGTAGAAAATATGCAAATTGCGTTAACCAAATATTAGTATCACGTTGGATAGAAATGTTTCTATAATTACTGTATTATCAAACGAGTAACTCGTTGGATATTGATCGCTTTCAGTTGCTTATCGTAACTCTTCCTTGTAAAACGTTCTAATATATGTAATACATTTTTTACAAGTATATTTTTTACACGTAGAATATCGCCTATTTTTAGTCTCACAAAGGAATATCCCCTGATGTGAACTTATTTACAAGTATTTCACGCGTATTTTTTTACGTGCTGGCATTCACGTAGAAAGATCGAAAACAGCCTCCAAAGTTGGGGCTTGGTAATACGTTTCATAGAATATCTGGAAAACTATTAGATTTCGAAAAGTGATTGGAATGTAACTGACAAGTCGCGATTTATACGTAACAAATTACGATGATTCGTATCGAAATATTCTACGACTAAAATGTAAAATAGTATATTTTGCGTTACGTTACCACGTTAATCCTGCAAAGATTCCTCGGTGTTACAAAATTAAAGAGAAAATATTCGAAATGCATAGCAGAATTATAGAACATGAAATAAATGGAATTTGCTATACGTAAAAATAAAGAGTGCATATTAAAACACACGCTATTACCAGAAACGAACAAACCTTTGAAATCTTTGAAACAGATAGTACTTGTTGATTAGCTTCGTTCAAAGTGTAATAAAATAAAAATGAGTACAGTCGACCCTCCTATAACGCGTTTAATTCAGTCCGTGTTGCATCGAAATTGTGTTATAAAAATATCGTGTTACAGGAGGGCTCCCCAAGTCTATCAAGTCGTGCTATATGGAAATCATACTGTAGGAATATCATGTTATGATACATTAAAGAAAAGAAGGCGAAAAATGTGAACACGCGGGTTTTTCAATTCTTACGAGTGAAATAAAATAAAAATTACGTAATGAACGATATTTACTTCGACATCGCGGCTTTTTACAATTTCGACAAATTCCTCTTGCCTTTCCAAGGTATGCATTCCTTCCTTTCCATCGGTCATACACAATATTCTTAATGTCGCTTCGAGCACATCCATTCGTTTCGAATATATTACGAAACTGTATAAGAAAGAAATTAACACATTAGAGAAACGGTTAATCCAATTAAAGCGATGCCTGCATTGATACGTACTTCGTAATATATGGCACAAATAACGACTCTTCGTACAACTCGGTTGCCATTTTCGGAACTGCGCCTATATTTCGGCAATCCATTAGCCAAAATCGGGCAGATACAGTTGTAGTAAAGGATACTGTGTCGTTCATAAAAGTTAACGGTGTCGAACCAGTAACATCTTCCCATTGTGATTCACTCGTCCCACCTGGATTGAATGAATAAATAAAAATAAATAAAAATGAAATAGAAGGTTCACGTATATGTAAAATATCGTTCGTCCAGGTTTCCAACTTTAGGAGTCGATGCCGTATGTTAAATTTTGTCGTATTATCGATTATCATCGATCGCGCGACGGGAGTAGAAATTTGCTGCGATATATGTAAGTACCTACGTGTAGCGAATACTGACAGAATTTATCATGAAAGATCGTTAAGACCTCGTTGTCAAGTTCGCGAAAATCAAAGTAGCGATTTCTGGTTAGAGGATGAATCTGGAGAAAAGAGTTGGATATATCGGAAATATCGCGAGACAAATGAACGAAAACAATTCCAACGAACGTGTAGTAAATAATTCTACCCTAAAGCGACAGATACTTGATAAATTTTGATTATTACGATTACTTTACCTGCGATACTGCACAGCAAACGTAGCGTTGGTGTTTCACCACCGTAGTGATTAATCATTCCTTTATTTGCAGCTTGAGGTACAGGTATCGTAAGAGTAATTGGTTTGTGAAACTTTCGTCTTCTCGGTTCGATGGTTATCACGGGTGAAACGGCTACGCAATTTCCCAGTAGTTTTGCTGTAAGCTCTGCCGGAATCACGTGCGCCTGTAAAAAGCAATATTCACGTTTTTTCCGATTATAGTTCATAGAAACGAGATACGATGTATTACGGTCTAACTTACTTGTAATCCGACTTTGATCTTCTTCGTTAATGCTCCTGGTGGGAAAACAGCTTGAACGTCGTTGGCCACGCTCGAGGTCAAGATTCCACCTTCGGCACCGATTACGTGAACTTCTTGTTTAATTCTCGTGATAATGGCAAAGTATTGGGGAAAATCTGTCGTTATTATACGAGTGATTCTACCAGAATGAGCAGCGCTCATTTGAGGATCTGCAAAATGAACTCGTGAAATCTTGTTACGTTTCCGTTGTTAATCTCGATACGAAATACGTAGGCCATATTTCAGAAATACCATATGGAGTATTTAACAAGGTAGTATCGTTGTCAACAGAATTATCATGCTCTTTCCAGGTCTCTCCATTTTCGCTTCTGAGAATAATGATTTCTCTTTCTTTGCCTCGAATAGATGCGAAATGGGGTATATCAATTAGAACGGGCCTAAAACCAGATATATCCAGTTCTTGATAACAAAAAGGCTATGTCGTCGTATAAAACGATTCACAGAATGATATTTACCCTAGAAACGTTGCACCGACTGGCCCCATCTCCATGATACGAGTTGCCAAAGCCTCTCCCTCCATCAAAGGAGGAGGATTCGCAATTTTATTTGGCTTGATCAATCTACACGTGACACGAATTGGCATTGTTGCTCTGCGTGGTGGTACGATAATCCGTACACCGCTGTGTCTACATCCTTTCATAGCACCTCCGCGTGCATCCACCAAGAAACTTACTAAAAATCTAAAAATTGAAATTTTCATTGTAAATATTATATAGCGTCGGCTTATCGTAAAAAGATAATTACTTGTATAAAAGTGAGTATACTTTTCGATTCGCTTGAAACTGTGAAATCTGCGATCAGATAGCATATAAGGAAGCTCGGATAGAGAATTTAACTAAAAGCTAATATGCTGATTGACGCTAATTGATAAGATCCTTTGGTAAAATGACGTAAGGCCACGTTTAATAAATCAACTACACCTTACGACGAACAGTCCAGTGGAAAAGGAAAAGATTGTGAAACAAAAATAGCGATTAATCCAACAAATTATCAGCTCGAACAATGTATTGGGAAATACGTGTATCATATTTCTAGTTCCATAAAGAAAGATCGCAGTAATGAGATTAAAATTATAATTTGATTTTTCCCCGACAATTGTACAGAATATGACATTAATAAGAAAAATACTTTTCTGTACGTATATTAATAAACATTCGAGTAAATCGAACAACTTTTTAAACATTTTACATATTACTTTATAAGAGAATCGGAGAAGCGAATAATGTATCGCGAAACAAATACCCACGCAAGCTGCGTTTTTCGCTTATCAAAATTTACATATGAAGTATGTACTTTTACGAAGCATGTATTCATCGAATCAATAGACAGACGAACGAAATGAAAAACGAAGTTAGCACGCATTGCTGTGATTTTTCTTTAGAATAAAAGGTTACACGTGTAATAACGTAACGTAACGTGACGTGACGTTATATTGTACAATGTACTTGTGCAAGCAGACATATGAACTTTAGCGATAAAAATTACTTACGATCTGAAATGAAGTCGGCTAAAATGAAAATATTTGATTTTCATTAATAGTGATTCTCAAATTTTACGCTAGAAAATTTTTACGCTACAAATGCTTGATACGTCATTGAATGACGTAATATTTCCAAGTAATTTACTTTAGCGACTATTGTATAAAATCGTGTTTACATACCCCAAGTTAAATCCATCAGTATCAAAGTTTTCTGCTAGACAATAATTATTGCTTTGAGTGAAATCCTGTTTTTCTTCTTTTGTGACTAGTCGAAAACAACGCACCAGATTACGTAAAACGATCGTGACGTTTGAAAACAAGCAATAAATGTAATTTACCTTGTCTGTGTATTGGATCATCTCGTGTAACATCAATAGGCAGAGAATCGTCTCTTAAACTTTTCATCAAATCTGCTGTAAGATATCGATACGGTTGCTCGCTGATCAACGCGTCCGAACCTGTAAACAAATATCTCGATTGAGTTTTGTTTTACAATAAAGATATTTCGTTTCTTTCGCGTTTTATTACTCTTACGTTTATATTTATGTTCGGCTTATACTTATATATTCTAACAAAGTATAATACGGTATAGTCTAGCTTTGTTTAAGTCTGAACGTTTATTTTCTTGTGTATAAAACATAAAATGCAATAATATAACTTTGTTTACAAGGCGTGCGTAGAAAATTACTTATTTTACGAGAAACAGACATAATAATACTTGTTAAATTGCGTATTAAATTACGTATACGCGTAACAAAATTATGTAAAAACATCGTACCTCCTTCGTCTTCGGAATCAGACATAAAGCTGGTTTCTTGTATACTTTCAGGGGCGATCACTTTGTACTTCTCGTCCCAATTCTTGTTATCAGGTGCCAATGTATCATAAGACAGTCCTTTCAGTACCTCCATTACGGATATGTATCCTAATTTTTGAGCTATGTTTAATGCGGTTAGTCCATCCTACAACAATGTTCATATGTACGATACACGTTTTCTCATTACTATAAATTAATAATGTTACACAATTACGAAGCATATACGTATGTATATAGTTGAAGGAAATATGTAACGAGATATTATTACTCACGTTGGTTCGTGCTTTATGAGAAGCATTTCCTTCCAATAAAGCGCTAACAATATGCGCATGACCTTGTTGAGCAGCCTGATGCAATGGAGTGTAATTCTGATTTGACTTTACGTCGATGGTTGCACTATGTTTCAAAAGAAATCGAATCATCGAGAGATTTCCAAAATGTGCGGCCACGTGTATCGGCCGGTAGCCAGTTTCTGTTTCACTCTCTACATTCGCGCCATTTTTCACCAGAATAGAAGCCACTTTGATAAAATCTTCTTGAGCGCATAGATGCAACGCGGTGAGACCATTCTAAACAAAAGGATCGTTATCCTTCAACGATGAAATATCACTAAACACGTTTCACGATCACGCTATAAAACAACGTCGTCGAAAAGTGAAAAAGACTGAAAAGAATAACATCTACGTATAAGCTAATTTAACCGCAATTTTAATAACGTAACTCTAAGTTGAATTCTTTAACTTACAGTGTACCGATAGTAACACTGTTGTTCGTAACGTAATACAAAAAGATTCGAAACAACGTTTGATCATATACGATGCATATCAAAGAATATACGTAAAAGCGTGAGATTTTCTAACTGGCCACATTTTTATGCTATAAAGAGAAAAATCTAATTATTACAAATAATTACGGATAATCGACTATCGACTCTAGGAATATAATAATATACAAATGTAAATCGATTCGTTTCTCTCTTTTATTCGATTACCGGACAGCGCTCCTACCTTTGACTTGTGATTAGGATCAGCTCCATGTTCAATCAACAAATTCGTCATATCATAGTGACCTTTCTGCGCGCTTAAATGTAGAGGCGTGAATCCTGCTTTTGATTCAGCGTTCGCATTCGCCCCGTTTTCTAAGAGAGTCGAAGCAATGTCCATCTAAGGAATTTTTAATTGATTTATTATATATCGCTTGAAATCTTTTTCTGGAATTTCTTAAAACATACAAATAACTTCTTAATAGAATTGTAATCGAATTTTTAAAATATCGATATCGATATTAAATCGACAACGGACTGCAGTGTGAAAAAAACTGCCAAAAAAGAAAAGAAGATTGTATTAGAATTCGTTTTCATCGGCAAAAGTTGCGTATCTGGGTTAAGTGGTCGGCAAAACGGCTCATAACGGCCACGTACTATTGTAAATGTTACCTGATTTTTACGAGCAGCGATATGTAGAGGAGTATGTCCGTTTTGCGAAGCTAAATGAGGGGATGCGCCCTTTTCCAATAAAAGATTTGCTACATTTGGATGGTCATAATGACATGCCAAATGTAAAGGAGAAATATCATTCTGAAATATATTTTAACGTCATAGTAAAGATTCTATACATTACGTATAACTAAATAATTAAATCTTTATTTGTATAAGATAATGACGAGTAAGTTATTATACCACATTAAGATAGACAAAAATCTGAACATAAAAGGGTAATTCAATTTTCATTCGCAAGAGTATTGGTAAAGGATTTTAATCAATCGGTTGACACGAAATAAAATCGAATTATCAAGAGGCGCGTAATTATTAGTTTGTACTCGTATCGTACGTAATCGTAATTTTCATTAAATAGAACATGTATAAATCAGATGCAGGTAACACACATATTAAATAAAAATATAATGATTGATACATACCTTTCCTTGCGCGTCTAATTTGCTATCCCTTTGCAAAAGTATCTTAGCAACGCTCATATTGCCATATTTAGCCGCGATATGTAAAGGAGTAAAGCCGTTTTTAGTCGTAGCCTTAAGAGAAGCATTGTTTTCCACAAGAATAGTTGCAACCTGCATACATATAAATGCATTAAATAAAACATCGAACGAAATTATAATTAGTCTTTTAAGCTAGAAGCTATACATAATAATTTAACATAAGATGCTAAATTGTTATATTACATTTAATAAATTAAATATAATATAATAACTTTGATTAAACGTGTATAATATCAGATATAATACAATATTTATAAATATCTGATCGATGACCTCATATTACTAACACTTTGATCTTATGCGTTTTTGAGCAGCAAACGTACATCGTATATCGTTCGTTTTATTCTAATTTGACACATGGCGAGATAAACGACGTAGCATTTGGTTATATACATACGTATACATACAAGCAAGCAATTAATTTTTAAATATACCTACTTTATATCTCTTTATGCATAGATAAGAAATTAATTTTTCTGCAAACTGAATATATTCAATCCAAACACTTTTGCATCGTAACATTGAATTTCTCAAACAATCCTGTTTTTACAAAAAATCACTTTGCACGTTTAACGTCTTCAAAAAAATATTATGAAAGCTGTATTAAAAATTGTTGCCTATATCAACAAACTGAAACATTCGCTCAAGCGTTACCTTTACACGTGACAATTATTTCAAAAAATGAAATATCGCTTATCATCTCCTTTCGACGGACTGTTTTTCAAATTATCATCAGAGTTTCGTAATGCTCTTCCATAAGTAATGTATCACACTGCTTGAATAAATGTAATCAAAGTACAAAATATATATCGACTGTCACAGTTTTCGTATCAATAGTATTACATTACTATTTTCTTTGAGGCTGTGATTGACAGGAAGCCATCAATTCCATTTTCTTTGCATAACTAAAGAGACCAAAAATACTTCAAGAAGGATATAAGGATATCCTCGGTCGATCAATAACACTGTCAATATTTCAAGATTCCCAACATCATCGCGGTTTGTCAATAAATAATATTGACAATAAGTTTCGTCAATATTTATTGACAAACCATATTTTCCTCGTACGTTTTATATTTATTGGCAGTATGTATCGATTGCCCGAGCATCCCTTTATACGTACAATAATGTTAAGTACGAAAATATAAAATATTTACAATATATATCGAACATCTGAGAACTCCCTGAGGGATAACGCTTTAAATAGATAAGTAAAATATATTTATATAATATATATTAAACAAATGTTATTCAATTTTAGTTAGGTCTTGATACGCGACACTTTCTATCAATACGATAGGCCCGCGTTTCTTCCAGAGGACTTCTTTGCGTCTCTGCACAGTATACGACCAGTTTGCCTCTGAACAAGGGCAACATAAACTGAAAAATATCGCTTCGCGTAATTTCTGATTTTTCATACGATAAGTTTCGCGAAATTAAAATTAAAATATCTTGTAAACTGTTCTGTAAACGTTAAATGGTTTTCTGGCATAAAGAAGTTAATGTTGGTTTATTGGGAATGCCGAAATGGATCGATTTGTCCATCAAAAAACGTATGTTATCTAAATACATACCAATCTTCGTATGATTCACTTACGAAAATGCTAATCGTATCGAACAAACCACTCCGAAGCTATTCCACTTTTGCTCGAAACACTTTTCGATATAATTAATGGTTTCGAAGATATTTCAGCTTCCAGTCTAAAGCGAGTCACCCTGTATATTAGATCGTACCATATAAGCAATGCAAGTTTCTTTTAGAATTAACTGTTGACGAGCGAAAGTGATACATTATACATATTCTGCCATTCTCTACAATTCTTTCGCCATTTTTCTATCAAGTTACCTACTACTCCTCTTTTATAAAAATTCCAATCGTAACCATTCTGTTCCATTGTTTTAAACTTAGCTGTCAGAAAAATCACATTATCGGATGGATGACCTAATAATGGGTGGGTAATTTATTACTACATTCGCTGATCAGGTTATTAAACTTACTCTATAATAGGATAAGGATTTCTCAACTTCTTACCTTGCAAAAATCGGTTTACTTACAGGTGCATACATGCTAAATGGCAACATAAATACGAATGCAGAATGAAAATAATAAGATGAAATTATGAATTTTTACGATTTTAACAACGACGTACGCAACATAACGTTGAAAGAAGGCAACGTAAAAAATAAATTAATATGGTGAAAAATTTTATTAAAATTCATTACAGATAAATAACTTAACATAAAATATAACAAGTGTAAACAAAACTTAATTAACAGAATATGAAATGAAATGTAAATGATAAAGAGAAAAATTTGCATATAACAACGGAAAATAAGAAATTCTTCTTATTACAGAACCTATATAAGGTATTCACGATATCTTGTCCAAAATAAACATAATCTACTTTGTGTACCGATGTAATCCGCTATCTTTGAAATTTCTTTGTACATTACCTCCTCCTGGCCTTCCTTCGCCGCGATATGCAACGCTGTGTACATATCTTTTGTAGTAGTATCAACAGCTGCACCATGTTGCAAAAGTAACATAACGATATCGATGTTTCTTAATCGCGACGCAATATGAAGAGGTGTTTGTTGTTCCTAAAAAATCCGAACATGCACTAAATTACCGTATTGTTAATATATATATATATATATATATATATATATATATATATATATATATACAAAAGTACATATCGTATACACATGTAAATATAATCATTATAGCTCATAATCGGTACTAATAATTTTTATAATAAATCAACAGCGTAATATGCGTATATATTATAAAGAATAAGCATAATAAGGATAATGATAGAAACATAGAAAACATAATGAGACTGGTTAATGGAATGTGCGAGACATTTAATAACAACGAATGCGCATGTGACCATTTATATGTATCGTTCTGTTAGAAAGTGCAATTTTTGTCAAAATATTAAGGAAACCTGATCACGTCCGGAAGTACGGTTTTCAAGCAAGATTC
The DNA here is from genome assembly GCA_014737395.1 of Bombus waltoni. Lineage (NCBI taxonomy): Eukaryota > Metazoa > Arthropoda > Insecta > Hymenoptera > Apidae > Bombus > Bombus waltoni. Next base: position 3,118,984 of record JACXII010000055.1, read on the forward strand.
TTTGTTTACTTACCCTTGCACGAGCATCAACTTTGGCTCCATTTCGTAATAAAATTCGAATAATGTCTGTCTGATTAGCTCTAGCTGCCAGATGTAGAGGTGTTTCACCCCTAACAGTTGGCACATCAGGATTGGCTTCGTGTTGTAGTAGAAATATCACGATATTCATACATCCCATAAAACTGGCCACATGTAATGGAGTCAGTCCAGACTGTAAAATATATGTATTTTCTATTAACATTTTGCTACTATGACTCCATAATTTTCGTACCAATACTTTCTTCGTCGTAGTGTGTATTTATCAACATACATAGAATACATAGAAATGATCATCTGTATTGATCATGATAGTATTAATAGCCGTTAACCAGTCTTTTCGTAACCAAGGAACTATAAAGCGTTCTACAACAAACAAACCTGATGTATTTCTCTTTCTAACGCGTTTCTTTTTCATTATCTTAATTACAGACATACATTTACAAATAGCTTAGCGGAGAAACTGATGAGCATTTTTTACTTAGTTCTTGAGTCAAACGCTAAAGAGATGAGAAATTTTTAATATCTTCGTAACAATTGGCCAATTTCAAAACATATCTATTTCACGCGGATCGCGCTAATTCAATCGAAGTAAAGTTTTCTTATGAACGTACGACTCACGCGTGGAAAAACATGACGATAAGGTAGTTGAAAAGGACAGATATCCATCCTTGGGTAAAGGTAATCGAAAAAGGTCTGATAAAATAATCTGATAAAAACGATGCAACATTTTTCATTTCCAAGATTTGAGTACAAACGGGACAAATGTTAGTACTTTGTCTTTATATAGTAAAACATATCGTTTCGACCATCTTTTACCAAATTATATTCGAAAGTAACAAGCCGTTTAAATGACTATCTCGGGATGAAAATTAACGATGAACGTGTGAACAACTTAAAAGAAAAAGAAACAGAGAAAATAAACTTGAACGAAAGAAACTATCTTTTGCAAGTGAATAAGACTTGTAAGCAATAATTAACGTGTAATTAAGAGAAGGTCGTTACACGGTAATTACCTCGGTAGTAGATTCGATCGATGCTCCGTGTTTCAATAAGAGTTCAACAACTTTTATTCGATTTTTCTTGCAAGCAATATGCAACGGTGTGAAGCCATTTAAAGCGCGTGCATTTGGATCAGCTTTGCGATCCAAAAGTAGTTTGGCGACTCTAACGTGGCCGCAGTGCGCGGCAACGTGAAGAGACGTTAAATAATCAATCGTAACTTCGTCCACTGGCGCTCGGTGATACAATAATACTCTTGCTGCATCCACATGATCCCCTTGCGATGCCATGTGTAACGGTGCAAGTCCATTCTGTGAAACGAATTGACACGTTTATCGATGAAGTCGACACGTCGATTAATTTACATGTATCTATATCTTTCAAACGTATACGCCAATAAAATTGTTGATACAACGAGCAGTCAACGTGCTTTACGTACTTTCGTTCGTGCACTAATTGGTGCAGAATGTTCAAGAAGTGTGGTAATCACTTGTTCATGACCAGATCTTGCTGCACAATGAAGCGGTGTTAAACCATCCCTAGTTTTAGCATCGATTTGCGCAGAATTTTCTAATAATACTTTAACCATGTTGTTTTTACCCCACTTCGCCGCTACGTGTAAAGGGCTTATATTATGCTGATAAAAGAAATCAAAAATATCAGTACAGGCTTATAACGACTCTCGTCGGTGTCAATGTAATCGCACCTTTGCCAAATAATTAACATCAGCTCCACGCTTTATTAACAAACGTGCTATCTCTTCGTTTCCATAATGGGCGGCGATATGCAAAGGTGTAAAGCCACTTTTTGACGTAACATCGGGTTTGTGATCATTCTGAAAGATGGAATAAAAAATAAATCGTCTTTAATACGTCGACGTTAAAAGACGATATAAAGCGATCGTAATATTTTTAATAAGAAATATAATAGCTCCGATAACGGCCAGCTACTTGTATCGTTGTTCACCTGTAATAACAGATCCGCAGCTTTGCAATCATCTTTCTTAGCCGCGATATGAAGTGCCGGTAGTCTAACTTTTCCTTTAGAATCATTTTCTAAAAGAACGCTGACGACTTTATCGTGTCCTTGTTGCATCGCTACTGCGAGAGGTGTAAATCCATCCTGAAGAATTATTTTTATCTTTCACTAGTAGAATTACGAGATACATAAAACATTTCGTGAATATAGAGTGTCGTTTAAATCGAGAAATAAATAAGCGCGGGTAAATATCGGTCACGGAATGGAATTTTTAATTATTAGAATGCAAAGTTCTCGATAATATTCACCTCTGTAGCAAGACTCTGATTGGCTCCATTGCCGAGCAATAATTTAACCACTTGATCGTGATTTTCTTGAGCGGCCATGTATAAAGGAGTAAAACCATTTTGAGATTGAATATTAACCGCAGCACCATACTGAATAAGAATATTCACTATTTCCACTTGGCCGGCTAAAAACATGTTGTAAATCTTGTTCAGTAATAAATATTTATGGTAAAAATTAGTAGTAAACGATTATATTTACCCAGTGAAGCTATGTGCAACGCAGTGTTCCCCTTTTTTGTAGCTGCGTCCACTTTGGCGCCTCTTTTTAATAATTCCGTTACTATTTCAACATGGCCATCTTTCGATGCTAAATGTAAAGCATTTAAACCATTCTGAAACGCGACACGTAACATGAAATTTCTCGATTTTAACATAGAACCGATATAATACCATTTAATTAATCCGTACGTAACATGGGCTGATTACAACGATTTACAGATTAGCTCGATACTTACCGAATTAGCTGTATTAATATCTAAATCGGTATCGAGGAATTCGATCACCTTTTCAAGGTTTCCGGACCGAGCAGCACGAAGAAATGCTGTCGTGTCGTCAGCCTAAATCAGACAAACACACTACCGTTAAACGCGATATTAATATTTATTTTATTCTATTAATCTATAGATTCTATAATCGCAATTACGATTACCAATCGTAATGTAACGTTGCCCGATTATTTCCCTTTTGCACGCTTCGTAATTAGTATCAATCGTCCTAAATGTATCAAGTTCGTGCGCGTTTAGAAGATCCTTGAAGAAAGATTCATTCAACAGCGAGAATTTTATGATAGAAAAGTTTCAATGGTAAGTTAGAATATAGTTATCGATAATTTCCACCTCGATATTAGTCTTTTTTATACGTTTCACGATTAATGACATTTTCCAATAACGTAAAGTAATCGTTCGAAATATATTTTGAAGTTCTTAAATACAAATATGTTTCTCGAATATCACACGACTTTATAACTGAACGTAGCAACGGTATTGCAAAATGGAAGGTTTCTTAAATAATTTTAGCACGTGGATCAGCTGCAAAATAAAAATGTTATCCTTTATACCATTTAACAGCGGTGTATGAAATTTCGTAGTAGTTCGTAATAGTAATTTATATTCAAACGAGAAGTAAGAAAACGCGAAGAATAAAACTGAATAAATAAAGAAATGACGCTTAAAATATCTAAATGAATTTATAAAAGGAACCTTTCCTAATTAATACAATTAACTTCAACCAACTTTTCATGTGATCAATGTTACAATTTAAAACATTACGTAACTCTATAAATGTATACATTTACGTTTATGGGACCAATCGCAAAAAGAGCACCAAAATGAAGCAGTTTAATTCTATTTGAGAAATATACAAAGCAGATTTGCGTAGATAAATAAACGACGCTCAGTTTTCGCGTTTTAAGAATGAAATTTCAGACGACAGAAGAGCAAAGTATATTAAAACGATCAGTCGTTAGTTAACCCTTGGTCAATGCAGCAAAATTAATACTTATAGTACAAGTACCAATTGTATAATGCTATTCGATATTAGGATACTTTGTCCTACTGCGTGTATTACCAATTGTGCTTGAGAAACAGCTTGATAACTGTAGCGTTTGTCTAAACGAGTTACATGAATTAACGATCAACGATAAATAATGCGAACAAATAAATTACGCGGTATAAAAGTTTCATCTTAAAAAAAAAAAAAAAAAAAGAAACTCTATCTGCAGAAACGATACGAATGTTATCGTATTTTAAAGATCGAAATGATTTCATTACTATGATATAATATTCACATAAAAATCCCTTGAGCTTGCAATAAAATAAATTTCAGATTTACGTGCGTCGTGATATAACAAATTTAATTGGTAGATTTAATTCGATCTTCAACTAACGTTTATAAAATACGATAATAGATATATTCAGGTGACAAATAATGGAAAAACTTTTTAACAGATCGGTATTCTCATGGAACTTTTATCCGCTTATCCATTTTGAAACTTAGAAGCGGTGTTACTTTTGATTCAAGTGCTCGATCCAAGTAATGCAATTGGTTACATTATACGCTATGATTTGACCATGACCTTTATCCCACCAACAACTTCGACGTATTCTGCTTGATAAATTTTGTCCGCTAGAACGTTTATAGCAAGTTACGTTGCTTTCATTATTTCTAGATTAATATCTGCGGAGTGGTAACCGCACGGCAACAACCGGCTTATAAAACGTCTACCTTTATCGTATGTACGTATGTATGTATATCTTGCTTACATCATCCCCTCTCACCACTGTCTTTTGCTTTATCTATGGTTATCAGGCAGAATTTTCAAGTTTCGTTCGTTTCGCTACGTTTAATGCCGGGGCAAAGGAAATATCGCATAAGAAATCGAATTATTTCGATATCATCGGTCAACGTTCACACCCTTCGATCAGTCGAGGGTGGAAAAAATACCGGCGACATTCCGGCGCCTCTTGCTACGCAAAATATATAGAACCATACCTGACTCGTACTATCCGTAACCATCGTGCTTTATAAGAGACTAGACACTATCCTCCTAATTCTTTCACTCGTCCAGCAACTGCCGGACACGAAGGTTCTTTTTCTAAGCACGCGTTAAATCACCATTCATGCACTCCTGAGGTAACGCGGCGATAGATGAATAGGAATATAGGAGCCGCCCCGCATACGAAACTAAGGCGCAGAATCGAGCGGCAACGATTACGCGAAAAACAGGGGTTGCATCGTTGCCTTTCTCACCCCTTCTTATACCTGTCCTTGTTTTTCTCCCACCAACTCATGCGGTGTATCGGTTCACGACACTATGCGCACGCGCTTATCAAATCTGATCACACACCTACGCATACGCATACTTTCTTTTCCTCTCTCTCTCTCTATCTCTATCTCTATCTCTATCTCCATCTCCCTCACGCCCTCTAGGGGTATAACAGCCTAGGAAAATTAACCAGGTTTCTCAACATGCGAATATCGGCCGAACAAATAGTACCACCGATATTACATACATCGGGATACAATTTCTTAGTACATCGACAACAAAAATTCAATGGAACATGGCGATATATTTAACAGTTAGTTCTATATTGTTTTATCTTCGAACAAGCGTACTTGCATCTAGGTAAATACCTTATACACGATATCAAATTGCAAATTAGTCATTCGCGATGATTTAATCAATTTACGTTCCAAGAAAGATATCAAATATAGGACTTTTTTTGCGGCACATACGTTACATATAGGAAACTGTAAGAATGAAAACACGATGATACATAATAGGTTCAAGAGATCGTACGCATGTGCGATAGTCGAACGAATTCAAAAATGACTATTAACTAACTTTCACGTTGTTTTATATTACGGAGTAAATGTAGTAGAAGTAAGTTGAATAAACTCGATAGAAAGTTTACGATCAATATGACGTGTTAAATAATCATACAATGTTTAAAAATAATACGACGTCGATATTCTAAAATTTCAAATTTTCTTTAAAAAAAATCCAGTATTTAACGCTTTTAATTCCTCCATTAATATACGTATTTCCTGCACTTGCATTTATGCATACAATGAATAGGATAATAAATTCTATGACGCATAGTTCACTAATATGTATGTATTGAGTTCACTAATATTTTTAAACGTCATTCCAAACTTATTATTATTATTTTAATTGCACGAGCGTTAACTGATTTGATAATAATCTTGCATTCTCAAGTTACATAAAATTCTCTGCAACCAACAACATGTAATTTACGTATCATTGCGTTTAATTTCGAAACACGATCACCTGCATTTTACATTTGCAGTAAAAAAACATACATAGATTGCAGATATAATGAAAATTGAATTGTGGCGGGTTAAAGAGAATTATAAAATGTAGTAAATAAGTAATCGTTTATTAGTATTATTACATTTTATAAAATGATATTATATCTTAGAAAACAAAACAATATGTATCATAAGTAAAAACAAAAAGCTTCGAAATCATGAATGCCGAGACTGTTAGAATATGAGAAACCACGTTTTACTTTGTACATGTTTTACACTGTGCTTGTTGTTGATTAAGTCAGAAAAAAAGATGTCGAGAACCTATCTATTTTGACAAAGAATTGTAGACTACGTTTAATAAAATCGAAATAATTACACGTCACTTACATGTCCTTAAATTTTAATAACGTCTCTGTTATCCAATTAAAGTTTGTGATATGATTATAAAAAATTGCATTCTTACATATACTTTATGCTCAAAAAAGCTAAACTACTTTGACTTTCTATTTCGTTATAACTAACACATTTCGTTTCGTAAACTAACAATACGGTAATTATGTGAATTTTCTAAAAATAACTTTCACCTTCTTAAACACTGGATTTTCGCCAATATTACAAAGTAAATATGAATGTAACGAGAATAAAAAGGCAGTCGAGATCTTTTTCATACGAGTATGAAGATCAAAATTCTATTAAGAAATAGTATGCTGCGATTATTATTCACGGGGTGTTATTATTGTAATATTTGTTTTGAAAACCCGGAAATATATTTAGCTCGATGTGCACTGAAAAGAGGAAAGAAATTTTTTAAATGCGTCATATACATCGTGGTATAAGCTTTGACACAAATATGTTGCACATCCCTTGACATATGTTATTTTCACACATTTTTACCTGGAACCTAATGATCGGTGGAAATGCCTCCTCTGTCGTCATTCCCAAATAATAAACTGTGTATTTCGTTTGACAGACTTTACGTATACGTATATTTTCTACGCTCCATACTGAAAACGTAGGTCAGAGGGTATTTATAGCATTCCGTTTTATTCTCATGAACGCCTTTGTGGTGCATCTGCTTCGATGATTTGCATATACATATTTTATTTAAACCAATGAAACATACTTAGCATTATTCTGTTTTACTAATCGTTATGTTTACTAAACGTAATAATAACATTTTCTGGCATCCAAAGTAAAATATAGCTGAATTAGAAAAACTCCGTTTCTTTTTTCGCTAACGTTAAGAAAATTATGCATAACTGACTTATTTTATCAATCGTAATAGTCTTAAGGTGCTTGTTTCGTATCGTTATCGCTATTAAATCAAATTAAAGGAAAGACGTGCCTTCCTTATATCGAAACTTTATCTCTGATTATTTCTTTAGAACAAACCTTTAAAAAGTCTAATTTGCATTGTAATTGGATGTTATTCTATTACCACCATTAGAAAGAATAAGATAAAATGTAATATTATTGAAATATAAATCACCATGATAAATATATTATTTATATGCATTAATATAAAATAACAAAATAATTATAAAAAATTAAATATCGTTCCATTTTATACATATTTATATGCTATATAAGTATGCATAAAACGTAATAAACGTAAAATCGTGATACAGTAATGATTTATGAATTAGGAGTTATTTATGACAAAGTAGTAAAAATATATAAAAGTCATCAATTTTTAATAAATTTCACTAGAAGAAAATTACACAAAATATTAACAATCTCTTTTGCTGAAATATTAAAGCATCATACGATTTCGATACTTTGTTAGTCCATTTTTTTGGCGTACAATTTTTGTTTTTCTTAATTTCTATTTTTGTATTAAAATTTGAATATCCGTGTTTATATTGTTTTCATCTTTATTCTCATATTTTCTGTCTTTCCCTTCGTGCGATCTATGCGATCTAACATAAAATTAAATAATTATTTGTCCTGTAATACGTGTAAGATAAATTTCATCTAACACTTTATATCCGTAGTAGATCCAGCACTTTATCCTTATTTCAATTAATCAATTTACCCTCAACTAATCAAGCTATAACAAATATACAGAATACCAATATAATTCATCGTTTTTAAGTTGAAAAATTTGTCTCTTCTTTTTATCTTCTTTGTAATGATTTCCTGTTTATTACTTGCTTATTATCTTAATCATTTTTATTCACTCGGACTCTTTCTTCTTATTATTCAACCAATTTTATCAAATATTAATTGAAAATTTGTGCAAGACTCGAGGGAGCAATTTCATGTATTTCTTCTTTTACTATACCCCCATAGTTTCTCATATTTGCCTTTCTCAGTTAGTTTTTATCTACTAGATGTTAATAATTTATAAATATATTCTTTCATACTTAACTCCACCAGAAACTAATCGAAAAGCTTGGAGTCAAAGAAGTCACATGATGCCACCATTTTGGAGGAATGTAAAGTATTTCTCCAGGTCTCAAATAGGCCATCAAACCTTTAGCTTTGCTAAAATTAGGCCATTTCTCATAATTTGGATTCAAAGGATCAACTTGCGCAGTGTTATTCAATAATCTTGTATCATATGGATACAAATTAGATGAATCATTTGGATGGTATAAGATGACCCGTTTATGTCCAAATACCTAAAATTTAGTAAAAAGTCTAATACAAAGGTATTAGATTATAATTATATAATATAAAAATACAGAGGTACTAGAGATTATAATTTACTTCTCCGTAAGAGGAGAAGTAACTCTGTTGAGCAAACAAAGAAGAGAAAGAGCCGCATATATTTCGCAAGTCGCTAGTTCGATATCCCTGATCTAATATATTAATCACAATTTTTTTAAAATTAGGATTGACAATAATTAAATTTTATATACAATAATATTCAATAATAAATTATGAAAGTATGTAGCAAAAATTTAAGATTTAGTATATGCAATAAACTATATTATATTATTTTTTGTCGCAAATAATTTAACTTATATCTTATCATAAAATGACTATTAATTTTCATACTTGGCACAAAAGATTATTTTTGGGATCAAAATGTAAAGGTGAAACAGTTCCGCTAGGTCCAAACCAAGCATTTATATCTGGTTGTTCCACATCATCATTGTCTGTAAAGTTACAATATTCAGGAATTGTAAAATCATCTTTCAATTCTGGAATCTAAAATCATTATGACATAATTATTATTTAGATTTTCATTAGAAATGTTAAAATTTTAACAAATATTGAGAGGTAAAAAACAAAACCTGTTCAAATAATTGATGTTGAGCTAAGTAACCAACTTGGTCACCTTTCGTTAATACATATTTTTGTAAAAATTCTGAAAAACTAAGGAGTTGTTGCGACCAATTTTCATCAGTATAACGCGAACCAATTTCAATAGGAACTGTTCGACTTCCAGCTACGCTAATTAAATACTTTAGATCTTTCCACTGTTCCAGAGCTTTCCAATGTTTGATACAACCTAGAATATATTACATGTATTTCAAATTAAATTATAATAGAAGTTAATAAAAAAAAAGATATTAACTGTATATATGCACTAGTATAAACTCAGAAATAATCTTCTTTCCTGTTTTAAAATTGACATGATATAACAAGAACATAATCATACAAAAATGTATCATTCAAATATACGAATCGATAAAGAAATGTTACCTTTCATTATTGCTGGTACTTTTGGCATAAATATTTTGGTGTAAAATAATTCCATTGAAGGTTCAACATACTGGACAATTTCAGTAAATCCAGGCAATATAAAATTATATAAACTTTCACAATCAATAATTAACTCTTCTAAATCCAACTCTTCCAACGACTCTGCTAAAGAAGATAACAAATAATCATATAAAAGTACTACAGCTATTGATACACACACTACATTAACACTATCATAAACACACATATGGTATTATAATAAGTAACACTTACTGATACAACTATTCAACACTGAAGCAATTTTTGGTAATAAATCTATTACATTTGGAAGTGGTGCTCCTAATAGAATACCTTTATCAATCTGCTGAATAATGTTCCTCAACAAAATTGTATTCTTTGTAAATTGTTTGATACCATTATTGTACTGAAGCTCCAGTAGAACTGCCTGTAGATATAGAGTATCAAATACAAACACTTACATAAATATGATATAACTTATGGTATATGATACATTCAACAGAATAATTAATATGTCATATTACCTTTAAGATAGTACATAATGTATAACAGTATCGATATTCAACTGGAACAAATTGCCAGTGACCAGAATTTAATACTTCCCACGTTTTATCCATGCAAGCTTCAACTATTATTAACGAATTTTTTATCCATTTTATCGATGGAATCCTTTCATAAAAAAGATAAGGATTAAATATCATTCTTACCGTTTTTATGTAAAAAGTACGATTGAAAAATATAAAGTCATATAACAGTTTATTTTGTAGTGTATACTATCCCATAATTATAGCTAAATAAGTAACATAAAATAACATAAATGGACGCAATATCATTTAAAGATCTTTATATTTACATAAAATATATAATTATTTTTAATTATGCTTTTATAATACAGATACACATATGCGGGAAAAAAGAGAAATTACATTAATTTTATTTTTGAATATAATATTAACAACAATGAATAAATGTTTATATATTACTGTTTATTATCAGAGAAATTTGAAGCCTTAAAAGAAGGAATTGAATTAATAAAAATTTGTTATTTTAAGATTACTTTTAGAAATCACATTATAGCTATACTACTACAATATAGGTACAATAATATAACTATAGTACACTTGTAATAAATAAACAATATATGTCTCTATAAAATATAGTATAGATTTAATTCAATTTGATAACTTTAAAATAATTTCCAAGAGAGTTATAACCATCGTTTCTGTTTTTCTAACTCATACTAATCATGCTTCCTTTTATTTTTCAATTAATAAAAAATATAATTTAAATATTAAACAGAATATTATTATAAATTATTTCAGTGAAGTTTAAATATATTGATATAATTGTAATTATATATACGTAATAAAAAATCACGAAGTAAAATTTGATCTTTTTTATTTTTATAATTATTTTATACAATTATATAAAAATTTGTATTTACATTTTATCTTCAATGGATGTTTTTAAATTGCTTTCTATCGACGACAAGTGTATCTTCATTTCAACAGGTAAATAATTTTGTATATTTTCGGCTAATAGATTCCAAGATATAAAGTTGGCAATAATTGTGCAATTAGACATTTTTTAAAAATGATGTATGCAACTAGAAAATAAATCATAGGTATAAATTAAAATTATTTTATTTAGACATAAAACATTTTAGTAGTTTTGTCATTTGGTTCTTGTAAATATGGCCATTGTACTATTTGGTAATCTGCTACATAATACAAAATTTTTCCCGTTAATGATAATGTTTTAACTCTGCAAAAGCTTTCAACAAATATTATGGTAGTTTGTGCGATACATAATACTTTAAATAAGAATGCTACTATACATAAAGGGACACAAGTTCCTGGACCATTACATAGAAGTAACTCTGGACATTCTCTCCACACGTAAGGAATTGATTCCAAAGTTGCATAAATAGTACTATAAACAGATGTATAGTACGACTGATGAATTTCTCTGCTTCTACGAATTTTAATTATCTTATAATCTACGTTATTCTTTTCTAAGTATTTAACTTTTTCAATGCTCATTGAATCTGTATCAGCATATACATATATCCTTGGTGAGTAATTTCTAAAGTTTAAATAATTAAGGATTCTTATCATTTCTGCTGTATGTCCACCAGATCCTAATACAATCATTGTTTTAACTGGCTTATTTCGAATTAATTTTCTTCCGCTTGTTTTATGTGTAGAGAACATTACAAAATATAATCTTGCAATGGTTATCATACAAACAATTATACAAACAGAAATGTAATATATCGCATACATTTTTGTAGTATAACCTGTAACAATTTAAATTAGAATAATCAATCTATCAAGCTGCTTTTGATAAGCAAAAACAGAATGACTTGTTAATTATTACATATGTATGTCACAAAAGCATAAAATCTAATAAAAGTTCTTCTAAAAAAAGCACTTCAATTAGTCAATGTATGCATTTACACGAGATTTTAACCCAAAAGTATAGAAAATTATAAAAATGTATAACATCCTTAGATTTACTACATTTATTTATTAATTTATTAAATAATGCATACATTTGCTACACTTTAGTAGTATGTTAATGTGCATGTATGTGTGTGTGTGTGTGTGTGTATATATATATATATATATATATATATATATATATTTTACTTAAACATAAGTATAAACACTACTGTATTGTTAATCTATATATTACATATAACATAATTTAATTATATATTTAATTGTACAAGTACCATCATCTATAATGTGATTAATATGGGTGATCCAAAGATAAAAGTGTAGCTATCTTTTATTCACAGTAATAACTTATCAATCGATATGAATTCTTAAAATTTTCGTACTTCATACATTACACATATATTAGATTAAAATATGTAATCAATAATCAAATGTTTCCTAGTCTTCGTAAATATATTTAAGATATATTATATGTAAACAAATATTTATACTTTTTGCAAATCTTACGGAGATAAATAGTGTTTATATAAATGTATATGTTTATATAAATTTAATAACAAATATTATATTGTCAAGTACAGACGCTGCGAGAACGAACCACTATCGTATACACGGCAACCACAGGTTAAGTAAATCCGTAAATGAATATATATATATCAGAGAAGAAACAAGAGTGCTCACCCCGTAGTTCTAGTTGTTTTACAGTACAGGTGCTGCACCATGCAACCAAGTGCTGATTTTAACTAAAGTTAGCAGATACAAGAACCTATGAAAGTAGGAATCTGCCCTGTTTGATTGCAATTTAGTATATACAAGAACCTATGTATTTAAGACTAAAGTTAGGAATCTGTTTAGTTACACACTAGCATAGACAAGAACCTATTTAATTGTACGGTTCTACGGGAAAATTCGTATCTACTTTTCTATCCGATATAGACAAGTATAAAAATTACAAAATTGTGCGAAAATGAAACTACTTGTAAATGGCCTAAGAAAGAGAAATTAATTGTTTGCTATATTTTTGAACGATGACACATATAAAGCAGGGTTAGAAATAATACAAAATGTCAGAATATAATAATTTATTAACAAAAAACAAAGAAAATAAATAAGTTTCTACCGTTGAGGAAATCCCAACTGCCTTTCGTCCTATCTCTTTTAACTCTTGAGACTTGCGCCTTTCTTTCTTGATGTCTTCTCAGGTGCGGATCTTTGTTGGATACTCCTAGGATCATCCAAGGAATTGATTCTACCTCCACCCTAAACATTAACAGCGTTCACGGTTAGCGATATCAACCGATCAGTTGAAAACTGACTGATCGCCACCTAGTTGAAGATCGCAACAGGGACATTTCTCTATTTCGCAACGCTAATTTAATCTATAACTACAAGATATAAATTTCTCAAAGTAAATCGCGAGGACTGTTTTATCATATATGCAATGTTATTTAAATTTGCTATTGAGAAAAAAAAACAGAAAAAATGAAAAATTCGCGAAAGTATACACCGCAATGGGGTGCTAAAATAAAATCATTCATTTTAACAAATCTTACCCTATGCTGAATCGGTAATGTGAATGATGCTAAAATGATAAAGAGTACATCAGGTCTAGAACACAGTCATAGTGTGTACATCGTGTGTATGTCGAGTGTATGTCGTGTGCATGCGATCGTGCTTTAGACTTTTGACTAGAGCCTTTAAAACGCATAACCCGTGATCATTGACTATCAAAGCACTTACAAAAGTATGACTCAAAAATACTTTGGATGTTAGATCAATTCATTGTATTTGTATCTGTTATATTCGTAAACATTTTATACCATCGAGTAATTTCTACAAAACTGTTCTACTGAACCAGTTGTGATAAAAAATAAGGAAGAAATTTCTTTAATTAAACAAAAAGTTTCCCAAAAATAAAGTAAGTTTTTATTCTATTGAAATTTTATACAAGTAAATTATGTAAAATATATTATTCTCAACTAATATAATAATAATAGTAATTTAATACATCTTTTACAGCAGAAAATGGACATTTGGCACAATTAGGACCATAATGAAACCATTTACTGAAGAAAAAAGAAATATTTGGCAGCAGAGTAAAAATTAACATTATTTTTATTACGTTTAATAAGAAGTTTGGAAACTTCTTAAGTGTATATGTATTTAAATATTTAAAATGTTTAGAAGGAAAACGCAGTTATAAAATGAGCTCAAATAATTTTTCATCGCATAATGAATTTCAAAGTACGTATAATAAAAAACGATTCTCTTGTAAAAATTATGAAAAAGAAAGGCAAGCGATTACTACTATAATTTATAAAGAAAACCAGAATTATAATAGTACTTTAGCGAGTTGCGCAAATGAAAAACAAAATATATTAATGAAATCAAAAATCAGATCTACATTAAAAAGGAAGAACTATGAAAAATGTCAAGAAGATTCAAGTATTCCTCCAAAAAAGGCTTCCAAAAAATCTACAAGTGTCGTCAACAGAGTTTTAAACAAGTGTGATAGAAATACCTCTGTTTTCTTATTGGAAAACTATAGGAATAACAAGAAATTAGGTATGACTAAAACACCAGATATAATAGAAGACGACCATACAGCAATATTAAATCATGATTTACAAAATGCAACATGTTTTCGAAATAAATCTAGTGCAATTTGTAATTTATACAACAAGAATGAAATTGATTGTGAGCTAAATATGAAATTTGAACAGAAAAGTTTACCTATAATATGTGAAATAAACTCATCACAACAAACATCTGTAAAAGCAGGAACATGTAGGAAGAATAATCAATCTAATGCTACTAATGGAACAGATTGTAATATTTCGATACAAATTAAAAGAGAAAATAGCTGCGAAATTAGTAAATCTATTACAACTGAAGAATCAAAGAAAGGTGTTTATACAAAAGGTAAAAGACAAAGAACAATAAATTCAACTTGCCATTTACAAATAAAGAAAAAGAAACAAAAAAGAATATACCATACAGTACATAAACAATGTAATGAAGTCACCAAAAATAAATATTATAAAAGAATAGGAAAAAAAAAGGATAAAAGTAATTTTTCCGCATTTACCATAATACAATCAAGCAAAATTGACACTAAAAGAAACAAAGATATAGCAAGGCATAAAAATTGTATAGGTATTAGAGATTTGATAATACCTTTGATTAAAATAGATGATCTTTCTACAGCTGAATTATCTAAATTAGTTCAGAGTGGCAAATCTATTGAAAATAAAGAGAGTATACAAAAAGATGAGAATATATGTAATGAAACAAAAAATATCACAGAAATACAGTGTTCTGCATATGAACAATACAGAACTACTGAACT
Source organism: Bombus waltoni (assembly GCA_014737395.1). Classification (NCBI taxonomy): domain Eukaryota; kingdom Metazoa; phylum Arthropoda; class Insecta; order Hymenoptera; family Apidae; genus Bombus; species Bombus waltoni. The sequence goes on from JACXII010000055.1 coordinate 3,134,601, forward strand.
CAAAGAAAATGAGGAAATAAATGTATTATATAAATCAGTGTTTGAGGAAAGATGTACAAAATTTAAAGAAAATGTAGTGAGTAAAATTGATAAAAGTATAACAAATATAAAACTTGAAAAAAAGGCATATAAAATATCTTCAGAGAATGAAGTTAATAATACAGAAATAGCACAAGATAATGAACATAAATTAGAATCTACACATTTATTTAAAGATATTTTACAATTTTTTCTAAAAAACAGGAAAGATATTGTAAATATAAAAACGAGACAGAGATCAAAAATTGGAAACATCCATGAATGTCGTATAAGAAAAAGTGTAGCAATGTGTAGTAAATGTACAGAAGCCTTCAATCTTTTACGACAATTTTCAGGCAAAGTAAACTTTGTACAAAATGAAGAAGTATACATTGAATGTACACTATGTAATTTACAAATTAATTCTCTATTCCACTTTCAACAACATCTAATGGATATACATTTACGATGTGAAAAAATAATATTATCTAAACGAAAAAAATTTGCAGTTACTATTATTAATCTCAATGAGCAATTAAATTTAAATATCAATAACCAATTTATATTTGAATGCTGTTGCTGTTCAAAAATATTTGATCATGTAACAAATTTTGAGAAACATATTAAAAATGTGCATCTTGGCTTCAATCATCATACAGATGACTTTAAAAAATGTGAGGCAAAACAAATAGCCGTAACTTCTAAATCATATACAACATTTAGAAGTGAACAAGTATTTAACAAAATTCATGCTTCAAACAAGAATTACATTTTTGATGTTTTGACTAATATAAATGAGATTTCTAATTCAGAAATGGAAACTGACATACAAAATAATCATATAAACGAATGTGGCATTAACACAAAAGAAATGATTCTTAAAAATAATATGTACTATACAGAATCAAATGATAAAAATTTATTGTTGGAGATGGAAGTAAAAGACAAACAGTTAAATGATATAAGTAATCCAGGTGTTACTCAAATAACAAAAGGAATCCAAAAATTTAAGGGAAGTATAGAAAAATTAAATATTGGTGAAAAATATACAAATAGTATTTCAGAATCGAAACTTTCTAATATATCTGTTAAAATTGATCGAAGATTTAAAGAATATTGGAAGCATAAAAGAAGCTTTTCTTTTATTTGTAATATTTGTTTTAAAAAATATAAAAGAAAACAACCGTTTTTATCTCATATGTTTGAACATATAACAGATTTTGATACTAATGTATATGAGCAAGAAAAAACAGAAGAAAACAATGATCTCATCAGACATGAAAATGATGTAGTATTAAATGCACATACTAAAACTTCTCAAGACGATATTAAAAGTTTCAGAGATAATAATGTACTAAATTCTACTATAAATTTGGCAGAATCAGATCAAAATACTTTAATATCAAAAACAATTGGTAATGAAGTTGATAGTGGTGAAAATGAAAATGTAGAATATGATGTCAAAGAAGATAGTGTAACAAGTAAAATAGATGATTTTAATTATGTATTACATTTAAACCTTGCACACATACAAAAAACAAAAGATAATTCAAAAAGGCAAAAATCAATTAAATTTGATATAAATATTACAAAAAAACATGAAACAAGTACTAATGAACAGCAAAGTATGGAAAATGAAATTAAAAATATGTTTCCGACAAATCTTACTACAAATACTAATCCAATAATGGATGCAAGTAAAGAAATTGTAAGTTATGGTTTAAAAGAACTGCATTGCATTATATGTGACAAAAAATTTAGTTCTTTAACAATATTTAAGGAACATATGTTCTTTCTACATGATTCGTTGTTTGAAGATCCAGAATTACCAAATTTAAGACATTTAAGACAAGATACTCATGTTTCTAAAGAGGAACGCAATATGACATATAAAATACAAAAATCAAAGGAAATTTTGCAAAAGAAAAATAAACAAAAATATAGAAAGTGGCGTTGTAATGCATGTAAAGAAAATTTTGCATTACTTAGAAACTACATACGACATAAGTACTACTGTCATAATGATGAATCTGTAGTTCATATTTGTGACAATTGTAACAAAATCATTACTTCAGTTGCAATGGTAAACATTCATATGTGCACTAATGTTACTACTTGGAATTGCAAGAGATGTAGTCTCAATTTTGCCAATGGTATATCTTTAACACAACATAATATGAATTATCATTTAGAAAAAGTAGGTCCACATATATGCAAAATATGTAAATTGAGTTTTCTTACAATGTACATGCTAACAAGACATGAAGCAACACATCCCATAAGTAACAATTCCAGTATTACAGAAACTTTCATAGATTTATCTGTACCTGCGAAAGACTATTTACCTTATACTGTAGATAATATAAAAGTTAATTCTGAATTTAGTAGAAAACAATCAAATGATAAGACTGTTTCTTATAGGAATAAAAATGTGGAAATTAAAGAATTAGATGAACTGAATGAAAAACTTTCAAAAATGCACATCACATCTAATGTACCACATAATGATGAAAATATACTGCACTATAACACATCATGTGCTAAACGAGAGATATGTCAAATTTGTAATATCTTATATTTTACAGATGAATTAGTAAACCATTTAATATCTAATCACATAGTTTCAAATAATCTGTGTTTTAGAGAAAACAATGGTAATATTGAAATAACACAAGGAAATATAAATTCTCTGAATGATATAATAAAAATGCTTGGTATAAAACGTTTATTGTCACTTTACGAATATCAAAGGTTTGATACTACTGTAGAAAACAAATGTTTCAGTTGTATAACATGTCCAAAACAATTCTCAAATATTCAGCAGTATAAAATTCATTACTTAAAATATCATGATACAATATGTTTATTGTGCAATATAAGATTTGAACACAATTTTCAAGCACTTGAACATAAAATTAAAATCCACAAATCTATTGGTTTATATTTGTGGATAGTACAAAAGCTAATATTACAGTTAAAGGAATATGGAAGTACCATTGAAGATGTGATATTAAAATCTAGTGAAATAAGAGTATGTTAAATAATATATACTGGTTGTTTTAAATTATACTCTAACTAGTCTATATGAATACCTGTAATTTATTAAGAAAACATGTAAATTAAACATGTAAATTAATATTATTAATTCAAATAGTCTATCAAATTTTAGTTACCTACAACTAAATATAAAATTTAATACATTGTGTAACTTTTCATTAGTAATTTCTTTAAAAAGTAAATATTAATAATTATATTACTATAATTTTAATAATCTAATATTTTTTTATTTGTACTTATAGAAAGTACGCTCCGGTATTGTAGAAAGTGATAATTCTGTCTTATAATTCTGTCCTAAAATTAAGTTTATTTTATAACATAAAAACTAGATTACAATAAATATATTATAAGGAAACTTCAAAGAAACACCCTTATTGTATATAAATAAAATATCAAGAGAGAAATCGTAGTATTTGGATTTGTATCTTTTTTTACTGTTTGAATCTTATACATATAATACAAAGATGCAGATTATTTCCATTATAAATCATTTGTTTAGTTTTTGAATAAAAATTTTGTTTGCCAATAAAAATACATAAAACTACATGAAAATTGAAATTCCAAATTTGAAAGTAGTCGTAATATGTATTGATCAATTTAAATTTATCAAATAATTATATCGATTAACCATAGTCATACTTTATGTATTATTACTATTTATGCATGTATTATTTCGTTAACTAAATTATTTAGTATATTTGAAACTTCTTTTAGGAATCAAATAATTCTAAAACATGTATCAAAATTCGCGCTGAATATACTACAGCGCTTAGCTTATTTTATCACTAGTCCTGTATGTATTTATACAATCGACTTTCAAATCAGTTCAGTTACTATCTCACGTCGACATGGTTTTTACAAGTTTTGAGCGTTTCGAAATTGTATATGAAATAAATTCGATTGAATATTAACGTATGTATATGAAATAAAAACAGTGACAACTTTCTCATAGTTTAATAAAACAGTTTATATATCTTAGTGATTTAATATTAAAATAGACAACTGAGATTTCACAATTTACTTCTTTCATATTTAATTAGTAAAATCTTTTTAATTCATTACAATCGTATACGGTCTTTGACCAATTAAAATTTATCGATTACTATTTTATTCAATGTCTTTATCTTTATATAAGGTAAACATAACCACTATTAAACATATGATGTATCTGTTTATAAAACATATGCATTACATATATTAATAATCTTAAGTCACATATAAGTAGTCAACAATTTTATTATAATTCATTGGTAATTTTTAGTTTACTTTCTTTTTTGAGGATATAATGTATGCTTTTATATTATACAGAATATTGTGATATATATATTAGTTTACCTTTTAATAATTATTATTAAGTTAGTTAATAAAGATACATATGTACTATATATTATATATTCTTTCTTACAGTTATGCGGTTTTAAACAGTATTAAAATATTAAAATTGATAAAGAAAAGATGAATATTTATCGAGGCCATTATTCTAATTATAAAACAAATTTAAGTACTATGCTATAGGAGTGGAAATAAAAGTTAGTCCAAAAGAAACAGTGATGATCAGGTATGACAGGTTCTTCAAAGATGGATACAAACAAAGAAACGGAAGAATCTAGTAATATTCCAAATAATATTGGAAATTCTGAAAATCCAGATTCAATAGAGGTTGTTATTAAAAGATATAAATTGTAATTTAAACAAAAGAAAGATTAACAAAATTTTATTTGAAGAACTCAATTTATTATATTTTCTATTTAGGTGGATAATTCACGTACAGTTCTTTTAAAAATAGCAACATTGTATGCAGAACGTCTTATGAATGATATTTGCCTTGTTGTTGATGGTATAGAGTATCCAGCGCATCGTCTTATACTTTGTGCCTCAAGTGATGTTTTCCAAGTAAGTAAATTTTAAGATAGAATATAAAATAAAATGAAATAAAAAACATAATTGTTGATTATACAAGATGTCATTAAACTGGTAATATAACTTGAAAGAATATGATTTTCTGAATTTGAATATGAATTAAAAAAAATAAATTAATATAAAGCAACATTTTCTTCATGTAAATTGATATTAATAACTCATTCAGTATATTTAGTATATTCCAAAAGATATAAACGCATTAAATATAATTATGTCTATAGACCAGCAAAATTTTTTCTAGCAAATTTTTATGTTAATAAATAGTAAGCTTTTAAGTAGAAGATACTTCTGTTTTATCATCTAATACGATAAAGTAATAAAAATGATTTATAGATACAACTTAATTTAGACATAAGTAATGTTATATACATATATTCAATGTATATTTATCATTTTATTTGAAAACAAAGCTTTTTATGGCAAAATGTTATTATAATTTGTTGATTTTCTTTTTGGTGTGAAATTACTTTTTTTTAGGCGATAACACTAATTTAATGACATATTTTGTACATCTGATATAAATACTTATCCATATAATATTTATTTATACATGAGTATTAAATTTTAGTAGTAAAATAAATATTATGTAGCAGAATTTAACTTACTTATAAAATATGTATATTGTGCCAAATAATGATAGGTTGACACATTTCATATTTCACTTGTATATTAAAAATGATTAACATTGAACTTTGGCATATCTAACAAGAACTTTCAAAATACAACTGAGTTGAGACAAAAATTACGTTTTACATTGCACTACTATGTTTCTTTATCTGACTTTATTTATGTCCAAAATGTGTTGGGAACATTATGAAAAACAGGTCACCAAAATGTCACCTCATTTAAAATAGACCAACTGATAGTATGTTCAGGCTCATTAAAATCAAAAAGATTTGACTAATTCATTAATAATCTTTACATTGGACATAGCAGAATAAAGATTATGAAAATTTGATTTATTATGTAAATGGATTCAGAAAGCAAAAATTTTAGACGTGTATCTTTTTTTTTAGATTATTAAAAATAAAAGAGTTATAATCAATTAAAAATTAAAAAGACCGAACATTTTCGATCGCTTATCGAATTTACTCGAAGAACACGTGACGTCACAAGTTCGTCGCATCGTCTACAATATGTACAAGTCAACACCAAGTGAGGGTGATTTCCTGATTGTGAATCTAATAAATGCTATGGAAGTTCATGAAAAAAGAAATTATAAATGGTGTTTTGTTGCACAATGTCAGAATGACTCAATCAAAATATCAGAAAGAAGATTTGTATCCGTTCCTAAAGATAGTAACCTACGAAAGGCATGGTTTCGAATTACTAAAAGAGATATGCCAAAGACAGCTCCAAATTTCTTTTGCTGTGGAGACCATTTTATTCACCATATATGTATTTATACATTACATTATATATGTTAATAATTTGTATTTTTCTTCTTTATATTCGCTACGGTTTGTGTCCTTTTCAGTATGATACATATATGTTCCTTTAGATTCTCATTATTTTGATAAATATCCCCAATTTTTATCCCCAAATCGAATAATAATAATAATAATGAAAAAATGGTTATATATGTGATTTAACCAAAATATAGGTATTTTCAGTAGCATTCAGCGTTGGAATTGCGTGTTAGCGATCACCGCTAACATTGTTTGCGTCATGGTTGTGGTGTTTATAGACTATTTTTTGAATATGTTATAGAAATCAACATTTAGAACAACTTCTCAAACATATAACCGTCGGCCAATCTTACTTTCCGAGATATTCGCGAAAAATTGTCGGTACTAATTGAATTCTGAGCATAGTTTTGCGTCTGTGACAACGTCACTATTTGTCGCTGCCCGTGGGTCGTTTATATTTTAAAAATGCGGTCACCGCCACACGATTGTTTTCGCAAGAACGTAGTGTAACCCGAACCTAAATTTAACTGAAGCTTTTTGTGAACGTCTCAAAAATTGAGCAGTGGTTATATATATATAAATATATATATAAATTTATATATAAATTTGTATATATATATATAAATAGAGAAAAAAGTTAGTCAAAATGTTGAAGATATACTTTAAGATCATCGAAGTCGATGAAATTCTACATAATTATCTAACGTTATATTTATTACTATCTTTTTTAGTATAGGTAACATTTTAACAAATACTCTAACTTTTCTTATCGCAGGTAATGTTAATGAGTCCTCAGTGGAGTGAGTCACAGGAAAGTAGAGTAACCCTCCAAGAAACGCCACAATGTGTACCTATATTTAGCGAGTTTTTGCGGTACTTTTATACTGGTCAAATAAGAATTAATTATGGAGTTGTTCTACCGATATTATGTTTAGCCGATAAGTATAATGTTAGGGATTTAATATCATTGTGCCTTGATTATATGCAAAATCATATTGCATTAGCTGCCATACACGGCACTTTAGTATCATGGTTACAATATTCGTCAAATTGTGGTCATCACAATATTACTCAAGCATGTCAAAATTTTATCAAGTGGAATTTGGAATTGGTGGCCAAGACTATAGACTTTGGAAATTTTGATTTAGATATTTTAGTATCGTTGCTACATCAAAGCAGTTTAGTGGTAAAGGATGAAATGACATTGTACAAATGTTTAGAAATTTGGTTGGATCATCAGACAAATCGTTTGAAAACTCAATTGTCGCACGACGAATTAGAAGCTACGTTAGAACAATTGGTAATAGCTGTGATGTCTCCTGTTAGATTTCCAATGATGTCTCCCCGACAATTAGCAGAATTACTTTTATTTCCTTTAACGAAAAAATACAAAGAATTCTTTGTAGAACGAATGTCTATAGGAATGTCATTTCATTCTGGTCAGCTAGATAAAGTTAGAGAAGTAAGTTTAAACGAGGAAGATGGTGCATTACTTTTCGAACCAAGATTATACACTATAGACACTTGTAGTTCATTACTTACGATTGAAAATTTTCATACTCTACCCTGTTACCACACCAGAACACTGGTGTTTTCAAGTCATTCGTGTTTAGCAGAGTATGCTGGTGATCGCGCGTGCGAATGGGTTGTAGATATATATCCTAAAGGTGTTTGGTTTAAAAAGTTTTTCTTAATAGTGTGGCAAGGAACCGTAGAAATGCCCGAACATGTGAAACGTTCGGTTAGATTATCACTCACCTGTAAGGATCCGTCTGTAAATAGTAATGCTGATATGCGTGTAAAAATAGGTGTTTTAATATATGGTTTACAGGATGGCGTTGAACATATTGCGAGAGTAACAGAAATTATTCACAGATTTAGTAAAAAAGAACGTGTTCTTAATCTGGATGATGTTTTACCGTTCGAGGAACTTAACCCGCAGCAGGGTTCCGTCTCGGAACATACGTCTCCTTTTCTAGTAGGTCCAAGTAGAGATATGCTCAAATTACATATTGTTATATCACCAGCTAACTAAGACAAAGAGATTTCTTAGATTATATAAAATGAAATCTTACTACAAACTTTAAATGTTTTGGACTCGTACGAATAGTTGCCTTTTTTAAGTTTGTCTTCAATGTATATCCTAGAATTTTTTTCTTTTGATAAATCGACATTTTAATATGAGACTAAGATGAAGTTTTGTATTTAGATCGTAACATGTAATAAAATATTACAAGATTTCAATGTTCCATGAATTTCCATCACATTAATTTTTTCTTGAGAAAATTGTTAATCACTGTTAATTATTCATTTAGAATAACTTAATTTTTAAGGCGAATGTCTGTGTATGATGGAATATTGTTAATTCTACATTCTATGTATTAACAAAAAATAGCGAGTTTATATTTATTTTATTGTTAAAAAGAATGAATGAGATTGATAATTGTCGATATTTCATCCATCTATTCGATTTCAACGATCTTTTTAATATATGATAAAAATTAATATTTAGATAACTTTTTCCTTTAAATGAAACCTGCACTCGGTCTTAATTTCCGAGATATTCGCAAAGAATTGTCGATACCATTACAGTGAATTATTGTGTCTATAATTGTACATTCGCTGTAAAGTATGCGTCAATATTTGTTGCTGGATCGAATAGCATCCAAATCTAACAGGAAGATATGCCAGTAAACTATGAACAAAAGATAAGAGTTAGGTTTCGTTTAAGCGATAAAATAAAAATTTTGATTTTTACAACATATTAAAAAATCATCCAAATCGGTGAGATGTGTGAGATATCGATATCGATATCGATCGAGAATTTTTGTTAAAATGTTTTTGTTTTTGTATTTTTTATATAATGTTATTGCTTTATTACGAAGGCTATCTTAAAAAGGCTATAGAAAATATTTTGAAATATTGTGCGTATTCGATTCTTTACTGCATATAAAATCAAATTGATATCGTCGATATAATAAATATTTGGGGGATTTTAATAGTTAGTAATTAAAATAGATAACTAAAGGACAACGTAGTTTTTGAATTTCAAAATCAAGATGAATTATGCGTGACAGTTTCGTTTTACAAATCTCCATCGGTTCAAATGGATAAACATTTATGACAACGATTAGAAATATTTTGTAATATTCCATACATCGTAAGAGAGATAGGTTCATAGTTATTCGAAATGAAAATTGTATAATTTTAGTGCATTTTCACATCAAACGATAATGCACTAAACCATATGTAAAATTTTTATTCAGTTAAATATATATCGTATGTTTCTTTAATTTATAGGAATTAATAAACCTCAATGTTTTTAATGTAGTAGATAGATTTTTTTCTTTGTGTGATTATACCGTTTGCACGTGTGATAAATATTCAATTATAAATTAATAAGTCAACCTAGAATCCTTCTTTCTCTTAAACGTTCACATATCCTATGCATAAAGCATGCAACTACAAAGTCAGGATTCCACGAGCGACGCAAAGTTATCAGTAAACAAAAAATGTTTTCATCGCCGATAATGGCTATTCGTAACCAGAATATATAAAGATATTTATATTTTTTACTAATTTCATTTCTCAGAAAGAAGAAATCTTTAAATTTTACTAATCACTATTTCTTATTTAAACAAATGTTAACCATTTTTTGATGATATTTTTCGCAAAAATTAAAAAAATAATTGTTATTCTTTATTTCTGCTCATAACATATATTAGCAATATATAAAGAAATGTTATCCGTTTTTTCTTCTTTTGGAAACGGATATAACGATAGACTATTATTTTCAAAAGGTAAAGGTTTAATTTGACAAGATTTATTTCAATTCTCTAAATGTTTGTACTTCCTCTTTCACTATGATTTATAAATTTTTTTAGGCAGTAATTTCTACAAATATCAAAAAAAATTCTTTTAAGATAGTTTTCACTTCTATAAACGTTACACGGTAATGTATACAAATTACCTTTTTATTTTAGATTTGTAATATTTGTACGCTTTAAAATAGTTTATATTTCTCAATTATACGACTGAACTTCGTTTCATTGTTGTTATTTTTATATCCTCGGCTGATCTCCGTTCGATTCATACTATCCGTTTGCCGTCGCGGAAAGGAATGGTCCTCCTACAAAAGCAAGGGTCTCGTTGCTACCCAGCAGACAAACACACTTCGTCGTCCCTTGTCCATTGTCTTATGCCTTTATATTCCACGCGGTGTATCGTGTATCCTTACCAAGTGTGTTGGTAAAGCATAAGCATACGAGCAGATAAAGACAGAGTCATTCGTTGATTCTCGAAAATATCTCATCGTACACGTTACTTATCCAAAAAATCTACACTTTCACGGTTTCAAAAGGATTTACTTTTAACCATTCTCTTATGACATACGAATAAGAGGAAGAATAATCGAATAAGTTGTTAGCACACTCATGAGTTATACTATTACACGAATGCATTCGCCAAAATCGTACTAACGTAAACTAATCGAATCCTGATCTAATATTCACGAATGAAATTGCACATATACATACGCACGCATACGTGATGTGCATAATCCGCCTGACGCCCTGCTAATGTCTATAGTATTCTATTTTCTTCGAGATCATTGATATCCTTCTCTATTATTTTTTTGTTTGCTACATGAACGCCATAAGAAAATGATTTAAAAAAAAGTCCCGTTCAAATCCACGAGAAGATAGCCTTTCGACAAATATATCAGTTCTTTTTCGTTTCCTCTGTTCTCGTTTTATTTTTATTTTGTACTCTGTTTTTTATTCGTTTGCGTGTGTAAGAAAACGTGTAGCACGAATGTCTGGAACGGCTGGCCTTCGTCACCCTGTGCTTTTTAAAAAGAGAACGCGAAAACACTCGAAAGTGCCATAAGTTAGGCCCTCTTCTTTACTGCATCACGAGCTAGCGGGCCCCAACGGTTTTACGATTGTAACGTCTAGGGATACACGTCCATTCTTTGTACAATCATTAACGCGGACGAACGTCGAGAAGTATCCTACGCGATTTCGGTTATCTCGAATCAGTGTCGTCTTACACGCGTTCACAGGTCGGTCACCGATCATGGAACGATTCGTCGCAGTGCGATCGGCACGGTGTTCTCTGACCTTCGCGTTTCCTTACACCGCTTGTTTATCCTTCTTTTATCTTGACTACACGTGGCAGGGTGCGCTTGCACGTGTAAAGATTTTCTTCGCTTTTATCCCCCTCCCTTTCTCTCTCTAATTTTAGAAATCTCCATCTTACGGAACCTTTAAAATGAAATCTATGCAATTTACCCAATTCAAAGTAAGTGGCTATTACTTGGGCTCGGGAACATGGGCTTTTACAAATGAACAAAAATCCCTTATTCATCAAACGCTGATTAAATTATGTGAAACGTAATAAGTCTGTATACTGTATTTATGTGTTACGCCGGCAACGAGATCCATAGCAATTGCTTTCAAGATTGGTTTGGTTTAATGGATCAATTTTGGTTTCCGAATGCATAATTTTTAGCCGACAAATTGCAAGAAGCACGTGTGTCACCCGACGTCACGATGCTCCATGGCGAGCGTAAGTTGATAAGAATGATCCTGAAAGGATCTGTCCACGGAGTGGGTTAGGCGATGAATCTTCTGACAGGACTGAATCGAACAGCTCAACGCTTACCCTAGAACCTTAAAGGCACGATATCATTTAAAGAAATAAATCTACGTATAGATAAATGAGTTTAAAATATTTGTATAAAGTCAAAATACATGTCCGAAGGAAAAATCTATAAAAAAAAATAAGAGGCAAATATTAAGAAGTATATTACCCGAATAAAAATTGTGCGACTGAAGAAATCCTTCCTGGAATAAAATATGTTATTAATTACCTTGATTACTTCCTCGAGGTAATACGACACCTACTGGTGATACATACCCTCCAATAGAGGAAAAGACGAGGGTAATTTCAGCCGAGTCATCCTTATAATTAATGTGAATTTAATTATTTAGGCTACAATATCAGATACAAGCAAATTTTAAATCTTGTAAAAGAGGGTTCGAAAATGTACTTATATATATACTTGGCTCTTACACATTTTGCCTCTCTCTATTTCTGTCTCTGTCTCCCCTTCTTTCTCTCCAATAAAGAAATACTCCTTGATCTGCTATGATCCGCCTTGAGCGTGTTGAATTTTTGGATTTTCGAACGCCTTTTCTTATTTGGTTAGAGAATAAAAAAATGCTTCTTATAATAATGTATTTTTTAAAAAGTTTTAATCTTGATAATTGTCACTGGTTATCGTGTTTACTTTTGCTATGTCAATCATTGAAATTTGTATGATTTATATTGTATTATACGTATACATAGTGTATGTACATATGTGTTATACGTTCGTTAGACCCACACGAGGCTTCTTTGTTCATCCCTTGACACGTGTAATTCTATGTGGGAGTCCACTGATGAAAGGAGTCCACGTGGAGAAGAAAATTGAGATAAATTGTAAGAATCATAAGGGGGTTTACCGATACACGTGTCCGCCTATCACCTAAATTAAAATCATTCATTTTAACACGTTTTCTGTTTCTTGCGTGACACATGGCACAACCCATTTTATTAGACTATTAGAACTTTAAATATGATTTATTCCTTTGAGACTCGAATTACGTTTCGATATTCATATATGTAATATGTACTTTCATTCTTTTTTCATTGTTATTTTATATTTAAGCAACTGAAAAAATATACATCGTGACCGTGTTGTGTTTGCAGTTTTCATATTGAACGTTTCTAGCACTGATTGCCAATGCACACAGTACTACCCTGAGTGATGTTGTTAAAACAAGCGAAATTTTAATGAGATTCTAATTTGCACAATCTGAACCAGTTTCTTCTAACTGATTAACAACTTTTAAAAATGTGTAAATACTTACTTAGAAGATGTGTACACCTTGTTGTTATTTTACTATTTATCATAAACTGAGACGATTTTTATTCTATTTCTCCTAATTGGTATTATCCATGATAAACTAATTATGATATTTCTTAATCCAAATGCAGATAAGTGAAAGTAGCTTGTATGTCATATTTCATTTATTTTCATAGAAGTTTTAGAAAATATTTAGAGTAGGTATATACAAGGTGATCTGTAACTGTTGATATAATAAATAATCGTAAAAGTAAGGCGAAAAAATTGAATAACTACGCGCGAAAATAAATCAAGTTTAGAATACAATTTTTTCTTAAGATGCTTTTTTTCGATAAAAATAAGTTCAAAAATTTATGTATATCAGATGAGTTAACTAATATGGTCAAACATTAGATTCTTGAAAATGAGAGGTTAATCAGAATAATTTCATTCCACATTTTTTACTTAATTTTTCATAAAATCACTTTGTATCTAATTGTATCATTAGTTATCGACCACCCTGTATAAGGATATGACAAGTAGAGTGGATAATTCTTTTATTTGTTATGATTAAATGATTCTAGCTTTCTAAATGTGAGTACTATATATAATTGAAAGTCGATGATAGTACAAAATAAAATGAGTATCAATTAAAATAATCGATTCTCTTTTACGCTTTAACGATGTCCAAACAAAATTTGAAATGTTCTTATATTTCGTAGCTATAAAGATCATGTCAACTGTTACAATCATCCTGAATAATAAACGAAACTCAAAAAAAAAAAAAGAAATGAACGATAAGAACATTGTTTGATCGATTAAAACGAATAGAACTAGAGCAATCTGTCTAGTAAGATAATTCCCTTAATACATTTGCATTCTTTTCGTGTATCAATATTTATACTTCACCTTCTATTTATACACACTGACTAGCTAAAAAAAAAAGCAAGGTAAAATTGCACGGGGATTCCTTGAAAGACGTTAAGTAGAAATTGTTCAACATACAAGTCACTCGTGCTTCGTTAGTGTTGGGAATGATACCGCATCGATATTAACTTACGAATTTCGATTCTACATCGTAAGATCGTAGGTATCGAGAATAATCGATACTTCTTCAATATTTACATGAAAATATCGACCCCTAATTGATACTACGAAAATGTTATAATTTGATACTTCTATTAAAGCATCAGTATACAATAAAAATTGATACTGCACGAAAATATTAATACTAATATTATACTCGCAAATTAGAAATTAATCTACAGGGTGTTTTAGTAATCATGGCACAAATGGTAAGAGGGTGATTCTGTGTGAAAAAATAAGTGAAAAATGAGATTCAACTATCAGACTGTCGAGATTATATCGATCGAATTTGAAATTAATTTAAAATCAATTTGAAAGTGCATATAGAAGCTACAAGATCCATATAAATCCATATTTTGCAGAGATCACAAAAGTATTTAAACAATCAATTATCCATTATATTAATAGTGGATAAACCTTAATATTCGATGGAACCACTTTTAAAACTGATATATTTGAGATAGTTCTTCATGTTGTACGCTAATTTTCCACTAAATATACGTTTGCTATGAATATCCCATAATTTCTATACTCCGTATGCATTTTTAGATTGGTTTCAAATTTAACCTATATAATGACGATAGTTGATTTTCATTCCATTGATAATAAAATTTCAAAATGTTTTATTTAACAAACACATTATACGCATAAAAGTCTTTTGTTGTAAATGTTCTAATATTTTCGTGAATTGTTCGAGTATCATCGACATGTATCGTATCAATCCCATCACTAGTTACAAGTCACTCGTGCTTCTTACCTTTGAGTTCCTATAAGAAAGGGAGGGGACAGGGAGACAGGATTTCGTCCAGCGAACTAGGGAGAAAATGGGCCAATCACAGCGGCTCGGTGGTTCGGGGTTCGGGAGAGTTCGGCTGGGACGAGGTAAGCACGACTGTGACTTCGTGAATCTTTCGCAATTCGCTTCAGTTCGTCCAGCAGAGAAGCAACGCTCGTTCCGCGACAATGTTTTTCACGCTGCAGTTTATATCGACTGTATATAGGCAGCTTTAGGCGGGTTAATACGCGAAATTTTTTCAAAAATTTTCAAAACATAACCTCAAATACATGACTCGATACATTTCATACGAAAATATGTAAAGTGGTGCGTCAGGTTTCCAAAGTTTGTGCTTGGCGGAGTTGTTTGACAGTTTTCCAAACGAATCCTCGTGAAGCAATCCGCAAGCTGCATGCCGACCGAAACCTGCTTCGTCCAAATGGATTGATCTTCTCTACTGCCTAAGAAATTTTGTTTGGTAAGTGTCTACTTTTACTTTTCAGTTAGACTTCTCAATTATATAGGGTGTGCTAGAAATCATGATGCAGTCCACAAAGGGGTGGTTCAACATGAAAAAATAAATTGAAAATATTCGTAGAATGACATTTTTCGTACCAAACCCTATTTTTAGTAAAATTGAATTTTAAAATTCGTTTAGTGTATGACAATTTGGCTAATTACTGGCTGGATTAAAATAAACAACCAGCAGGAAGTTATAATAAAAAATGTGGAATAGAATTTTTACGTTTAAGGTTTAAGACACCGTTTACAAGAAAATAGGATTTGAAAGTTTGGTTAAGAATTTGCTTGATACACGCGTGCTTGATCAATTCTCAAATTTCGTTCTCTCAGAAACTACTTTCACACATAGTTTGTAGAGTAACGTCCTATTGATTATTCACTTTGTCCAGTTCAAGCCAATTAGCCAAGTTCAAATTGTACTTGACAAATTTTCAAGCTCGATTTCCTTTAAAACAAAGCATCGTATGAACAGATTTCATTTTAGATCTTCGACCTGTTCTTTACATAGAATGTTTGTCTACCGATTGGATCATGATTGTTGAAACACTTTGTACATATAATACATGAAGAATGACAAAGATGGTTCTTGAGTATGTTTGAATGAATAACTCTAGTTTCAGATCATATAATGGAAGAGATGATAATACGTACGCTTTGTGAGATTTTTTTTTTTAATTTATAACATGATTCCATCGTGTTTTTCTTCCTGTATTGCGTTTCTATATTTCAATTTAACACGAAAATATACATACATAGCGTAACTATATCGACAAATTGTCTTTTTATAATTATATAAGCATTAAAGCAAATAATTCTAGGTGAAATTAGAAAATGTATTTAATCGAATCACTCACTGAGCATCAACTATATTTAATTTTGTATTACATAGTGTAGAAGCTACAGTTGGTGCAAATTAGGAAATATTTTTAACTGAATTAATTACACATAGCGTTAACTATGTGTAATTCTGTGAGAACTATAGAAATTGCGTTTAAATTAGGAAATATATTTAATTGAATGAAACATACATACATTATAGAAGCTGCATTTAATGAAACATTGCTTAAGAATGCATTTTATTGTATGAATTAGCGATTTGATAATTTTCCATCAACATTGAATAAACTTCCGATTTAATATTTTGTTATCAGTGAAAATATGTAATTTGTATTCCTATCGTTGACGTCTTTCCTTGCGAACAATGACTTTCATTCTATTGCCATGCGTGCATAATAGAGGTTTGTCGCAGCGTGTACGGTAAACGTTTTCGTGCTCATCGGAGAAGCACGAGCATCCTGTTATGCCCCTACATTGTCAGCCATAAGTCATCGGACTTTAGCAAAAAAGTCGACCAACCCGAAAATCCTTGTTTCAATCAATCGAATTAATATATACGGAAAATAAGTTTTTGTAATTATTTTTAAATTTAATATTAATAATTTGTAATTTGGAAAGGATTTTCTATTTGAATACGTATGTATATATACATTTTTTTATCGTATGTAATTTTTATAGTTTTATAATATTGTGTTTTTAATTATTATATAAAATAGACCGAAACGTTATATCTTGTTTGTTATATCATTCGATTGCGAAAATATTCGCTTATTGCATAGGATTTTTTTTACTTTTGCTTTACTTTCTTTTATATTTGTCGAGAGGAGGGTATATTAACGATAGTTCTTTTAAGCAATTTTTTACTTATTACGTGATATCTTTTCTCATGCATTTTTATGGAAAGATCTCTTAAGTTATGCAATATTATATTGTATAAACGTATTTCCAACGATGATCATATTTGTTCTATTTCTCATCATTTATATTAAATTATGAATTAAAGTTAAATTATATATGATAATTTTTCGCCATCTTACTAGAAACCTATCTAACTATATGTATAACAACTTATTGACGGTAGTATGTATCGCTAACTACATACAGTACACGTTTAGAAAGTATAAATTTTTGCTGTATTGCGTAATTCATATTCAAGCATATTGATGACCTTTGGTTCTTCTTAATGGCTCTTATAAGTTATGTACCATCGAAAATTTGAGATTACATGTATATTTTTGCTAAGTAAGATTATTAGAATATATTTCGCTTGTCGTTGACTTTTTAACTTAAATGGAACTTTACAAAGCATCTAATTTAACAAAATTTTCCTGCGGAAATAGTTTCGTGTTATTTAGAAAAATAATAATAAATGAAGGATTAACTGTAAATCTTCAACGATATAGTACGTACCATGATAGTGACATCAGAAGTCTGAATTATCCATAGAGGACTTCTTTGCCTTTTAAAAATTTTCCATGTGGTACTTCAAAGAACGAGATAGACGAATGTATCTAGTCGAAATTTAAGTGGGCGTTGCGTGATTCGTCGAATCAATTGTTTGAACTGCTTGAAGAAATTCGATCCGTTTCAGCTAAGCAACGAGATTACTACTATATTTATAAGTTCGAAATTTTACTAATATAAAATATACTTACAAAAATTCGAATTTTTGTTTAAATTTCAATTGTTCAAGTCATTGAACAATCAAGTCACTATTCAGTTCTGTTAACTTTCTTTTTAGTTTCTGGATTGATTTCGTTTGAGGATATAGAAAATTGCAGTAATAAATTCGAACGTATTAAATAACGATATACTAGCAATGTAAGCGTACCTTGAATGTTTCAACAATTAGTAATTTCTGTAATTTCAAGCGCTATTTTCGACTAGTTTTTCCTCTTTAATTCATTATCATTATTATTTTTCATTCTTTATATAATAAACTAAAAATAATGTTATCAATCAATAATATTATTTATTAGAACCTCATAATAAATTTGATACATTACGATATCTCAAACAGCCACATTTTCTAAATTTTGAGTTATATAACGAATACGCAATTCCTTAGTAACAGTTAAATTTTACGATAATGTTGCTTTAACATTTGGGTAACACATTTCAATGCTTTCGTTTACAGCTTTTGAGGTTATATTTATAAGTATCCTGATTCTTTAACCAACCTCGATGCTTGCTTTATCATTAGAGCTTACGCGTATTATCCTCCCGTCAGGAAAATTTTGTTGCTCAAACGGTGGAACAGGGGCTATTATTTGCTTTTTACAGTTGAATCTCGGTAAGTCGAATCTCAAGCGAGGAGCTGAAATTTTCAAGTTGCGGAGGTTATGTCTAATCAAGTTTTTTACGAAAAGAGGTTTCGTAGACGATTGACATTCTTCAAATCGTAGAAGATTTCAAATTGTTTCTGCATTAACCGATTTCAGTTAACTTTTCAGCGCGCTTATAACTGATATAAATCTACAAAACGAATTTTTTAAGTTTGTATCGCAGGCTTAGATAAAAAGAATTGTAAAAAAAGGGACCTTTACTGTTTCTTTTGCGATTCCAATCGCAAGTTTTTGAAAATTTGTTACATTTGTCATCTAACAAAGTAATTTTTTTAACTTCTCAAAGAAACACGAATCGTTCGGTCATAGGTTATTCTGTTGTAAAGAATTGTTCGAATATTTTCGAAGATGTAGATGTAGATATGCATCTATTATATACATATATATTTCGAATTATGGAGGCAAGCAAACATTGACTTTTACATGTAAACTTCGACTCACAGAGATTGGAATTTTTCCTTGAATTTGAGTTAGAGAGGTAAAATAACGCGTTGAAAGCGTGGAAAATAATTCGAGGTGGATTGTAAGTTTATATTTCGAAGTGTATAGGTTCCCACAGTAGAGTGAAACAAGTGGAAAAAATTGTAGCCTTATGGAGGTTTTCGAATTATAGAGGTTAGAGTTATCGAGGTTCAACTGTATAGTATAGGAACCATATGATGCTTTGTAGCCAATCAAGAACCTCTTGCTGATCTTCTAGCGTTACAGCCATGTCTGTTATTTTCCTTTCTTCGTGCGAACCACGTGCTTTCGAAGTGGAAAAAACAATTATCGTAGTTGAACTCGCGAATCCGTTGAGCATACTGAGAAACGAATAAAATTCACTGATTCACTTCCTCGTGACCGAAGATCGTGACCAGTGTTTGTTACGTATGTATTTAAAGTAACAGATTGGTTAAAAGTTAATATTCCGCTTGCTTTTCGCGCATTAAAAGAATAAACTTATGTAGAAATATTTATTTTGAAAATATCACGGTCTCCTCGTTAAATCGTAAGCTTTCATTTGAATCGAATGCAACGGAAGTGAAGTCTGTCGCATATATATATATATATATATGAAATGCTTATTGCAGAGTTGGGCGTTGTTCGAATACAAATTTCTGAATAATTTTTTTTAATTATTCCGATAACATTTTCGATAGAAATTTTCGAATACCTTTAAATAAATCATCGAAACACTACTTCGATTTAATCCTAAGCCGAATAATTTTTCAATGAAGGTTACAAACGAACGAAGTTATTTGGAAATAACGAATTATTTTTTATTCGAATAAATTAATAAAGTATCGAGTTAAATGTACAACGTGAAGTATGATATTATATGGCTAGTTGACGTTGGAATTGATTTGCGTGTATTGTTGGCCACAGTTCAACTTGCCTAACTGTTGTGACATTGTTTTAATAATTTTATGAATATTCCAAATAGGATATTTTAGGATTTAAGCGATAGACGAGGCATTTCGAGTGGTTCAGTTTTACAATACTTAAAATAAATATTGCGAAAACGAATTAGGTGATGAAAATTAGGTGTTTATACGAATATTGAGGTAGCGTGTATTTTTAAATTTCATACACGTAAATGTGAATATTAAGTATGATAAACTCGGTAATAGTAGGAAAAATAATTAAGGACAAGGAAAATTGATTTTATTACGCAAAATTAATTTTTAATTTAAACTTAATTGCAAGTCAGTTAAAAATAGTAAAAGATTATTATAACATATATTTGTTTTATTAATAGAAATAAGGTAAACAATAATTATAAATGTTATTCTGAAAGCACTGAATAAGTTAATTTGCATATCAGCAGAAAATTATCTAGGAAAAATGTAGCAATAGGATAGCAATAAAACTTAATAATAAAATGAAAGAATATTTTTATTAATAAATAGTATTATGATTAATTACAGTTAATCAATAGTTAATTACAGTTACGAATCGTTTCGAAAAATCTATAAATATAAGAATAGAGCGAGATTATTAATAACAAACACTGTGTTAAAAATATTAGAAACTTTTGGCAAAATTAATTTCTTACGCGTAAAGGCGCGAACGAAACTAACCAAAAGAATTAATTCTTATATTTTTCTTATATTTTACTCTCAGAAATAGAATTCTTAAGAAACGTTCATCGGAAAAGGACTTATAAATTGCTTTAATTAGAACTAATTGAAACACGCTAGTATATTTCCAGCTGTTCCTTAGAATATCGCATAAATTGCAGAAAAATGAAAAAGGTGACACTTTGACATTCAATGCTTGGAATCGTCCTCGTATTTCACCCTACTGATGTCATGAAAAAAGTTTTATGTCATTTTTTAAAGAGTAACATAATTGACGTCCGTATCTGATCCGATCACCGCTGAACCTCGTTCGTCTGAACTCGAAACTCGAACTTTTGAACATGTACCCGAAACTGTTATTATTAAATCTTGAATATTAAGAATTACAAAATTTTATGATTATCGCGCTTCGAAGCGGATAAATTAAATAGAAAATCATCGTGGAGGTATTGTTTGAAAAAGCATAAAACACATTCGTCTTTCCGAAAAAAAAGTCGTCCCCCTCGGTATATTGCGCATATACGTAAAATAAAAAGTTGTAGACCTTAAGTATGCTTTTTTGTACTGATTTCTCATAAGCCATAAATGACCTAATATCTATAAGTGGAAGTGTATATACATTGGCCGATTGAAAGTGAGAATTTCCACAGACTGGCACAGATAAAAGTATGTACAAATCGAAGGATTCGTTGAAAATATGTCAGCGATATCGGAAGTTATCAAAAGTCGACGATGTATCAAACTGAAAGAATTTTTCACATAGAAATATTTGCATGTGTATTTTTACGAATGTAAATTTGGCACGCTTTTAATCAGTAATAATAAATTATAAATTTATATTACGTGTATATCACATTATGGGTTTGATTACATAATAGAAATTAACATTGGCTGCTGTTTGTCAAATGTACAGAAACAAGCGTCGACTTAGTTTATTTTTTATATCAGACGGACATAATGAGATTAAACCTGTGACAATCAGTCTGTTATTGCGTGGAAAATCCGTATCGTGTTTGTATTATGTCTGGTTTCTTAATATTTGCTATCAAATATCAATCGATCCAATTCTTCAATTTTTTTTTTTTTTTTTTTTAGTGTAAAACCTTCCATGGATTGAAGAGTGTATTTTGATTGAAAATTTAGGAAAGATAATTATTTAAAAATTGGCGGCTTTCGATAATCGTTTAATAATAATAGTAATTAAGGAATTTATGCAAATATACGAGAGCATTACCTGCAAAGAATAATAATTTGGTATTCATCATTAATATGTATGAAAGTATTTTGTATGTAATCGATTTACAGATGCATACATTTCAATATTGCGTAATGTACAAAATGTTCGCTTTTTGAACGAGTTTTAAAACTAGGATATTTCTGTTTTAGTAGTTGCAGGAGCAAAAGATCTGTTATCGGTTATTTTGTCTGGTTTCGTAGTTTTAGATGTTCAATTTTAGTATTGGATTTTATGAATAAACGCGAAATAAGGGATAAGAGATGACGATAAAAAGCTTATCAATGAAAATTTTTTAATTTCTGCTTTTTTCGCTCGTACATTTTTTCTAATTTCTTCGAAAAATAAACAGTTATGCAGACAATAGCTTTTCGTTCCACATTTGCGCATCGTTTCCCCTAGAAAAAAGTCTCTATAAAGAATCGTACCGTTTAACCTTTTTCTCTACTTAGAATAGTTTATAAATTTATATATATATATAATTCGCCACTTTCAGGTAACTCATTCCGTGATAAATTCAGATAAATGATTCCGTAGCAAAATACTCACATCCTTTGTAAATTTCGTTTCTATTTGTTTTCCTTATTTCATATAAACTTCACTAGATAGTAAACTATCGCGTTTTCGAGATACATCGTTAATTCTTCGATAGTTTGCTTTTAGTGTGATTCACTTCGAAATTTCGAACGCAATAATGTATAGGGTACCCAAGAAGTCTAGGCACAATCGGTAAGGAGGCTATTCTACATGAAAAAACAACTTGGAAATATAGAGGAAAATACGACGTTTCATTTTCGAGAGAACCGAGTTTGAAAATTTGTCTCGTATATTTGAACTTGGCCAATTCCGGGTTGGACAGAAGAGAATAGTCGATAAGAATATACTACGTACGAAAATAAGCTGAAGATGTGTTGGAAATGAAATTTGAATCAAGTCCGTATGTATCAAGCCAATTCTTAACTGAACATGTCCAAATATCATATTTTTGAAAACGAGGCCTTGAACGAACAAATTTTATTCTACATTTTTTTATTTATTACAGAATTACGCCTAGCTGGATATTTACTTTAATCCACTCTATAAGTAGTCAAATTCATATATACCGAATAAATTATTAGCGAGGTATATATGAACAAATTTTATTCTACTCTATGTTTTCGATTTATCTTTTCACGTAGAATCTTTGTCGATTGTACCATAATTATTGGGACGTTGATATTCGATATCGACTGGATCCAAAAGTCGGATGCAGTGCGTGTAAAAAGCACGCATTGTACAACCAGGCCTTTGAGGTTAGGTTTGATTCTTTTCAGAAGAGCATCGACAGGTTCTTTTTTAGTCGATGAGTGACATGTTTTTTCCAGTTTCGTTTATGGTTTTTGGGATCTTTTCAAATGTGCATTCTCGTTCTGACTGATGCAGTAATTTTTGGTTAGAAATGTAATTAAATAAGGTGATTACGATTAAGTAAACATCGATAAAACAATTGGACGACGATTCATTTTTTGGATTACTTGCGAATGATTATTTAAAGGAATACGTACGTCGTTTTTTACAAAGTATTAGATCGTAATTCAGCGGTTGTAAGTACATGAAATTCCCTTCTTTCTTAATGTAGTTTGTGTATTTTCCTGTAATAAATATAAAATGAGGCAAAAATATACATTTTTCTACGGTATACATACAAATAATTAAAATGGCGGGCATATGTAACATATGTAAATAGGAAAAGTTTTAACAGGAAATTAAACATTATTTAGTAGTAATAAAAGTAACTTTCAATTCTAAAGTTAAAGTTCATACAAATGAAAATAGGTCATAATCATGTAGTTTATATGAAAACAGTTGCAATAGCGTGTATATAATTAGAGATAATTTCTATACCAAATTATAAGTACTTAGCAATTATTATTAAAAATACAAATCCGAGAAACCTTACAAATTATATTGCAGTTTTAAATCCTGCGTTATATAGGTAATACCTCTTCCATAATACAATTGGTTAAGTTTATTTATAAAAATTGTTCTAGCCGCATAAAGTCTAATCCTGAAAGCACTTTCCATAATTACTGGCACAATATCGAGATATGCTCTATGGCTTAAAAGTTACGTTAGAACATACGTTGTTCGTTTCGACCCACACGATCGAAATTACATTAAAATTAGCAATTGTGTCCGAATGATTAATTCATGCCCCTGCATATCTTTCGGCAGAAGGAAAGGACTTTGAAACCGCACGTGTGTAGCGATGAGTTGGCATACCAGCAAGTTGGTTATATGATATTAAAGTTACTGGACGCATATTATACAGGATGTGCGAAAATAGACGGCATAAAGATTCTTGCGGGAGAAATATCAATTGAAATTATTGGTGAAATCATTGACAGATATAATTTTTGAAGGTATACGTGGCGTTAAAATAGAATAACGAAAGGAAGAAGTCGCTAAATTTTATTCGAATTAATAGTACGAAATTTAATATATTGGATACGACGGTGGATACGTAAAAGAACTTTTGTAAATATTGGCAAATATTAAAAATTATTTGATTATTAAATTATTTGATTAAAGAATAATAAATTAAATACTTGTCAAATGATATGCATGCCTAGTACTGATAAATATTAAATATATAATATATTTAATTGAAAGAATATCGAAACTGAAATATCGGTAGATACTTTTAATATTCATCTTTATTTTTTTATATTCGCTTTTAATATTCATCGACAAGATAAAAAATCATATTTTGCTTTGACATAATGCCAATTATGCCTTATAAATATCGATGAGTTAATGTAATGCGTGCATAAATCTGTTAAAGATTTGTAAGAGAATGTACAATCTCTTGCAAAATAAAAGTTTGCAAAACAAAGTTTTGTTCCACGTATTCGATTAATTTTCTTTTTTTTTCGAAGGAAATTGTTCTCTTTCTGATTGAATTGCTATTGCTTCGTAAGCCTTGAATTCTTAAAACCATGTATCGCATTATTTAACTGGACGAGTTCGACGTTACGTAACATATTTTCGAAACAATCGATCAAATTGAAATCCGATAAACAAGTTAACGAACTGAAGATCAAATTCCAAAAAAAAAAAAAAAAAGGAGCGATGAAATAGACGATATTTGTAAATACTTTCGATTTTTCCATTTTAGTGAATTATCAGGTTGGAACTTGCGACACGGTCGTTTGAGCATATCAAATTTCGTAGCTAAATTACATCAGCAAATACTTGTATCGTTTGCTCGTAGAGTGATTTACACAAAACTGAATGTCAGTCTCTATACTCCTTTGATGTTACAAGCTCTTAGCTATAGTAAGATAAATATATGCACAACACGCGAATCATTTTTTTCTTTCGTTTAAACCAACATTAAACTCAATCATTTCCATATAGAATACGCTAGCTTTGCAATGAAAGTTTGTAGCATTTTATTCTAATAAAAATTGTCTTCTTGCGAAGCGTACGAAAAGTTGTACGCAGGTTGGACATGGCTGTATATGTAATATGTTTTTAATATTAAAATCTGACGAGGATATCGTATCGCGTATCGTTCGAAATTATCCTATATCTTCCTAAATCTTTTAAACTTTAAATTAGGTATAGCACTTGGCACAATTAGTGTCTATAATTTTCTTTTGTGTGTGTGTGTGTGTGTAATAAAAGCATATTAAACCGTGTAATTATCTATCTTACGTATAGCAAAAACGAGTCTCTGACACCATTTTAAAGGAATTACCGTATTACACGGGTTAACATTTTGATTTTTAGTCCATCAGAGAACAGTACTGACTCCATTAAATTTAAAATTCTTTTCTACTTGAGGCTATTTCCGTATTCGAGACACGAGTGCTCAGTCAAAGTACAAGTTCTTACTAATATTTGTCGCGAGCAAATATAACTTTTCATTTGCTAAACGCGCGTTAGAATTGGATATAAGGTGTAAAACTCTTGTTTCAACTGATTTGTAACGTCAGAGAGACTTCTAAACGGTGAAATTTGCGTCATTAATCGCGTGAGGAACCAGGAACCCGCATGAAGCCACAGTATGATGTTTGCTCGTCGTATTTTTCTCCTCTTTTTTTTTTTCTTCCTTTTCGTTCGTTACGTGCCTGATTTGCAGTAATATACGCAGTCGGAAGTTAGAATTTTAACAACAGTAAAGTCCCCTGTATCCGAACCTTCGTTACTCGAACATTCGAAATATCTAAACGTTCTATTATCCGAAGAGAATTCGAAATGTTCGTTAGTAGCAAATGCTTTTTTTTCTGTTACAAGTGTCTATTCTCGTTCGTATCGCATACGTATTAGAGATTTCGAACGTTGATCTCATTTTGTTCCACGACGTTTCTCCATCTTGCACGCAACTCGAATATACTCCTCCATCCTTGCAGAACCTCTCAGACTTTTCGGCGAAAAATTTTTCGGTATGATTTACTATGTCGACCGAAGAGTCGGAAAAGAATTTGTTATTTTATTAAATCGCTTAAAAATCGGAACGAACCTTCCGAGCAACCGATATTGTATTAGGTTGTCCCGAAAGTTTCTTTCGTTTTTTTGTAAGGAAATAATGGATGCACGACATTCTCCGTTTTATATTACTCTTGTCGAATCGTGTATGACGATAATAATAGAAATAGAACAAAATTGATCGTAGATGATTCAATAAAATAATATAAAACGAAAAAAAAAGAAAGGAACTTTCGGGACCACCTAATATCTAATATATCGATCTAACGGTTTCGTATTATTCGAGCACGCAACGTGAAACACTTTCGTAACGTTTCGTTTATAGCACGTGTTGCTTTTTTTACTGTTTGATTTAACAGTGGTTATATTTTTATAGAATACCGCATAAAGTACGTGAGACGCGAATTCGCGTGCCCGGCCCACGATGTTTAACACGAAACTAAAACGTGAAATCATACTTTGCAATAAGATCGAAACGCGTTTCTTGCAGACTTTGTTCGAAAAAGATATTTTTTAAACGCTGGAGAAATACGTGCACGTTGTAATTGGGTCGAAAATACCAGAAAGCAGGTGGTAGTAGGGATCGTGTTCTACGTTGAAAAGAAGCTACGTTGCTCGTCCACTGGTATGCGTTTCTGTTTTTTCAATTCGTTAAGCCAATCAAAAAAATGCATCGAACCTAAACGTTTAATGTCTTTCTCCGCAATGATTGAAGTGCGTCACTCACAATTAAATACTTTTCCTAGAATACGGCTGTCTTATGCTTAATTATCGCGAGCCGGATAGATGCTAGATACACAGTGCGCACCGCTAAGATACGATCTCACACTGACTAAACATATTTTTCGATAGTTATGTTAATGTAAATCTGTCGTCATCCAGTAGAATATGTTAACACGATAAGTGTACGGATATTCCTTCTTAAGAATCACAGTATATTTCTTAACTATTTTTTTTTTACTCGATCTCGTAGTCCTTTGTGTTCTTGTCGAGAAACTTCTTTCGATACGATCTGCGAGAAGTTTCCTACTTTAGAACGTCATATTTTGAAGGTAAAACACGTTAAGAACTTACAGACGCGCGTTTTCAAATTTTGGAAAATAACTTTCAATTGTTTCTAGAGTGGCGAGCAAAAGTGTAAACACGCCGCGCTAGTTTTGCACAAAAGGCGATAACACGGCTAATTTTCCGATTCATCGGCACGGGTTAGATAAATAATAATTACAAGGTAAATCTAATTAAAAAAGACGTAGCAGTTTATTTTCGTTGATATCAACGATACATGGGGAATATTGGACAAGAATAGCGACTTGGAACAGTGTTTACAGTTTTGCACTTGAATTATCCTCGTCGAACCAAGGTTTGAAAATTCATATTTTTAACATTTTCCTTTACTCTTTTTTTTTTTTGTATTGCCTCGAGTCTACGTGGCGTACTATCTATTAAATTTTTAACAATTTCTGGTTCGATATTATACCATTCCTGTTGTGTTCGATTCCATAGCTCGTGAACCCCTGAAGGTGGATTATCATACTTTGCCAACCTTCTTCTCACAATCGACCGCATATTCTCGATCGGATTCATATCCGGACTTTGCGCCGGCCATTTCGTTACAGAAAACTTCTGATTTTGTAACCAAGTTTTTACTTCTTTTACAGTATGCTTGTTGAAATACAACAGAATTAACAATAGAAGGTAAATATGTCATATATATATATATATATATTATGTATTTACCTTCTGTTGTTAATTCTGTTGTATTTCATATATATATATATATATATATATATATATATATATATATAAAACATATCTGATTATCTCATATAAATACATAGGCGTTATAATAGTAATTTCTCTTGTGGTGTAATTTATGCGATGAAGGTAGAACTGTTGCAACGCGATTACTGTTGCAAAGTTTATTATTAAGTTTACAAGTTCAATGATAAATATACGTATACATATGTGCAGTGTGTCATCGGTTCAACGTATTCCGAAGATGCACAAGTCTCGTCCTTACCTATCGGCTTTCCATTGGACAAACGTTCGCGGCCTAAGGACGAAATTGAAAGAATAAACTGTCGCCGATATTCTTTACGGCGTATCCGAGAGAATGCTAATTTGATTTCGCAAGTTTCGTGGACAAACCGAGACGACGTCGTTCACCGACGATGAAATGGTCGATCGACACAATGGGCACACACGGTGGCAGAGAAAAAATCCACGTTCCAGAAGAGATACACTATTGTAATAACGAAGCTCGATACAGTGTAAATGTTTGTTGCGACATATTTGATAAATGGATTATCGGATCTTATCTTTTTTAACGGAATTTCGAACGGACAAAGACATGGCAATTTTGTTTAGATTTCCATCTATCAGATCTTCTACACTGATTCACGCGATACAGATATTCCGTTATCTGCACGGCAAAGAATAGAGTGCTTCCAACAAGACGGTGCTGCAAGCACATTCTCGAGCCGTCGCCAAATATTTAAATGGAAATTATCGAGACGATTGTATACTCGAAAGACAGAAAGTATTTTCGTCTCGTTATTAGTGTTGGAGATATTCAATAACGTGTTCCGTTAGAAATATCAAAAATGACAGAGAGCGTTAAGCAACGCGTAACTGAAGAGAAGAACGGTATCGCACGACAGCGAAATAATTTAACAGACTTTCGACCGATAACTTGTAAAGTGGTAGATTTCGGGTGTAAATATTAAGTTGTTCCAAAAGTTTCTTTCCTTTCGTAAGGAAATCACGAATGCACCATATTTTCTGTTTTATATTATTTTCGTCGAATCACGTACGATCGTAATAATAGAAATAGAACAGAATGGATCGTAGATGATTCGATAAAATAATACGAAACGAAAAGAGGTTGTGCATCTATTATTTTCTTACAAAAGGAAAGAAACTTTCGGGACAACCCAACATGTTAATACTCTTCCCCGTAGAGAGTAAAAAGACGCGTTTCGTACGAGAAAAAGAGAGGGTCAATCGCGTTTTCCAGGCGCAACTGCATAAAATTATTTCCGGATTACGCTTCGTTGCGTACCATTTAACTTTGACCTGTAACGTTTTCTTTCCGTCTGAAACCGTTTGCAAGATACAGCTTGTGCTAGATGCGTGAAACAGCCCGTATACATGATATATTATCTACTTATATATTATATTATACACATACGTACGCACGTATACGTACTTATCGTCGAACTTACGAACTTAATTGCTATCTTGCCACTAATAAAATAATTGAACGTTTGTGTTATAAATTATCATATATATCTTTTTGTCTGTAAGATAAACTGCGCCGCAACAGAGAATTATTAGACATTTATCCTTCGTTAAATGTTTCTGAAACCGTCGCACAAGATAGTCGCTAAATCGTTTTCATTAAAACGTAATTACATTAAACGCTCTATATCGCCTAAAATATTATTTTCCTTTCTTTCCAAGCCTTTTTAATCAACTATATATTAACCGAAGCAATTTGATTGTTCTGCGTCTTCCTTCAACGTCCGTAATTTTCCTACACCACTATTCTATTTGTATTAATTATAAATTCCTTCGCCGTTCTATGCTTACTTCTTCGAATAAGCAAAGTTGACGACATCACGGAGCATATTAAATAGCATTCGCTTATATGTAACTTATAATACGCACATCGAAGTTTCTTAATTATTATTCGCTATTCATTATGCTTGCTATACTTATCGCTACGTATTTAACTTATTGAGTGACGAAACAGTGAAATAATTTATAAAAGCACAATGCCTGAACGCGATATTATCGCGAAGCAGCGGTCGACGCTGGATATTGTAAAATATAACTTTCAAATTATAAATTATAAATTAAAGTACAAACACTCGGACTTGATGCCCTTTAAACCACGAATTTCGCACGTTGATAACCTACGAATCAACGAATTCAAGATTTCTCAACTTATGGTCATCCCAAGGTCGTAGTATTTAGATCGTCGAACTCATCCTCGTATCAGTTGCAATTTCATGCAATCAAAGGTACATCATGCTCATTTAAAAATATCGACGCGAACTCGACTCTTTTAGAGAAACATTTATTTCTTTTTTTTTTTTTTTTTTTTTTTGCGATTTTAAGTATCGCAATTTGTAGCTGATTCAAAACAGAACGACTCTCGTTCGAAACATATTTTTGTCACATTATCGGAAATGCTTCAAAAATCGTGCACGCGATTTCGCCCAACACCCTGTGTTGTTCAGAGCTAGTGAAAACGGTAAACGCTTCTGGTAGTCGGGATATAGTAGCTTATTTGCATCTGTAGTACGTACCGCGCATGCAGCCCCTTGCTTTAATTTCGAGGTGTCGGGAAACGCGTACTCGCTTGTGGTTTGCATATTCGTTAGGTAACTCGTATATAAAAGTTTTGAAAGCGTCAGGGCCAGTGTCTACGTCTCTAGGAATTTATCGATTTTCCAAGGAATATTTACCATTTGTCGTTCACGCTGCGAATTGGCATTGTCTTCTTTGTACAGTAGAAGGCACATTGGACGTATGTCGACTTTTAAGTACCGAAGGTATTTTTTTCTTTTTTTTTTTTTGCCAAAAGTTCAAGGGTTTCGGTAAATCAGGTCTTTTCGCAAAATCGTTAAAGAAACATTTATAATATTGTGTCTGTACATATATATATATGTGTGTATTGTAACTTTATGCAAGAATAAGCATTTTATTCCACATTTTCAACGTATTTTCACACAGAGAGATTTCCCGCCCTTGTCCACTCCGGAATTAGCTAAATTTCAAATCCGATTTTCTCGATGTGAACAGATTTTGTCGCGCGTTTTCGATTCATTCTCGCCGTCTCGATCGAGACACCCTGTATATCTCCGTTTCGTAGTATCGTTCTCCCTCGTCTTTTGATAATAAGGTCCACAACATCGTATCGTATCGATACTACATGTATCATGGAAAATGAAAAATCCGAGGAATATAAATTTCCAAGCAAGCGATTTCTTTGTTTCTCATTTCGGTTGTCCAGTGGAGAAGTTCTTCCCGAAGGTTGTCTTCTCGATCCGCGTGCTTCTCTTATCTGCTCGATTGTTTCTTGTGCATAATCGCAATCGGTGCGAACGCAATATCCTTGACGATTTTGCAAATTTTACTGGATCGACGTCACGAGAAATTCTTTGTTGCGGTTTGTTCTTCAGAACAGATTCGATAGGATCGTTAATTAGGACCGAAGACGTTTGCACGATCATGGTTGGATACGGGAAGATATTTATCGATATTGTTTTACGTGTTTTTGTTTATCATTCGTGAACGAATTAACTGCGTGAAAGACGAAATTAACGTAGGTTTTATGCTTTTCGAATTCAAGGAAGATCGGTTTCCTTATACGACCAACAAGGATAATGGCGTTATCCTATAAATTGGCTTTAGTACGACGAAGATATAATTTATTTATCAAAATACGTTTGGAGAATTGAACAACGAACTTTTCTATAAATCGTTAACCGCGTTACGATTTTATTTCATATCTAATTTAACGTCTAACCATTGTTATATTTTTCTTTAAATAATGTCAATGGCAATTCCTTTGAAAAATTGAAAAAAAAAGAAAAAAGAAACCAAAGTAAACAAAATATGGAACAAAGTATACAAAAATGGAAGAAAAGAAAATTAATAAAACAATGGCAGATACTGACCTTCCACAAAATGATACTTTGTAGTCGTTAATATCTTAGTTGCATACTTTCGCTGATACAATTATGCGAAAACAGACTTAGTTGCTTCAGAACGGCGACTCATGGCCATTCTTTCACAAGTTTTTACACTCTTGTGTATTTACATACATGCAAACTAGTTTCTATTTGAGTCTTGAAAATTCAGCAATTAGTTTAAAAACAGGAAGCACTTGGACTTTAATTTTGTAAACTCGGTGACTAATTGAGAAAATCAGTTTATCTTCAATTTTGTACATTCGACGATTAGTCCGACAGATACTTTAATTTTAATTTCGTAAAATTTACCGCATAAAGGCATAGAATGGCACAAAAAGGCAGCATTTTTGTGTTTACGTATAGGAATAGAAGAATATAATGTTATATAATGTTAATGTAGAAGGATGTTTCCTTTAGAATACTCGTGGAATCTACCCAACTCTTTCTTTATTATTTAAATCGTGTAATATTTTCCTGCGCAAGGAGACGACTCGTGTAAGAACAATTTGTTTAAATCTTCGATGTCGTACGAGCTGTTCCTTCTTTTTCGTTATAATCGAGACGAACACGTTGTACAGGAAAATAGCGTTTTGCAAATATTTAATTTCATAAGGAGACTTTGCAAATCGTTTTAAACTAAATGTCATGTAAGAAGGAAGTTAAATATTATTTTGTTTACGTTGGTGTTTCAAACATGGCAATTGATTAAAATTTTGGTTTCGTGCCAGGCAGCGGTATTTTAGTATAATACAATATGCCTGTGCTACGAAAACTTGAAACTCAGATAAGATTTCAGTATACTCGAGGATACTCTGCGCTCATCGGGTAATAGCGCAGTAAATCATTCGCGGAACCGACTTGCATTTTAAGTATTTTAATCTCTAAATTTCAGGAAGATTTATATTTAACAACCATTCGTTTAATCTTCTTTCTCCCCTTTTTTATTTTTCTTTCTTTTTTTTTTTATAGATGATTTATTAAATTTATATAATTCGTATTTTTTCCCCTCTGTTTTTATCTTTTTAGGCTCCGTTATTCGAACCGTATCGTATACCAAACGCGCGCACCCTCTTTCCTGTTACTATCGACCAGTTACTAATTTTCTACAGAGCCTAAGATATTTACAGCGTAGATTGACTTTGAAACTTCTTGAAATTTTGACGATGCCTCGGTCGGTACATTATCCATACGTGATTCGATTGTTAGAGAGTCTAGCCTTATCGAAACGAACTTATCGGTCATCGAATTTGGAGATTTTAACACGTAATCTCTCTAGCAAGCCGCTACACAACTTCTTCGTTAATCACGGAAAAGTCGTTCCTACAAAGTTGTTAAAGAAACTTCTACATCGAGTAGAAGAATGGCTTGAAGAATCTTTTTGTAAAAAAAGAGGCTCGTTTTTTGTTTTACAAAGGTAGTGTGAAATACGTAGATAATATTGGTAATTGCGGTGTTCCAATTGCCGCATATTACGACGCGAAAAGCTGCTGTTCTGTCCATTTTCGAACTATTACGACCTCCCATTTAGTTTTTCCTTTTAGAATACCTGGTGTACGTTCATTCGTGGAGAAAATTTCAAAATATATCCTCAGTGTGATTCATCGAAGAATAATTCGATGATTTTGAAATACCTTCCTTTATAAATACTCTCACCCTCGTCGTCAACTGCTATTGTACGTATCATCGATCTAAATTATTCACACGCCATTTATCGATTTTTAAAGTCGTTCGAATAATTATAAGTGGTAATGTATACTCGTTGATATTCGAATACGAGGATATAATATATGCAAAAATTCCATTATGCGTCGAGTGATGCACGTGACGTGCAATTTCCACGACTTATCATACGGAGTAATTTTAGCTGTAACGATTTGCACGTGTTCCATCGGTGTCGATGAAAAATAACCGCTGGAATTAATATTTCGTAACCTTTGGTGCATATTAACTCTGGATATAGCTACAGTGATTACAAAAAGTATTTGCACACAATTGTATGTGTATTTTTTTTTTTTTTTATAACTGGACTGCGGATGTTGTGTAATTTTGTGTACAAAAGATCGAGAGTATAGTACTCTCTATAATGTTTGCTAAGTGAAACAATTTTCTACTCGGATTATGTTTTTTTTTAAATAGGTACGTTTCTAATACGATAGTATAAATTTTCCTTGCTTTTTATCGCTTGAAATGCCAGTAAATATTCGTCAGTCGATTGTTCGTTTTAACGTTTCACGATTATTCGTCGTACTTACTCGAATAATTTTATAGTACTCGTAAATGTCTGGCCGCTTTGTTAAGTTTGCTGCAGAAGTTGTAAGTGTCCGAACGAATGATAAATTAAATGGCGAATAAATTTCAAACATCGAGCAATTCGATTAAACAGTTTTGTTACATCGCTGTAGAAAATTACAAATCAATTTAGAAACTTTTGTTATGAAAGATTACAATTCAAAATGTTCCAACGAATAAGATGCTGTATTCTGTAAAAAAATTATGGTATCTTTCTTTTAGAGTATATATATCTTTATCCACGATAGTTAATATTTTGCATAAAATATAACACATTGAATGTATTAATAATAATGATAACAATAATACTATAACGTAGTATTTTAAATACTATATCTGCCATTTTTTCCGTAAACTATTTAATTTCTTGTATAAATTAATCATCGAGGAAAAAATGTATATAATGGTTTTACGAAAAATACAATCTTTTAGAAACAACGTTGTTGTATTAAAAATATGAAAACCACGAGAATAACACTTGTAAAAAGAATGGAAGAGTACCAAAGTACACAATACTTTCCACTACTTTTCTATTTATATTCAAAGATGTACCTACTGTAACCTGTTCCATTTATAAATATCCTCAGTTGTGTGCGTAAACGCGAACCAGATTTTTATGCAGATATTGCTCGAAAATTTGTAAAGATCGTTATCTTATCGATTCAAGCAGAACACAAAGGATTTAGATTTTCTTAAACCTCGAGCTTTTACTCGTACAAATCGATTTAATTGGCATAAGATTGCTCGAGTTCTAGCAACCCGACTTCAAAACAGATATAAAATGGTAAGTGAATATCTAATAAATATCACGAATAGAGAAATGTTTAAATCGTATATTCAACCGTGTAATTGTAATGATAAAATCGTCGTGCCTGCGATATAGGATTTAAAAATATGTACATGTATTTCTTGTAGTACATACTTTGAGGCACTATAAGCATAGAAAGAAAGACTTACAAACTTTTATTTCGAGCAATACATAATACATCAATATACAGCACACGGAAGCACGTGTTCGTCGCTGCAGATAATAATCTAAATAAAATTTTTCTTTGCCTTAAGGAAAACGTAACTGTAAGAAAGTATTAAAACTCTAGTACCTATCAAAAATAATAAATATATAGCGTGAAAAATTGAAACTTACGAAAGACATGAAAAATGCTTAAATTCAATATAGCTGTACTATGAAAAGTTTCATCTCCCTCTTCTAATCTCTATTTCGGATTATAACAATAAACCGACTTAGTTGTACTTTAGGCAACGCGTTACAATTTGTTGAGCGTCGTGTCTACGTCAATGATTGTTCGTCCAACGTATAAGATAACCCGAGAAAATTTATGGTTGCTTTCGTGGGCGTACGAAAGATGCTGGAAACATTTGCTGCTCGTAATTTATTAGCGATTCGTTTTTCTTTTCTTTTGTATTCTTTTCGTCGGAACAAGCGTAAGAAGGTAGGAAATCTGTGATAATCAATAATAGTTAAGCGATGTTTGCCAAGTTAATAGATAATTGCTTTAAATCATAATCAACTTTGATGATAATCTTTCCTGTAATTTAGAATTTCTATTTCACGAAGAAGACAGAAATAATTTTGCTAATTTTTAAATTACTCTACAGGATGCATGAAAAACGAGATTGATCGCGATGCCTTTCTTTACAGTTTTCAAGAGAAATGATCAGATAGATTACTCTAAACATGGATCGTTTGGAGGATGGTAATTTATGTTCGTCGTTAATCATTATACATTGATGATAATTTATGTTCTAACCGAGAGAAAATATTCAGACGCTTCTGCTGACGATAATATCATTGGAATTGTGTAATTATGATTCTGCATGAGTGATTGGTTAGGATATGATAAGAAAGTTGACTCTAACCGAAGATAAGAAAATTTTCTTAAGAAAGAAAAAACTATTCGAACAAAATACTTATCATATTATATGAACTTGTCATAGCGTATAAACGATTACTGAACTGAAACGATAACTGAATGATAAAAAGAAATAAAAAAAGTATCAAAAATTCCTGATTCGTATTATCGTTAATTCCCCCCTCCCCCCGAAATTCTGTAAATTTGAGTATATCACTGTTTGCTTCAGATAATTCTCATTCATATATTTTTATTTACTTATTTATACAATGTAGTCTTATAATAATATTCTTGACTCATCGATTTCAATCATATATTTTTCAATCATACATTCTTATTCATATATTTTTATTTACTTATATCTAAAATGCAATTTTATAATAAAATTCTTGAATCATCGATTTCAAATATTCGTATTTTTGTTATATTTAATAATTATCAATATATCAATATTAATTTATTTGTACCGAATACAGAGATTACATAATAAATCCTGTTATGAATTATATTATGAATTATTTGCAAATTACACTACAGGATAATATTTTTCACTTGAATCTTTAAAAGCTTTCAAATAAATGGAGAATTTGTATAATGTACGTTTACATTTATGTATCTGTAGTGGAAAAAAAGCAAGAAAATGAAAATTATTTTATCGTCGTATCCTATTGAAGAGACGAAGTAGAAAGAATATGCTGCAAGTATCATTTTACAACGGGATAATATCTAAGACTTATGACTTTACACCGAAATTTATAACGAACATTATAATTCATTTTTGCTATTTTTATGCTTTCGTTTAAAATAACACACTAAGAATATTCGATCGAATATTTTTGAACATGCTCTTGCAAAACATGCTTTTATTTCACTAAATAACGCATAAGTTTAAACACGAAAGATACACACCAAATATTATCATCGTAAATCACTCTTTTCGATGAAAAACAATCTTCTGCTGCTTCGGTACGATGCCTGTCTTTTAAACGATATAAATGTTTTTTACAATTTCATCCGCGATAAATAAGTTTCACGATACTTGCTCGCTAACCTAACAATATTGAAGTACGCGCAAGTTGTGCTAATTTTTAAGTACTTCAAGCAGGACGACAGTTTCTAAAAAAGCGATGTTCTCAATCTTTTTGTCGCGTCTCGACCCATTTTCCAAAATTAAATTTTATTCAACGATCCTTCTCTTACATCGTTGTGTAACGTTACAATCTGTTGTCTCTTATTCGATACATGGAAATCTAACCTAACAAAATCGGCAAATTCTTGAAAATCCGTATTGTATTTATTCAGTATTTTTCGATTTAAATGGCGTAATTATAAGAACAAATTTATCACAGGACCATTAAACGCACCTCAAAATTTAAATTGTAGGCATCAAGCGACAAGACTTAGGGCGTGTCTACATTGATACATCGTCTGTATACATCGTCCGCCGATAGTCTACAAAATTGCCTGTAGACAATGTCGTTTATCCACTAGGAGTGTGCCAGGTACCTATACTTGGGTGTTGATGAGTCGAGGATGGAGATGAAACACGCACGGGTCGTTGTAATCTATCTTTATAAAAACGTGGCTGTCGCCAAGCGGACTGTCCCTCTCGAATCCAGCGGAGACACTAGGCTTTACCTTCGACTCAGGGGACGCCACGAGGACTACAGTTGAACAAATGGAACGCAGCGCCGTACAGATTATAGATGGAGGAGGACGCTTTTGCGAAACATCTGTGGCTTTCCTCTGGACACTACGCACTGTGTAAATTTCAAAGAGAATAGAGCCCGATAGGTGTTAATTTTTCGTACGATATGATCAACGTTCACTCACTGGGAGACGTTCATTCACCGGACAGATCACCTTATGTAATTATGTGTCCATCTGTCAAATCCTTGGGTGTCACTTTATATATCTTATTTGCAGCGCTTCTTGTTCCTTCCATCCTCATGAGTCAATTCCATAACTTATAGCGCCCTCTATCAATATTTCATACAATCGCGCCTTTATCTTAAAATTATTCCTGAATGCTTTTTCCTCAAACTTCGTACCTGCCTTACGACTAACCTAGTTTTTTTTTTGGCCAAGTTGGCTACCTAGTTCCTACTACTTCCGCTTTTATCGAACGTAAAACTATTGACCTCCGCTATTCTCTCCCCGCGAATTTGAAAAAAAAAAGATACATACACACGTGACAACGATAAGAGAAATAGTTCCCGATATTAATATTAATATTTTGAACGAGAAAAATTGTCGGAATAAATATAAGATGTGAGGAATGATATATAGAAACAAGTAAAAAACATACAAATATAGTAAATACGAAGTATACATATATTATTATATACAAATATTACCTACTTGACTATCACGGATTATTATTAAATTATTAAATACTAGATATAGTCGTACGTATTAAAAGCGAAATGGATGACGATATTAAGAAACATTGATTCTAGCGTTAATATCATTCTTTCGAGCAAAATATGTCCCATTCTAGTGTTTCAATTGCCGTTAAGCCGCGCTTAACGTCCTCTGCTACAAGATCACTTCCTGTCGCAAACGTATAACAACACAAGATAATCTTGTAGCGTATCGTTGTGCAATCGCCATTTCTCACTCCTATGTATTTCGTGAGAACCGAAGTTAACTGTAACACGATTAAAAACCAGTAGTGTATTTAATGAAAGATACTTTTGCAACTATCAGAGCATGAAACTCGATGTTATAGTATCACAGTCGAAGGTCAAAACTGGGAAAATCTGTTACGGGGAACGGTTAGAGGCGACGTGATATTTTCCTAACCTCATTTCATTATGTATTCCCTACCTTTGTTACTTTTGTGACCTAGATCACTGCAGGATACTTAAAAAAAAAAAAAAGAAAGGGCACGGAAATATACTACAGTATCCCATTTAAAAAATATAGAGTTCACTCTTTGAGATCTTTTAGTGACTAAAGCGTAGACCGGAGTTTAATCTGTTAATTAAACCGCCATTTTGCTTTAATGACACACGCATTGTCCTTTTTTCTTAAAGAAGGATACCATTCTTTTTCCGTCTAAGCTTGCTTTTTGAATATATTCACAGTATTCAAGATCCCTATCCTATTTATTTATTTACTTGTCTATTTATCTACTTATTTACTTAATTTTTATGTATCTGTTACACGCGATATTTGTCCTCTAGGTTAGGACGACTTCCGGTTTATAACTTCTATGTACATACAGTAATAAACCGAACTATCGGTACATATCAACTTACGTATGTCGTGAAATTGTATTTAAATTTTGTAAATAACACGACTAAAATATTCTTTTCGTTTCTTAACTTTCATTTCTTATAGCTCAAACTATGATACAATCTGTTATCGTTAACTCTTAATGTTAATGAATTTTGGTATTAGTGTTTTATAAAGAATGACATAGTAAAGAATATTTTGTCATATGCTCGAGTAGTTTTAATATAAGATAAGGTAGACAAGTAGAAAAAAGAGATATGAGACGTTATGTAATGAAATGAAATCAACGAGTCTTGTTTAATAATCTAGACTTTAGTCTTTAAAATGCAAAAGTTGTAACGATAGAGATTATGTAAGTTTTAAAAATATATAACGCGGTCTCCAACATTGATATAAGTATGTATTATTCAGACATAGCGGATGTATCGAGCTGGGAATCTATTTTGTATTAATTGTAACGTTCCATTGAATTTCCTAATAATATCACCCTTAGCTTTTTACTTTTAGTTAGTTGGATTTATTTGTTGTATTTTCAATCTAAAAGTAACATTTTATTGCGTAATAATAATTGAATAAAATAATTAAATAAATAAAATAATGTTAAATAAAATAGTAAAAAAATAATAACAAAGTATATATTTTATCGAACTTACACAACTTTTATAAATATATTAGTTCTACAGAACTTTACAAAACGAAAAATGGATTTTCTTATAAAAAAAATAGGGTTTAATCAATTACAAATATTTGTGATATATATATGTATATTACTTCCATAGAACTCTACGAGAGAAAAGATTAGCTTTTACGTAAAATAGAATTTAATCGGTTCTGCGCTGTTTGGAAGAAGGGATAGGAGGAGGAAGAGAATAAATTGCAAGAAATAAACAATGAAAAATTAGTCTGTTTGACTTGGATTTTGAACGAATGCCTGATTGAATATTATGATTTTCATCCTTTTATCTCGGGAAAATTTAAAACTGTTTGCCATTGTGCCCAGCCATTCGAAGGAACTTCAAAATACACAAGTTAATATTTGCAGTTGTTAGCAGAGGCAACAAGCATACATGCCCCAATCTATCAGTAACTTTCATAATCTTAATTAAAAGGAACAACTCAAATCATGCAAAGATCGTTAAGGCTATTAACACGTTTTTTCTTTTTATTTTTTTTTACTTGTAACCAGGGAAAGAGATGACAAAATTCACGCAATATCGACGCTGGCTCGCTAAAGTATTTGACCACTTGCTACAGAAACTTTTTGTACCCATATATGTACGAAACATTTAAAATTTTCATTAGCACTTTAACGAGACCCGACTATCGTGATTATTTTGGTCAAATTAAAAACCCATCCGAAAGTGTATGTAAAATTTACGAAATATCGACTTTTCTCTTAGTTTCTTTTTTTCTTTTTGTAATTATCTCTTAATTGTAAATTTTCATCATTTCTATCTTTCAATTTATATATTTTATCTGGTCTCTGACTAGAATATAAAAACCTTTCGTAATACAATTACTGTTGTTGACTTTACGAGTAAATATTTCCTTATTTACACACTCGCAGTCGTAAATTAATTTGACACTAAATTCCAGATTTTACTACAATAAATATAAACATTTATGACTGAACGATTCTTTCAACAAAGCCTAAGAAACATAGTTTCTTGTTTATTTTTATTGGTCCTTAGTTCACACGTGTAGTCATAAAGTAATCTCGAGACTATCTGCAAGTCACGCTTAAGAGCGCACGTGTCTTTAAATCTCTGCATACCCGCAAACTCTATTTGCATCGAGCTACATACAGTACAGACTCTGATGAATTTAAATTAATCTTTCAATTGTCTTCCTATCGTATTTCACACATTCTTTTTTTCATTTATTTGTCATACTTGTTCATTTACTTCATATATGAACTCTTCGCGGAAAAGATTTATGTAACGCGGAACATATAGCTTGGAAACAACATTGGAAAAAATTAATTTTACGTACATGTAGAGACAAACAAACACGTATGATTTGATAGATCGAATTGAAAAGAGGCGATGGCGAAGAATCTAGATTTCGAAGTTAAAGGATCGAACGTTCTATGTAACTATTAATTTCTAAATAGATATTTGCCAGTATCGTCCAATTTTTATACTTACTAGGCGAATGAAAGAAACAAACGAAAGGAATATTTGATAAAACCGAGTACCACGAGTATTGTCCGTGTTCTATGCATTTTTGTATCCTCGAAATTTCACACAAATGTAAGGGAAAAATTCTGCGGCTCTATACACATTAAGAGACAACGTTGAATTTTTCAACAAAGATCCAATCGTTGCAAATTTTAGCGTAAACGACAAATAGTTAATTTTTAAATCCGACCCACTAATTTGGTCTATTTGTAATCGTCAAACGATACTTTCAGTCGTCTCGGATACTTTCGAATCGCCTTAAACGAACGTCCATTGTCTACTCATCGATCGTTAATAACCACGTACGATGTCCGTATCTAATATAATTAGACTGGTGAATTTGAAAAGTTTCACGCGCAATTTCTTCATACCTTAGATATCATAAAACCAGGCTACATATCTGGAGGCTATAAATATTTCGAAACTCGTTATTCACGGCCGCACGAAATACGTGACTTCGCATCGGTAAAATTTCATTTGAGAATTCGTTTTATAACGAAAGAAGAGAGGAGGTGCCACGGTTCCATAAAATTTGCCAGCGCTTGTTCGTTGGCGACGCGTGCGCATAAGCTGTAAGATTAGCGCCGGTAAATCACCCGTCACGATCGCTTTTATTACCGCTGCCGAGCAAAAGCTACACAACCGTACCTCTAAATATAGCTGAAAAGCTGCTGCAGCAAAGAGTCGAGGTTAAGCTTCGTTCACATCAGTCAAGATACTCGAGTTCAAGCCATTTAAATTTGAGTAACCTAATTTCAAAAGGCTATCCAATAGGAAGTAAAAAGGATAGAGATTATTGTGTATGCGAGTGAATAACGAAATGCAAGGTGTATCGATAATCGTGGCACGATCCACAAAGGGATGATGCTTCTACGTGAATATTATAAAAATGATCGATAAAATATCCATCGTTAAAACATTCAGTACGTACGTTTTACACTGTCGTTATATCATTATCCGACACGCACGAGTTTCTTACTGAAAAAATTAGTAATCGGTCGGTCGGCTCGGTTTACCGAGTTACTCGAAACTTGCCTGATTAT
Source organism: Bombus waltoni (assembly GCA_014737395.1). Taxonomy (NCBI): domain Eukaryota; kingdom Metazoa; phylum Arthropoda; class Insecta; order Hymenoptera; family Apidae; genus Bombus; species Bombus waltoni. The sequence continues at coordinate 3,177,554 of JACXII010000055.1, forward strand.
TAACTAAGCTGGTTTAGAGCGATACGATATCGATGTAACGCGATGTAGCAACTACTGCTTCTTTCGAGTCAGGGAATAACCGAAAAAAAGCCTTGGTTTCGTTCGAAAGCTAAAAAGCATTCTTTAAACCAAGTAAAATGACGACGGATACGCGTTAGTAAATATTTCAAACTATTACTGGTGCAATGAATTTCTCATTCATAGAAAATTTGAGAATATGCAAGAAACAATCCAAAATATAGAAAACATTCGCGTTATTTTATTTAGCGGACGATCCACGTTTCTACATTGGTTCCATCTCTTTAGTCGATAAAAATATCAATTTGAATAAATATCCGCGGTCTGATTGTTACACGCATCGAACGATTTAATTAACGAGAGTAAGCGACAGAAACCTGAGGAACCATCATCTTCGTTAATACAATTTTACGTAATATTCGAGTCAAGTTTCTTCTTCTTGTTTTATTCCGCGTTTTTACAATTTGTCCAACGGGACATTTGGTAAATTTTTATTTCTTTAGCGAGATCAGTGCGATGCTTTTTTCTTAGCCTTTTTTCTATACGCGAGTCAAGCGAATGAGAATTTCGCGCTGGTAAAGAGGTTTAAAATTACTGGAATTTAGACCCGATACGCGATATCTTCGCTGCAACTATGCTGCGAACATATACTCGCTGCCTTTGTTTGTTTTCCCAGTTAAGAACACCGAGGAGGACAGACATATAATCGCAGCGATATCGCGCGGAGAACAGTCGCTCGTCCGCATCGGGCTTTAAATCGCCTAAATTCGGATAACTCGAGCATTTTGAACGAAGCTTTAAGAAGCTTTTGAAACTCGTAGCGTAGATGGATGCGCATGTGCAACAACGACCAACGCGGATTCGAAGCAGATGTCACACTAAACGTTAAACGTCGTTGACGAGGGTTTTCAACGTTCTGTCACGTGAGCGAGAGAACGCTGCACGTGAATCGCGTGTGCGATACCAAATTGCTTCGTGCGACAATAATTCCCTCTGGTCAATCTCGTTAACGCTATATAGCGATATAGAATCAAGTTCAGCATGCGTACCGTAGCATCCCGTCTAACGCGACGAGGAAATTGCTATCGGCCTCGCGACAACGTAATATGAAAAATATAATAATAGCAATGAGAAACGCGTCTTAAGAGAAATACGTAATATCGGAAGAAACATTTCCCAGTGACAAACATCGAACAAAATCTAAAATATGACTCGCGATAATCGTGCAATTCAAATATATTCATTATTCTGTCTATTAATAAAACTAATCTCCGATCAAACTTATTATTGGATAAGAACGTACTTCTCATAATTATATACGAGGGTCGGCTAGAAGGCAATATCTATTTACGTATCGAAGCCATATAAAACGATGGAATGTACTTGTAGAAGGTCATCTGGCTTCACACTTTCCTGTTTAAATAACTAGTATCGTTGTAGTTTCGTACGTAATGACCGTGCGAATTGAAAATTCCGCCAATGACGAAACGCCCGGTCTGTCGCGCTTCTCCGCTCTTTCAATGCTTCGAAAACATCAGTTTACGGTAATAAGGTTAGGATCGAATCGTTCGTAAGACTATGCGGGGATTCGATATCGGTAAGAAGACTGTAGACGATCGTAAGCGTTCCGATTGGTCGTCTGTCGTTACAGAGAATAACGCAAAGACATCGCCAATTATTAGGGGTTTAGGTGAAACGAAGACATCGAATTTAACCGTTTCAAATATCCCGCTCGTTCGTACGACCAATTTAAAGGGACGAAGGCATCGAGTACGATCAAAGACGTCGCTCGCAGCGCCGCCGTTCGCTGTATCCTTACTGTTTGATACCGTAGCATGCCGGCATGTTCGCTGTTCAAGCATTTCTTTGCACTTTGCCAGGCAACGGTATGTAACACCGATATTGTCCGGGTAAAGCCGACTTTTGTATACATAGGTACTCTGCGGACTGTTCTCGTAATACATACGTACGTCACAAGATGATGGAAAGGTGTAGGAAAATGAATAAATGACTGGTGGTAGGCTATAAAGAAAAAGCGAAATATCGTTAGTGGAACCTATTCATTTTTCGAAATCTTTGATCTTAGATATCTTGCAGCCTGCAAATAACGCGTAACTACTCATCGTTGAGTTACGATGTTTGGAACGTCGCGTCGGAAGCAGCGAAAAATAATCTTCTGTTGCGCGTTCCTGCATATTTTTTCTGACAAATTGAGCAAATTTCGTTTCTCCGCTTTTTTTAATAGATCTGTTTCTTTTTCTTTTCTTTTTTTTTTTAAATGACCGAAGGAAGTTTGTTTTTTATTCTATTCTGTTTTTTACATTTTGTCCAACGGAACATTTGGTAAATTTCTATATCTTTGTTGCAAAACAGCGTGTGGATGGTTACCCACAGCGGGATACCATCTTCCAGATTGTTTATTTTATTTCTTTAGTAAAGTCAGTGGGATGCTTTTTTCTTAGTCTTCTTTCTATATGAGTAGCGAAGTTCTTGACTGAATTTCTGTAAGAAGCCTATTTGGTGCGGTATTACTAATGCAATTGCACGAAATTAAATTGTAATTGCGCCAAAATAAAATCTTCGAAAATTGCAGATATTATTTATTTATTATCTAGGGAAATTTGAAAAATCAAGAGAAATCTCGCACAGATTAGTCCTGTGGCTTTTAACATTATTTTTACAACAAAATTACTGTTACAAGGGAGAGAAGACTGTCGCGAGTTTACTTCTTATCAAAAAAAGTCTCCGTAGCCTATTTCTCTAGAGAAATCGCGGCTTCCGTTTTAAACCGTAATTAAATTTCGTTCCTGCATATTTTTCATCTTTAATTTCTGTCTTATAATCGTGGTTGGAAGCTGATAAATACAGGAAATTATGATTTCTCAGGAAATAGACCGTCGATATGTATTTTTAACGACAATTTAAAAAGCGTGGCATCCTTTGTACGTGCTTTTTTTGTTCTTGATGGGGAAAGTAGTTTTATTTCGGTCAAGTAACTCGTACAAGTCGCAGAAATTAAAACATTATTTCGCAGTGGCCTCGTATTTTTGCATACTATCTCGAGTATGTTAGTTGCTTATCACGCGATTTTTTGATCCTTGAGCGTAAAAAATTAAAAACTGGCTTATTCGAAGAAAAGTTTTTTTTTTTTTAAGAAATTATTTCAACGGTTTTTTTTTTAGATTCTGCTGTTTCATTAAATTTATCGAAAATTTTTGCAAGACGATCCCTGATTCTCAATTGTAGTAACAATTTTTCATTTTAATTTTATCTCTATGAAAATTCGTATAGTACTTTTAAATTCTATATTACAGAAATGGAGAAAATCCTTATACCAAATTCAACTTAATTTAGTTTATAATTAATATCGAATTTTCAAAGTCTGTTATCTTGTATTACGGGAGTGAAATTTGTCGAAATATAGTTTGGTCGGATTTACGCACGTAACTATTTCTCTATTAAGACTCTTGTCTCCGTAAATCTCGCAGTTAACGAGAGGGAATTGCAATAAGCGCGTAATAGCAACGAGCAAGCCAATTACATATTTTAAAATGTATTAAAAAAACCTTGCCTATGACGTCAAGCAATATAGACTGCTGCTTCAACCGCGTATATTTATTTTTACTGCCAAAACTTAAAACGCTTTAACCTTTCTTTTGTTTGTTGCATTTCGACCAAACTGTTTGCTGATATGTTAATGTATTTCGCGAGCAAAATACTAAAAGTCACCCCGCATCTGCGTCACGAGCCAGCCAGCGATTCATTCTCACAACTTACTGTCGATAAATGAACATCCATGCTTTTTTCTCGTCTCGAGATAAATATGATTCCTGCTTCGTTGCAGTTCTCGACCTTTTTCTTTTTATGTCTCAATCTCGCTTTAGTTCGACTTTTTTCGAGGTTAACCGGTGTATAAAAGATAGATTTCGAAGTAAATTTTACATTGTAATTTGTGTGACATCGTTGGGGCCTATTGGGATACACGGTTCCACGATGAATAAAAAAAACTCTGTATATTCTATTTTAAAACCGGTATCATTGGAGACCAGAACACCTTAGGATCGAATTACTTGGTTTCGTAATTTTTAATTTCGTTGAATTTTTGTTATTAATCTGCACGAAGGAAAATATGTAAAATAAAGTTAAATATCCTAAATTTCAATAATCTAGCTTTCTTCGAGTTACTTTTTATCAATATTATTTTACTTAGAGTTACAGTTATTATTATTAATTATACCTCTTCAGCAATGGACGCCTCCATTTCTGGTGTCTTTAATTACTGCTTTTTAATGAATGCATTTTATCGAATGATCGTATAATTACTATGACGATAAATAATGCAAGATTTACATCATATGGCAATTACATATCATATATCCTAGAAAAAACTCCATAAATGATACGGCATTTTACTCGAACGTATCGTTCAATATAATTTACTAATGAATTACTGCGTAATTTACCCCCAAGATCTTAATTTATTCTCCGAAAATCGTGAAACTCCAATATATATACTATAATATATACGTGTGTATTATACGTTGTATTTTTTGTTTATAGGTATGTTTATAGATTTACGATGCACGATATAATTATTGGTTTTCATTGAAAATGGAATATTTTGAATAAAAAAGAGCTAAGTACAGTCAAGTTCGTAGTTAACTAGTCAAATATAATTAATGTTACGTAGAATTGACAAGAAAAATTAATTCCTCTTGATAATTTCATTTGATCCTGTCTGCCACGTAACGTAACATTCGATACGCGCTATTATATATATGTATCTTTTATTTTTATCACGCCTTTGTTCGAATTGCTTATATTTATATAAAATTTGTCTCCCATAATGACGTATCTAGCCATGAACCATAGACAACGAAAGTTCACACTCCTTAGTTTCAGACAAAGGAATCGTAAAAAGCGCAACGCTTTTTGCAATTAACTCTCATTTTCAAGCGTGTAACCAGATATCTATGAATCACCACGTGTCGAATTTCCGAGTGTCAGAGATTAAGGAAAACTTGATACGAGATCAGAACACCGAATGATAAATACCATAGATAAAGATTACGCATAATATATTTCATCGCATTGTAGATAATTTGTGGTGTTTCGAAAAAGATTTATAAAATATCAACCCAATAGATGTTTATGGTAATTATCGCTATCTCGTCCACCTGACCGATTTCGATGATTTTTAAATATATTGTAGAAATTAACGTTCTAGACAACTTTTTCCTATACGTGTAACCGGCGCTCGGCCTTGGTTTCCGAGATGTTCGCAAAAAACTGTCGATACCGCTACAGCGAATTCTACCCATATTGGATATACATATATATATATATATATATATATTCTAGTCTAACAAATAATCTATGGCAGGTGTTTGAATACTTGCGTGAGTCACTGTAGATATTGGGTAGAGCTTCCAAAACATAAATAAGGTTTGCACTTACTGCAAAAGCAGAAATCAAGCTCAAGTTAGGACGGTTGGTTTCTTTATTAAACTCGTTGATCTATGCGTATAACAGTCTGTTTTACTTCTCTCATAAACTTCTGGCAGATTAATCAAACATTTTAAAATGATCGAAATCACAGTGTATTTCGAACGAAAATAAGTGCATCTTGACTAGCGATAGTTGAACGAGAAGAACGGGTGGAACAATGAATAAGAACTGGAATTGAATGAACTGGCAAAATAGGGCAATTTTTCTTGAAATTATGGCGCGTAATCTCTCAATATACATACATATTGCGACACGGTGTTACCATCAGAGTATATTTAGACTTAACGGATTTTCCCGTATGCGTATTCTGTGAAAATATCCGTGCGATGTACGAGTAGACTGTACCTTGTTCTCGATTATTCCCATCTTTCAAATATGTATAATAACATATATATACATATATATGATATTTACATAGATATGTAAATATATCTACATATATTTATAACAATAAATAATTTACAGTGTAATTTCCACAAACCAAAGACCGAAACAAAAATTTCTTTTACCTATATTTCATCTTTTTAATTACGTTCGTAATAACGTGAACTTGTATAAATATCCGCTGTCTATTAATAACATAGAATAATACAACTTTATAAAACTCTTTTGTAAAATTATTTATAAATTTCGTTTCTTTCTTATCGTTTCAGAATTGCGTCACATTTATTATACATGAATGGTTGGATATTCGTCAGACATCGGCGGAGAAGGATCGATTTCAGATCTAGGAGATCTAGAGGGATGGTGGGATAGTCATGCTATAGTTGTCTGGAGTTTCGTCCTTTTTGGCTGTTTCTTACTCAATGTCATACTTCTATTGGCATTCCTCATACGTCCGTCGTTACGGACCATTTCCAACAGGTTATTCTTCATTTTATTATCATACTAATGTAACAAAGCCATGTCATATTATATTGTAATACCACATTATTAGATTCCAGATAATCATGCAAAAAGAAAAATACATATTTCATATTACGTCAAGATTCATAGAAAAACAGAACGTGACAAGAAACGCATTCTGTTTCTGTTTCCAGGTTTGTCATGAACCTAACCGTGTCAAACCTGTTGGTCTGTGCCATCATGAACCCCCTACTAATAATGGACGCTGCTTCAACATCTTCCAACTCCTCCATACTCGACTCTGCGCCTGTACTAAATATTTGTTCAATGTCAGAGGGCGCAATGGCGATAGTAACTACATCTTCGGTCTTCTCAGTCCTGTTAATCGCTGTGGATCAATACTTTGCCGTGATGGATCCTCTACGTTACCGTGCTCGCGTGGACAAACTGAAATGCGGCATTCTAATCCTCTCCACCTGGATAATCTCCATTGTTTTCGGTTTCCTCGCTTTCTTCAACTCAAACCCTCAAAGTCTTTGGCTTTTCTGCATCTCCAAAGAACAAAATTCCTCGAATCTCTCCACAGAATCAACTATCACAGTATTGGAGAACGAAACCAACAACAACGAGCTCAATGTCACTGCAATTCCTGAAATAGTAGAAACTGTTAGTCTCAATGACAACATAGATCTCATAGAGAATACTACTGTGATCTTTGATACGCTTATAGACGATACAATCACTTATGGCTTTATCTATGCCATTGTTTATAGCATATTTGCTTACTTCATCCCATTCGTTGCTGTCTGCTGGATCTATGTTACTATTTACGTAGCTGCACATAGAAATTCAGAAAGAGCTAGAAGAAGTGGCTCTAGGCCTATATTATCTTCGGCAAGCTTTACCGAAGAGCAGAATGGTCCTTCGAGGGTCCAACGTCTTCAGGCGGATACTATAGAGGATTTTAGAAAGTTACCTAAGATATCAAGTTTGTCTTCGATTGATGAGACCAGTGAGACTATGCAACCCATTGGTCAGTTGTCTAGAAGACGGTCCTTTGCTTCTTCTATAGATATGGGCGTATCTTCTCCGCCTGAAGAAGCGCAGGGTAAAAAATCTTCTGGAATTGTTTTTACGCTTGGTCCACAGATAGTTGAAGTCTCTCAATCTACAAATGGAGAAAATTATATTAATGATAATTTAAGTAATTGTAATTCAGTAATGGAGAAAGATGCTAGGGAGAGTAAGTGCCAAGATTTGCCAAGGCAAGATTCGCAAAATTTGAAATATGAGGAGACGAAAGAATCGTCTAGAGATTTAAAAGAGCACAAACAGGTGAATAATTGGATCACGAAAAGTTTTATCGGCGAGAGCAGTGATTCTGAGGGAGAAACTCACTTCGACTGCTTCGATAAAAAGTTCTCGCCTCTCTGTAACTATTCTTCAAGCGTATTCCAAGAATCATTGCAAGTCTCTGAAACCATCAAAGAAGAAAATAATGAAACCAAACAGAACAATATTAACAATGATAAAAAAGGGCAACATTTGCTACAAGTAAAAGTCGAGTTAAAGAACCAAATATCGAGTCAAGGAGACTCTGAATTATCAGTGCATCTTTCAGAAGCGAGGCCCAACCGTAGGTTATCGTCATGCTTGAATAAAGACACTTTATCTCCCACATATGAATATATTAACAAGAATGAAAAGACTAACGGTAGCAACGTTACAGAGTCGTCCTCGTGTTTGCTAACACCAATAGTGACAATAACACCAGCGCCAAGTAAGAACGACAACCTGCATCGTGTTTCGAGCGTGAGGAGCACCTCGAGTTACATACACTCTCTAAAGGACAGGATAAGCAATGGTTCTATATTTAGGTACAGAGAGGAGGCGAGAGCGGCGCGAATAAGTGCTCTGGTGATCGTGATGGGTTTGATCTGCTGGTCGCCGTACGTGATATTACTGGTAATGAAGAATCTACCTCGATCCACTGACCAACATTTGCCCCATAAATACGACGTGTTGGCCTCCAGCCTCTTGATCTTGGCCGCGTATATCAGCCCACTGTTGTTCGGCTATAGATCAAAAAGAGTGAAACGCGAGTTGAGAAGGTTCTTCTGCTTCAGGAGGGAATTATCTTATAAAAACAATAGAAGCTTAATGGCCAAAAAGGTACTGAGGAGGAGACACAGTAGTAATCTCAGTCACTTTGAAATGGATCATAAGTATAATATATTCAGTTGCATGTATGGGAAACATCGATGGCCCAAGGAGAAGGTTCAATTTGTCCAAGTACCAGATACTGCACTGGGTGTAGAGACTTGCAGGAGTAGCTTCTCTAGTGGAGCCAGTACTCAGATCTCTAGCACTTCGACGGAGGAATGTTGAGATCCATGACGTTCCTGACTTAATAATGTTCATAGGCTTCTTTTTATATTGGAGATGGTTTTTGTGGAGTACTTAATACGCAAATTATTTGTGTACAGGTGTTTCGGTTGGTTTTAGATGAAATATTGGTAGATTCTGAGTGAATTAGTAGAATTGGTTATATCGAGTGATTTGAAGAAACGATCAAGTGATTTAGAGAAATAGCCATAAATATTTTAATAATGATAATAGGCTGGAAAAGAAAGAAATCTTTAACTACAGATCGTTCATCTCTGGAAAAAGCTTGAGCTTTTGTCTAGTCTCTACAATTTAATAGAGAACTTTAAAAACATTACTAGTTGAATATCTCCAATACTGAAAAATATATATGTCATTAAAAACAATATCTATATTAAATTTTAATAGTATAGAGATTAAGTTCTCGAGTAATTTACCTGAGACTCTGTAGTTAAGGATTGATCTTGAAGGTGATTGAGATGTATTGAGATTTTATTTCAAGATGGATATCTGTTTAGCTTTTCTTTTTAAATAAACAATGTTCTATCTATCTATATCCAATTTTAATGCTTTGAAAGAAACTCTCTTCATAAAAAGAAACCATACTCGCTTTGAAAAATGATTAATTTAATAGAACATTGGTGCTGATGATGGAACAGTGGTTGTTGGATATACTGTGCAGAAATAACTTCAATTTTTAGACAAGATATAAACTGCAGTCATTACAACCATTTGACTTAAAACTATAAAAATATATTATCTAAAACTATAAAAATTATAAAAATATATATATATATATATATATATATATATATATATACACGAGATAATGGTTAAAGTTTACAATTTATTACAGGAAAGAAAGAAAAATTGAATTCATGCTTTGATCTTCAGAAAATATTTTTCTAAAAGAAAGATCGTAAAGTAAATGTTATTTTACTTATAATAACAAATATTTTCTCAGATATATTTAACTCTTCAGAAAGATTTAAAATAACTAACTTTATATAAAATAAAGATTTTCTAACTTTTTTTTTTTTAGAAAATATTTTCCTTCCATGAAAAGTAGAATTAAATATAAAATATAATTTAAATTCAGATCTGTGCAAATAGCCAAATAATAGAGAAATGTTTTTAACATTGCATCTACTTACCAAATCTTTACGAAACTAACACATGCTTGTAATTCTCCTATCTGCTAGCCATAAGAAATAGTAAATCATTTCTGTGCATAAACCATTACATAAACCAACATTTAGTCAAATTTGTAAGAGAATTATGAAAACAAATTGTGAAAATAAAAGAAATCTATTATCTATTATTGAGAAAAAGAAATTAAATTATAGTCTTTCTATAGATGTAAGTAATATCAATAAACATTTCTTTCAAAATTAGAAAATAACTGGTGATAGGAATATTAGGATGGTGTATCTACAAATGAATACAGATCATGCACAATTAGTATTTAGAAGAATCAACATGAAAATTCAGCAAATGAAACCAATAGGTGTACATATGTACACATTAAATCAATTAAGCATGAAAATGATATACAGTCAGTTACAAAATTCTTTGTATGCTCTATAAAAAGACTAGTTTCTATTAAAATAAGTCACATCTTCATCACATTCTTATTTATGAATATGATTTACATGATTTATATTCACATTTACATTTTATAGTTCTATATATTCACATATAGTATCATATTTATTTATTAACATGTGAAATAGGATTTTGTAGCAAAATGAGTTATTCTACAAATGTATTTGAACAAATAAGAAGAAAAAGATTATATTTGTGCAGTCTTACTATTTCAAATTATATCAATTATATCAATTAATCTTTTCATATAAAAGATACAAATTTTGATGGAATTTTGTTGGAATAAAAATACTTAATTAAATTAATAAAAATAAAACATATTTAATACATCTTAATAATATATTAGATTTAAAAATGATACTATATTAAATATACATCTTTGTTATTAGGGTGTGTGAGAACTTTTGTAACTGATTGTATTTTTCTAAAAGTTAAATGTCCAGATAAATTGAACATAACAGTTTAATTAGGCGGAAAATAAGTTGAAGAATGATTCTGCAGTATAACAAACGACTAATTCCTAATTCCTGTAACAAGCCTATAAATATAATAAGCTAGTTATAAGATAAAAAGCATGAATTAGTCAGTGTAAACAAAATCATACTTGTCAGTCATATATGATTCCTTTAATACATAGACACGAGTATGTATAAGACATAACATTATGTTTGTTCCATTAATTATTTACATTATTTTTTCTATGAGATGTCAATAGTATTATCTAGGTATGTACATGCATACATACATATATGTAAGGTATTTGATGTTTATGTAACATTGGATTATGTAATTTATAGGATTAAATTAATAATACTGTCAATGAGGCTGTACAGAAGGTATATAGATTCTTATGTTTGTTCAAGTGATGACATCCATATTTTGCGCCATGATGTCTGTAAAATATCAGGAGTTACATGCGTTGTTCTGTTCACAATCACAATTATACATATGTTTATACATAATATTATGTCTATTCTATACATTTCTGAATTTTTCAATTTTCTCTCCTTAAATCTCATTGCCAGTACAATACTTGTGGTCTCTACTATATTTCATAACACAGATCATATGATTGAATCGTTTCACATACATACGATAACGAAGTTGTCAGGAAAAGTGCTATACACAAGACACTTTTTACATCTCTTGTTTATCCAATGACACTTCACATAAAACGTTCACTGTAACATGTTTTGTTATTACAGAACTATTCAATGATATGCGTTATGCAACACTTGAATAAAGTATATATGTGTTTATTACCGATATAAACGAAGATCACATAGAAAAAATATGACAAATTAATTTTTGTTGATTTCATGGTTTCTAAATTGCAGGCAATTATGTCCATGACTCATACTTTCGCAAATTCGATTTAGAAAATGGAATATAAGTAGGCATTCGTTTTGACTTTTAAGTACTATAATTGTACTATATTTTGGATATTTTATTTCTATGTATTTTGTACTTTCAAATTTCCTATAAATGCATAATTTGAATGTCACTTATAGAGTAACTAGAAATATTTTAATACAGTCGAACTTCAGGAACTCGAATTTCAAGGGAAAAGCTAAAATCTTCGACCTATGGAGGGCATTCAAAATGCTTCGATTAATATTTTTTGAATTGTACAGGCTCGAAGAAAAACGAATTCATGTTTCAGAGATGGGCTGCTTATTTAGAACTTAGAAAAATGAATAACAGTTTAACTTATATAGGTTGCATTTGTGGGACGTGTGTAAGAATCAGAAGCATGGTGATTTCAGGTTGATAAGGTTACGGTATTTCATTATAAGATATGGATACGTATATACCTATTATTTCCAGTTATAATTAAATTTTTACTTGTAGATCCCATTTTTACCTATTTTATGAATGTTTGTATGTATTTGACTTATAGAAGTTCGAGGTATCGAAGTTTGACTATGTAATTAGTTTTAGGTATATAATGTGTGTAGAGTGCAGATTTTTATGCAAATCATATTTTTATGAATTCAACTGAATATCAACTAAATATCATAATGAGCGCTTTACTTTGGATGTGTTGTATATTTCTGCATATTTTGTCTATTTTGTATTGTATCATTTTCACATAAATGCATAAACAACCACGAACTAAATATGGATTTGGTAACATGCGTTTGGTTAACAGCATATTGAATTTAAAATGAAAGCGTGACATAGTATGTTTTTTCTTTGTGGTTTTAAAATTTCGAAGTATTTTCACCAGTAACGTGTACATATGTAAATATGTAATTTACACACCTTCAACACACGCAACAATAATATTTCATGACAAGTCTTTCGAGCCTTGAAGTAATCGAGGATAGTTTCTCAACTATTTTGTACATTACAAATAAAGGATAATTTTTTATTTATATTAAATAATCTGTACATAAAAGAAATGATTTAATGATGAATCTTGGTTTAAGTATATCTGTTGTGTATCGTGTGTTACACATTTGGTGCGACGTGTGTATGTTTTCGAAATATGTATTTTTATATATCTGTCGAGACGCGTAAATAAATGTATGTATACACAATAGGCTGTTTTTAAAATACAGTGAATAAAAATTATCCTCTGGACTTATTATTTTTATCAAGTATAAAATGTAAAAGTACTTACATCTCCCCATTGAATAAGGTAGAATTACTCGAGTCAAACTAAGCAATTTGTCATTTACTAAATTTGATTATGAGTGATTTTTGAGTAACTTGTAATAACAAAAGTATTCGTATTCTTGTAATTGTTGAATTCAACGATTTATTCAAATTTCTATTTATACCGTAACGAATTATTATGTTTCAACTAATCAATAAAAAGTTTATCTACTACTATACTGATTATATGCTCGTATTGAATTAAACGTTGCAGAACGTATATTTTCAAGAATATTAATCATTATATGTTCGAACAAAGACTGCTTAATTTGTCGCTAATGGTACACAAGAAATATGTACGTACGTTATGTATGCACATTGTTAGTTCGAGAGTCATAGTTTTCTACGAGGGTATGACTTTTGTTTATGAAAAAATAAGAGTTTCGTTGAACTAATGTTGACATTCTTAGTTATAGCTATCTTAATCCAGTAGCGTGTGTATATTAATATTATTTCCAGAAGTTGTTTTGTTGTGGGCAAATAACGTTTTTGTTGACTTAACCGTTAACCTTATCATACTCACCGTAATTAATGGTGCTAGACAGAACATTATTTTATTATAATATTTACAGGATCTAGGAAATTAACTAGAAATTTATTAAAAAGACATAGACTTCAAAATTTTCCATCATTAATGAAGAATTGAATTTTTTAAATCAAGAGGACATTTTAATTTCAATTGCTTAAAAAGATTCTTCAATGAGAACAAATATTGTAATCGAAAATACATTTGAATTTCGATTATTGAAGATTTTATATAATTTAATCTGTCGAGATCTAATTTCGGTTTAATTATTAAATTTGATTAGAAATTAATTATCCTATTTTCATACTTTTCGCGGCGAAAGAAGAAATAAAACGCCATATGTATCTGAATAGCTGTCATGAAAGTCGAAGTTCGACACATTGCTAGTAAAGCCACGTTTCGCGAAATACATATTATGTCATATATTAATTAATCGACTTATTTTGATACGTAGTATATAAAAATATTAAAATTATCCTACAGAGATAGTTTTATTGCAAGAAAAAAATAATGAAAAATTTTTTACATTTGAAAATGTTATTAGTTAAAATAAATAATTTTATTATTGTTTATTCCCATTGCTTTCTATTCATTTATTTATTGATACCTCATTTGGCCTTTCGGATCTTGAGGAGCTTTGGTTTTTACATCCTTATATCTATTCTTTTCTACTCGGTGGTGTAAATGTAGTATACGTATGAGTTATTGTGAGCAGTAAGGGCGAAGCGAATAAGATCCTGTTTTCCATAAGGGTGAACCTCGATAAGTACAGCTCAACGATATTTCTTGAGAAACGAAGATGATTTTTAATTATTTAAATGGAAGGACGATTGGATGGAACAGGGTGGGACAGTAGGACAAAGCGGGGACTGTGGAGTTCGGCCCAAATTACCCGCAACGTTTTATAAAAACTTGAAAATCTTAAATTAAGACACTTTGCTTTTCTACTTGTTATGCTATTTCCTTTCTTTTTCTATCTTTTCTCGATAATAACGATTAGATGCATTAACGATAATCGATTAATGCATAAACGATATATCATTACTTGAAATGAAATCGATATTGTCTGCATTAAGAAATCGAATTACAATATGGAGATTTTCGCAGTGAAATATTTTAGTAATAACAACTTTTTGCGGAATAACTTTGGTATTTTTGTAATCTACGCGTTAAGACGAATCGATTGATGTAGACGATATTACATTTCGTGAAACGTGGCTTCTTACACGAATACATTTAAAATAGTTCTGTATTTCAATCCTGATATTATGTATTTACAAAGAATCTTCGATGGTTATGAAGTTATGATCTTCTATAATCTAGAATTTTCGAATCGATGTGGTGGTGGTGGATATAATCGAGGAAGTTCTAAAGTTGGTACTCGTCCTTCGTCGTTAGTGAACGTATTATTGTCGTATCCAAATTCTGATTTCCTACTAATTTCCGTTTTTGATTCTTCTTTATTGGCTCCGTCCATCAAGAACATGGTTAGGAAGAACATAATAGAACCTAAATATTAATAATAATATACAATAATAATCTAATAATTCAAGTATTAAACATTAATTAACTATACGTTAAGAATATTATTGCGCATAATTTGAAACTTAACCATGAAGATATACATTGTACATATGCATGTACAATATGGATCGTAATTTGTGATCAAAGAGATTCTATAGTTCAAAATAAGATAGAAATCAAAGTAATAAAATTCTGTTGGAGACTCTGTTTTTTAAAAATTGGTATTTGCACGTAAGTAGTTAAAAATTAGTCCGACATTCACAATGTATTTTCAAATTTAATTTTCACAAAAAAAAAGAAAGGAAACGGGACTTTAAAGAGAAAACATTGATTCTACTTTTGTTATTTATATTCATACGTAGAATTTTTTTTATTAATTGCATACTCCTATCCTGTTAAAAACGAGATCTCCGATGGAATTTTGTTACTTTTGATTTTCGTCTTATTTTGTACCATAGAGTCTGATTTCATTTGTATCACGAAGTATGGCTTAAACTATGAATATAAATAAATAAATTGGGAAATACAAATAAGGATAAAAAATGCATTACAAGGTAATTGATTATAAATTAATAAAATGATACACATAAATCGATACTTATAAATTAATGTGAAATACTTACTAATACCATAGAAACCAGCATAATAAATATAAAGAGATTCTCGAAATCCAATGGCCATTCTAGTTGGTTCGACAAGTATTGGCAAATTTCCACCGATATTGTTCATCACGAACAAAAAGGCACCGATAGTAGTTGACCTGAGGTGCAGAGGAACTATTTCTACGACCACTGCAAACACGATTCCAAACCACATTTCGGCTACAATCAAAATAAGGTACGCGTTAGTTCAATAAAATATTCGCTTAGTTTGAATTTTAACATTAAAACTATCAGACTGGTCAAAATGACCAATTCGTAACTTTTTAGAGAAATATAGATTTATGACAGTGCGTTTCACGGATAAGAAGGATATCATTTTTCATTGATAAATATTTATATATTCTCTCGTATTTTTTATTTTATTATTTTCCAGAATATCGTTCATAGATAAAAACGAATTTTACACATTTACATTGATATATGTAACATGACAGTGTACTTTTAGGGATTCGACTTTTTTTGCTAAACGTTATACTTACTATTACTGTCGGTCGGCCTTAGTTTCCGAGATATTTGCGAAAAATTATAGTTATTACTACAGGGAATCCTACGTAGAATTGAGCGGGTCATTTAATCCGGTCGTTGGCAACTAATACAGACGCATACGTTGCCGCAAACGCTCAATTTTACGTAGGATTCGCTGTAGTAATAACTACAGTTTTTCGCAAATCTCCCGGAAACTAATACCGACCATCGGTAACATGTATAGAAAAAAGTCTGAGGAAAATGTTGAGTTCCATCTGTACATTTAGCAGAATTAATGACGTAGAATTATATCCAGCGTGGAAATCATTTAACTTTCGCTCGAAATATTTTCCGATATCATGAATAATTTCGGTAATGTTCTCGGGGATCGATATAAATGGGACACCCGGTATTAACATACATTACAAATATACAAAAGTATATTTGAACGTGGAACATTTAGTAAATATAGTAAATGTAGTAAATATAGTAAATTTAAAGGATATTCTTTCGAATGGCACTGTTGATCGAGATCATTCGACGAGATATAAAAGCTCTTATACAAAGAATCCCGCGTAATCTGGCCAACCGATTAGAAACTGGTTCTACGTGCAAAGATAAGCCGAAAATATAGAATAAAATTTTGTCAGAGGCTTCGCGTTCGAGAAAATCGAGTTTGAACATTTACCAAACGTACTTGAACTTGATTACTTATCAACTAGGCATGAGCGAAGAATCAGTAGCAGATTATTCTGCATGTGCGAAAATATAAGTCCAAAACGTGGAACAGAGTCTTTCCACTTAAGGTTTCGTTTTCAAGGGAATAGAGTTTGAACTTTTGATCACGTTATGCGAGACACCCTATATACATATACGTAATCTTCGTTACCATCAGACGCTCTGTTGGAGATTTTCGACGAAATTACTTATCTTAACTCAACCGAACCTGAGCTTACTTTTTACCAATTGTTACACTGATTGCTGAACAGTGTATCTGATAACAGCGAAGATTTATTATACATATATAGGGACTTGTGCACCTGCACTTTTCGGAAGTACAGTAAATTAAAATTGTACTTTACAAAAAGCATATTTAAATTTACTTACCAAAGAAATATGAAATGCCAAGGGTGATCATAGCCCATAAAGGATTGAAGTATACCGAGCCAAATGCAAATGGCGTAGCAATTATTTGGCTGATTGCCAAAACAGCAACTCGCGATCTAATACCCATTTTTGCAACAAATTTATCGCTAATTACTCCACCGACCACAACACCGATGCTACCGATCACTATAGTCACCGCGAACAGCCACCAGCCTAAATCGTAATCGGGGAAGTAATCTCTGTAATAGAGGTCGCAATTGTAAGCGAAGCACATTCCACCTGAAAGTAAGAAGATTCTTTTCAAATAATTTCAAATGTATAGATAGGTATGTGAACCGAATTGTTATAAATGCGAATTGTAAAAGAGTCGTTTATTATTATTTTTTTTTTTTTTTTTTTATTAAAAGGTCAGTTTTAATTTGGAAAAAGACTTTAGGATCTGAGAAGAATTTGAACCCTTAAATACGTATATTATTGTATTGTCGTATACGTTAGATTACTAAAATTCAGGGTATTTTATTTTCTATTTTACATTCTCCATGATAAAGTTTAACAATGTAGTTGAACTAAATTAAAAACTCGAAAATCCAGTAATCTAATCTTGAATTGTTATGTGCATCATTGATAGTACTTCAGAGTTAATTTACATAAGGAAGAATTTGGAGAAGTATTTTGAAGATGATATTTATGGGATCGAAGGAGATCTAATATTTTTCTTTGTACACCTCTTCGTTCAAAAACAGAGAAATTGAAATCTTGAATAGAATGCAAAGTGAATAAAAAATAATTTGAATAGCTCTGTACATCTTACAGATTTAATCTTATTTTTATTTAAATTTTAAATTTAAGAAATATCTTAAACTGCATATTAATTCGTACAATGACTCCAAACACGGAAAAATTTACTCTTGCCGATTCATAGATATTAAAAAGGAACACGAGTAAATAAATACACAGATGTTACGGATTTTGACACAGAGAATGTAAAATACGAAACAAATTTTCAAATTAAGATTCGTGAATATCAATAAGGAATGTAAATAAATATTTCCTCGCTAGAGATATAGACATTTAAACAAACAAATAAATAAATAAATAAATTTAAACACAATTACATAAAATACGAACAAATTTACTATACACGATTCATCGATATCAAAGACGAATGTAAATAAATAAATAATCTCTCAGAATTAGAAATTTTGCTGGAATAAATCAGCCTGGTAGACGCTAATATACCCTTCGAATGCATTTTTCAATCCTTTGCATCAAGGTATTGCCTTTTACCGCAATGTCTGATGCTGGCAGCCAAGCATAATACTATAATCCTCGGTTGTAGGATTACTTTCCAAACTGGCACTTTCTTTCCATCGGTATTCGTTTCCTCCTCGCCGATTGTTTTTCGTTCTGGTTCGGAAAGAGTAAAAGTAAGAGCAGCCATAATCAGTCCGATTATACCAGCTCCGTAATAGCATGCTCTCCATCCCTAAAGACGATAAAGATAATTCATCGCCATTATTAATTTTCGGCAGATTAATCGATGGAATTTATCGAATCAGATTATTTAGATGACAAGTATTAACGTCTTTTGATTATTATGATTTATTAAGTATAGGGAGGATTCGAGGTTTTTCCAGTTAAACATGCTTAGTGTATTCTGCGTGTGAATAAGAAAAGAATTTTATATACCTAAGGTAGATCCTTTGCAAATACAATAAAAGGTCATAATAGAGATGCTAATAGTTATATTATACACCTAATATATTATGTGCCTAAATATTTATATACCTAAACGTAAATCCTTTGCAAATCCAATAAAAGCTCATAGTAGAGATGCTAATAGTTATATTATGCACCTAATATATTATGTGCCTAAATATTTATACACCTAAATGTAGATCCTTTGCAAATCCAATAAAAGCTCATAATAGAGATGCTAATAGTTATATTGTACACCTAATATATTATGTGCCTAAATATTTTATACCTAAACGTAGATCCTTTGCAAATCCAATAAAAGGTCATAATAGAGATGCTAATAGTTATATTATGCACCTAATATATTATGTGCCTAAATATTTATACACCTAAACGTAGATCCTTTGCAAATCCAATAAAAGGTCATAGTAGAGATGCTAATAGTTATAAGATATAAACCTTTTGTAACGAACTTAGCGCTTTGTTCGTTGTTGTAGTATTCAAAGCATTTTACGATTTTGATTTTTTGATTTTGAAACGATTTTTAAGTAGTTTAGCAAGTACTCGATACGCCACGAGATATTTATTTTTCAATCTCGTTGAATGTCTTCTCCCATTTGTTCTAAGATTTCAGGATCGTTCTTTTTATATATACATAAAATACAATTAATAGAAAACGCGCCAAATCGGATAAAATGACCTTCGCTGTGATACGAAAAAAAGAAAACAAGATAATCGCACGATTTAACGAACAAAATGTCGCGTCCAAAATCTTTCATTTTCTGGTTGACTGCTCCAGACAATCGTGCCATCTAATCCTTTTACTAATTGCTTTTTCTTCATCCTCTGCCGACACGATTCATCCATTAATCCATTTACTTAATCTCTGCTAAGAAGGAACTTTATTTCGCTTCGAATCCCCTTGATTACTCGATTTCGACAAGTACCTACTTGTCTTACTTTTCTTTCGGATAATCAAGTCCTTCTTTCTTATTAATTACCATCGTTTCCTCGAATGAGGTGGAAGTAGATTTTAATTTGAAAGAAAAAAAACGACCGTGCTACTTTGAAAGCTTTTCCCAAATTTTTTTCGTACAGATCGAGCCAAATTAGCTTTGGTAATTCTATAAAATACATTCATCCTACATTTGGACAAATAGGGCAAGTTTCGAATACGCTATTCGGCTCTTATTTTAATTAACGTTTCTCGATATTTTCAAGTCTAAGTTATACACACCAGATCTCCAATATTTAGTCCTGGAATGTAACGGCCAACGGGGAACGCGATACCGTAGCCTCCATAGATACCCCAATTGAAAATTGACATAACGAGCCCTCGTTGTTCCTCTGGGAACCAATCGGAGAGTAAACCCGTGGCCAAGGGGTTGCATCCCGCCTCCCTGTGTATTTATTTTATGTTTTATATTACAACAGGTAGTAAATTTAAAATTGTCGAGAAGCAATTACGTTCATAAAGCTTACCCAGCCGCTAGAACCATACGTAGAATGACTAGTTGCCAATATTTCTTAACCGCTCCCATTAGAACTATGGCGATACTGAACACTAGCGTGCATATGGTTAGTAGCCTTACTCTGTAAATAAAGATCAATTTTTCTACCGGATGTTCGAATAATCTCATTTTCAAACAACCAAATATTTAGTAACTCGCAGGTAACTTGTTAACGTAGATAATTAATTATCGACGACGGAATTTTTTTGGCTGCCAATAATAATAATCATTTTCGATGACAATTTCTTTTCTGTTAACGATAACCATTATGGCATTTGGAGGTTTTTTCTTTTTTGATTGCATGTAATCACTGTCACGGAGAAGCACGGTACACGCACAAGTCACGTTTTATCTACTTTTTTTTTTTCAAAGAGGTACATCCTTATTTGACTTTTGCACGAAACGTCTTTGTCATTATATCCTCCTGAACATTTCAGAAATATAGATCTTAACCGCTGCACTAGGATTTATAGCCTCGCTGCAATAAACAAATCGCAACGATAAATATCGACTCTAATATTAGGAATATCCTGGCCTTTTTGTTTTTCTTTTTCAATTTTCTACAAAATCTCATTGCGAGTTTGCCAAATATTTTTCATTTCTTGTTTTGCTGAATTCCGCTGTATTATTCCAAATACTGCTTCTCAGACATCTTTATAGCGTTAAAATCAGACAATAAAATCGACTTATCACCTTCATTTTCTGCAATCTTCGTTGGCGATATTTTGCTAAATTTGCTTCAACATAACAATTTCATAGTTGCTACGCGATTACAGGTATAATTATACGAAATTAGTCTAGCTTCTCTTCTCAATATTGCGCTTCGATCATGTTCCAAGAATACGAAATGAAGCAAAAAACAATTGCATAATAACGCTATAAAAACACCTAGCATTACCCTAACGGTATACGATATTCAATTATTCTTCTTCGTAAACGGTAACAGTAGTAGCAATTAAGGCCGCGTCTAGAGCTTCTCGGGCCTTAGGCACGCAAACGACAGCGGGGCCTTTCCAGACAAGGACGACGGTGGTAGTTGTTACGCTTCTTTTTAACGCAAAACCTACCACGCATGGTCAAACAATCGTTTTACAAATTTCGTTTAGGACTTCTTGTATACAACGTTACTGTATCGCCGTGTAACTTGTTCACTTTTCCTACAATATACGTACAACCGATTTTCCAATATTCACGACTTTCTTTGTCGTTTACTTTCCGAAAAAAATTGCCTAAAATCTCTTTCCGTATTAAGATTCATATTTTTTTTTTTGAAACGGTCATTTGACCGCTCATGATAGGATTAGGTATACGCAAAACGTCGGTAAGTTTAGCGTTAACAAAGCTGCTATATTAACGTTCGAACGCGAGGGATACAAAGTACGATAATATTATTAACACTAAACCTACCAATGACCGTTTTTGAAATTTCGCTTAGAATTTCTCGTATACAACGTTACTGTATCGCCGTGTAACTTGTTCACTTTTTCTACAATATACGTACAACCGATTTTCCAATATTCACGACTTTCTTTGTCGTTTACTTTCCGAAAAAAATTGCCTAAAATCTCTTTCCGTATTAAGATCCATATTTTCTTTTTTTTTTAAACGGTCATTTGACCGCTCATGGTAGGATTAGGTATACGCGAAACGTCGGTAAGTTCAGCGTTAACAAAGCTGCTATATTAACGTTCGAACGCGAAGGATACAAAGTACGAAGATATTAATTAAAGAGGAATGTAAATAAATATCTTTCGAGCAAAAACACCGACGATTATCTTTTTGTTCCTCGTCTTCTATCACAGCCTCGACACTTTCGCGCTTCAACGGTTCGGATTATCACGCTGTGAAACTCGGTATCGTTATGGTTGAAAATTCTGCGTTCGACACTGTTCGAGGCTGCCGGTTATTCGTCAATATCGTCGCGTTATTTCAATCCTTTGGTATTTACAGGAACTTCCACGAACATATTGTATGTACGAAGGATAATTGGAAAGTTCGTATTTCATACTTACAGCTAAAGCGCTGGCATAATGCGCGAGTTGAATTTAAAGTACGATATCTTCTATTAGAACGTACATCTATTCTACAAACGATATATCGCCTATCGTTATCGTTCGTCGCTTCTATCGTAATTGGGATCAGTATGGTTGCGTCCCTTCATCCCTCGCGAAGCTAACTGCGATGCCAGTGAAACGTTAGGAATTTATCCGTACGCCCGAAGCAGCAGTTGATCGCAGCAATACGAATCGCGACAACAGTAACGTTGATAACAGCGTTGTCTGTGTTCTATGTTCGACCTCTGTCGTTTTGTTGGTCGACCGCGGATTATGCGCACGTCTTGTGCATTTTTGCAATTTTAAATCTCTTATGAACGTACAAATAATATCCACTGTGCAGTTATTAGAGAAGTATTACCTGTTGTACTTGTCAGCTGCGATACCTAGAATAACGCCAACGATCGTGAACACGGCGATGAAACTCGGCCCTGCTAGGATTTGATAGTCGAGACCAAGGCCGTTGTAGTTCCATTCGCAATAGCGGGACCCGTTCAACTCCAGGGACACACAACTATGAAATAAGATACATTCCGATACTTGGTTCTAATTGGATCACTGTCTAAGCGGATACATGAGTTCACGAATATATTTGGCATTATAGCAGTGGCTCGTGAAAGTATGTTATAGAAATACTCGTAGAAATAACTCTTAGCAATACGTCGTATCTACGATAAACGATAATTCGAGAGAGATCGTGCTTTACACTTGCGATCTAACAATTTCGAATAATTTAAGTCGAGGTCTGATTAAGGCCTTGACGATTGGCAAACGTTTGACAAATTTTATTTTCTGCGCTTTACCGACTGATTATTTTCTATGGTAAATGTCCAAGTGCTTCTTTTGCGAGTTATAAAATTACTTTTTTTTAATCTTGGACAAGAGATAGAAGGAAAAGGTTATTTTAATTTATACCTAAATTACCTAGTCCCTTGTCCCAAAAGTTTCTTTCGTTTTTATAAGGAAATAATATATATAATATAATATATATAATAATAATATATATAATATATAATAATATAATATAATAATAGATGCACGAACATTTTTCGTTTTATATTATTTTATCGAATTACGCGCGATTCATTTTGTAATAATAGAACAAAATAGATCGTACAAAATTT
Source organism: Bombus waltoni (assembly GCA_014737395.1). NCBI lineage: Eukaryota > Metazoa > Arthropoda > Insecta > Hymenoptera > Apidae > Bombus > Bombus waltoni. The sequence goes on from JACXII010000055.1 coordinate 3,201,248, forward strand.
AGTAAACTAATATAAAACAAAAATTGTTGCCAATTCAGCATTTCCTTATAAAACGAAAGAAACTTTTGGGACAACCTAATATATAGAGTGACTTGTAATTGGAGCTCGTTTAAGAGCATCTATAAGAATATGATGATAATACAGACAGATTAAAAATATAAAATAAGATTTATTTATACGGTGCATTTGTTAAGCGTTGCTATAATACCAATTACATAAGTACGTAACATCATTCAACGTGTTCTAATCGAACGATCTATTCTCTATGTTAAAATGAAAAATACGAACGATATTATCAAACATAAAATATAATGATATACTAATAGTATACTAAATACTAATTGGAGTTATATAACGTTAAATAAAACAAGAGCAAGATAGTTTATCGATAATTTAAATAGATGCAAAGTAAACGAGATTACTTACAAACTTTCATTCTTGGCCACTTCACACTGGATTGGTAAATCCACGATGGATAACGTAGTTGCATTTAATTGGCAGGAAATGTCGCCATAGTGCAAATCCTCTGCTGTCGCCTTGCTTGTGACACCTTGAAAACACGTGTAAGAAAATTACATCGACAATGAGCGTTCTATGGTTTAGTTATCTAATTGTATCCGTATATTGCGTGGACGTATTACGTGAAAATACGTACAGAAATAAATTATCGATATTAAAGCTGTCGTAAGGAAGACGTTAACGGTAAACAAGGTAAAAATAAGAAGATGCCCGAGCAAAACGGAAAACTTTAGGAGAACGAAGAGATATTCTTGCGAATAAGGCGATAGGCTGCCACTGTCGTTGTCGTCATCATTTATATCTCGTTGAAATATGTATAGAAGAATTGATTTTACGAAAAGAAAGTTTGACAAATAAAAGAGGGATGTAACTGAAAGTCCTTGCTAACCCGCACAGCTACGCGAATTTACAGGATAATTTAGAATGGAATAGATATTTAAAAAATAAAGCGAAACTGAATAAACGACTTGGGCCCATTATCCAAAAAGCGTCGCTTCATACAAGCGAAAAGCTTTTACGTACGTAGTCTATTGGACGCGACGATACGTCTGACGACGATACGATCGAGCAACGCGGAACACGCTTTCATCCTATATCGCTACGTTCGTTTATAGCTTCAACGTACGCATCCCTACCGACAACGTTTAACGACGGTGGTTATGACGAGAACGCGTAGCGACGAAAACGATTCGCTGCCATTTCGTGGACAGGTGCACATGGTTTTGCAACGACCACTGCATGGAAGCATGCTGCTGGTATGAACGCGTCTAATACGCGCCTATGAAGCGACACTTTGTGGACAGTGGCCCCAGTGTTACGAAAGAGGGAAGAGAATGTTCGAATCGTAAAATTTGAGGAAATACGAAAGGAAGGAAAATGAATTTTTAAATCGTAATAGGAAGCACCATATCGATGAGCAGGTTGGAACTTTCAAACTTTCAAATCTCATCAAGGCTTGGAGATTGACACGCAAAACGCTAGATTTCAATCAGATGTTACAGTTTGCAACTATGTTTGTAATTAAAGCGAGTCACCAAATTTTTAATTGCGAGATTTACGAGATTTACGTTCGAGAGAAAAGGATAGAGAGATACGGATCTGTAATTGCGACGAACGTAATTAGTCGAATAAGCGAGTCTACGAGGATAATTGAGTGGCTGTTTAAGGAAGAGGAAGTATAAACGCGCGGAATTGAATGTGCATCGCTTACCAATTAAATAATGACCTAGCTCCCCAAGTACGTATCCAACTGAAACAATGGCCAACGCGTACGGTTTGTACAAGAACTGCAATTTCTGAGTCGCTGTGCTCAGCATTGTATCCTGTGTTAAACGTAAAATTAGATTAAATCGTTATCTTCTTCGTTGAGAGTCGCGAAACGACCTTATGCTTTTATAATTAATCGAGAACGAAGTTAAAACTAAATGAAACGAGTCGCTGTATCTTGTTATTTCGAACAATTTATCGCCTTGTACCTGCCTGACGTATCCAGACTTTATCTGTGCGAAAAATACGTGCAAAGTCTAATCCACGAATCAAAATTGTAAATCAAAATTTCAGTCGTAAACATAAAATAAGAAAAATAATAGAACTCGACAGAACCTATAGAACGTAACATGGAATTAACGACGATGCAAAATCTCTTTTTTCTCCCATTTTCACCCATGGATTGGCCAACCATCGTACTCCGTGATGCGATACTGTTCCTCGTCTAAACGGATCACGCTATCGAAAATTATAAAGTTATTTTTATCATTATTATTTCTTCCAGGTTGGTCTTTTTTTCTTCGTCGACGTTTCTTTCTTAATCGTTACTGCCAAAAAATTAAATAACAATTTACGATCAATCGGACACAGAATACGATCCTTCGCGCGATAACTTTACCGCGCGCGGTTGTGTTTTCTAATACAGATCTTAGCAAGAATTACAAGTCAAGTTTCTAGATTTCTTTGAGACTTCAAAGTTGCCGATATATTTTTCTTTATTTTCTTATACACCACGCCGCGTCTCTTCGCTTCGTATGCCCGACGTATCGAACTTCAAAATTCCACGAACATGGGACTCGTCGTATTTTTCACCTGTGCTTTTTTCGCCAATGAAAAAATTATAACTCCATTAAATGATTAAATTGTAATTCTACTCGTCTGCGTTTAAGTGAATTAATCGTTTAACTATAATTCGACATACGTATAATTTTACATATGTATATAGAATGACACAACGGATCATCGTTAAATCATAATGCGGATTATATAATGGACGGGCGTAATTTTGCGTCGATTATCGCGAAAATTATATTCCCATTGTGCGCTTACATATTCCTTAACATTTCACTCGATCGTAAATATATGGCCGTCGATGCTATCTCTGAATATGTAGTTTGCATCCTACGTTATTCTCTTGCATATGCATGTCTAATATCGATTGCGTTGTTTCCTATCGTATAATATAGCTAGTACAATAAATTATGGTTTCTGCAATAGGTGGAAGCTTGAAAAATACGATAAAACTGCGGCGTTACTTTTTCAGCGATAATTATTTTATGAATACGTACTATTGCATAAGTACGATAGAGTGGTTTAATCGCGTAAATTCCATTTAACGTGCAAGTAAAACTTGCAATATAGATTGCCAATAAAGAGAATAATCGCGGCAGATATTTACAGCGACGGAATCACCTTCGACTATGATCATTTTTTAACGCGTTGTCAAAATCCTCGTTCTGAACTGGATTGTGAAATTTTTGCGCGGGCGGACAGGGTTTCCGCCTCTTCAGCTGCGCATCGACCTCGTAAAAAATCAAACTTCGCTCAAACTCGTCTAAATCGATTAATTAGATTCCAATTAGCTTAGACGCAATACCGCAAATGTATCTTTCCCACAAACATTTCTACGCATTTCCCGTACTTTCGCCATTATTCGACTAATTACTAAATTATTGAACCGGCAGATTTTCATGTGACTTTTAAATCCATCTTTTCACAGACACTAGGAAAAAAGTGAAGATCGAACAAGATTACGCTTTATTTTCTAAATATCGCGATAAATGAATACGTACATGTCTTTTCTACTTTTCGTCTCTTTTCATATATCATAATATAATTATTACGATATCGTATATTATCGGTATAAATGTTTAAAATCCACGGCTTAACTATGACAAACGAAATTACACGATGTCTCGTTGTAACAACTATCTTTATAACAAAATACGTTAATACAATAGGTCGTCTTCCGATCTAGCAGATTCAGATGATTTTAGTATTCGTTAATTCTTCTCGCTAAACGTATTAATAAATTTAATATTCATAAATCGTGATTAAAAATGAATTTAAATAGCAATTTAAATCCATAAACATGGCACAGTCGGTAAATACCATTCTATTAAACAGGGTTATTTATTCAAGGCTCGCGTAATTTGTATTCAAGCTGATTTGCTATGCAAATAATTGGTTAGAGTAAAAGTACGAAACTTAAGCGTTGTTATTTATGCAAAATTTATCAGTGATGCAACGAGATCGTAGACGAGAAACGCTAAAGCACAAGGACTTTACTTTTGAAATTAAAACGTCGACTAATAATTTTGAATCAACTTTGTTAATTTGTCAAATAGATAAAACTGAAATAAATTAATAGGTCGATTAAAAATATGTCGAGTGATCGGGTGTAATTTAATATACGATGTCGATAAACGATTTGTCATCGTCCGACTAATTATACACTATGCGGCAAAACATCGTAGACACGCAAAAACCTCGATTACCATGTTACGTTTATGTCTTTTGTCGTTAAGAACACACTCTCTTGCAAATACAGCGAATTTGTTTCGCAATTTCAACAGCTACCGTTGTTTATTGCAATTTATGGCGATGCCATCGCAAATTTAGATGCTTTACCTTAGAAGGACGGTGAGAACGAGCTAAAGCATCGATTATTACGTAGCAATGAATGGCAAATGTTCGGTGGAAACGTGAATTCACATGTCCGTAGGTTTCCAACGCATGCGACTTGGTCACCTTGAGCCAAAATCATTGAGACGTAACGAGAATTATCGCTTTGATAATATTAATTCCATCGTACGTGACAATCTGGAGTCGTTGACACCAGATTTACAAGAGAACGACAGTGAATTTCCTTTTGGAAAACTTTTTTTACAACTTTTGTTCGAAATTGGCGGACCGGGCATTTCCTTGTTTAATTTATAGTTTCACGGTTTGGTGTGCAAAAGATATACGTATATTAGGTTGTCCCGAAAGTTTCTTTCCTTTTGTAAGGAAATAATAGACGCGCAACCTCTTTTCGCTTTATATTATTTTATCGAATCATGTACGATCCATTTTCTTCTATTTCTATTATTATCATCGTACATGATTATATAAAATTAAATAATATATTAAATAATATAAAACGGAGAACGTGGTGCATCTATTATTCCTTTGCAAGACGAAAAAAACTTTTCGGACAATATATATCTATTATCAAAAATAATATTTAATATATAAATACACGAGTTATTTAATAATATTCGAAATTAATACGTCCGCTCTCTTTGACTCTTTAGCTCCCTAGACTTTCTCCCTTCTATTCGTTCCTTTAAAAATTACTCTCGCTCGCATCACACGTGTGTTCATTCACAATCCCGTCTCGACTGGAAGCCCGCGTTTCATATTAACATTTCAGGTATTATTCTTACATATCGACGATTAATATATATTTGAATATTTCGTCTGGAATCTATATACAGATCGTACATCGTCAATTCTGCGTAGCATAATTAGAGGTATTTTTCGTTCATTTTAATATTTGTATTTATTAGATTTTCCGGTAGATTTATCGTTCTTTGATTCTACAAATTCCATGAGTCAGAGTCAGGTCTCAAGCAGATTCCTTTGAATTCTATTTAATTCATCGAGTATTTTCTCAGGGAAGTTTAAGATCGAAGAACCATGGACGTTTGCGTTTTCTATTAGAACTCTGCCAAACCACTCTGATCATTGTTTTCTGCACGTGTATCTCGAATCTTTATCTTGCACGAATGCAAAATCATAATCGATTAATTCTTTCTTAATAATTTCACTCAATTATCACGTTTTTCACGAGATTTACAGGTGTCCTAATGCGCTTATTAATAAGTTATTATTGTATATAAATTATTAATAACTGTAAAATGGTCATACAGGTAGTCGATAGTTCGTGCAGCGTTTAATATCGAAATTGTTAGATGTTTTATCCCCATTTACACAAAATTGAAAATTAATAGAAATCGTAGTGCGATCGCTAATGCAGCTGCCTGATAAATTATTTTACCTTTCGCGAATCTTGTTACGACTCGTATATAGAATTCTTCCCCCCCCCCACCCTGTTTAAATATTTATGAACTCGCTTGAAAGTAAACTTGAAAATAACGACGATATAAAAGGATTTACTGAAAGAATAAGCTTTTCGTGTTAATTAATTAATCTATTTAATTGAGATAGATCTTCGCGTTAAGAATGTTATTACGAAACACGAATCATAAAGTACACCTCTCTATCTTCCTAAGAATTCATCGAAAAAGTATCGGAGATGAGAATAAGAGTCAATGTTTTTAATTCATACAAATTCGCCGCGATGATATTTGCCAAAAGAGATCAGATCTGTCGCTTTTAAATAAGTTTTGTTTTCATGGTATACCTAGTAATTAAATAGCAATCAGTAAAATAGTACAGCGTATAATTGATCACTGAATCGATCAATCTTTGGTAACTATATCCGCGATCGATTTGTATAATTGTACGTTTCTTACGAGACACATTTATATTGCATCTTTTGCGAAATCACGTGATGTCTAGAAATACTGGTGACGTAAAAGAAACGGTAGTATGTATAACGAGATAATTACGAAAATATACTCATGCAACGATGTTGCCGTGTATGACAACTTGGGATTTATCATTGTGACAACACTTCGTCTTACTAAATACATATGTAATTACTATAAATTGCCAGAGCTCTGTCGATATACATAATAGAAAATTTCTTTGTTCGAAATATCTGAAACGTTGCCGTTTTAATTAAGATAATGTAACAAATATAAAGTATAATTGCATTTAGTTAGCAGAATATATATATATATATGTTATATTGTTTAAATATTTATTACAAATATACATGTAAGGTAAATAAATTTGAATTTCAGTCTCTAATCTTCTTTCACATTTTGTTCGAGAATTTTTAAACGTTCATTGATAGAGATTTTAATCTTTCGTCGCATAATATGTATTTATTTCAAATAATTGAACGTTTCCTTTTCTAACGGCCTTTCTCGATAAATAGTTGTATACATAATTACATAACAATCGATGAGATATTGTTCGTTTTTATTACCGAATTTCTGACAAAACAATAAGGATAACCATTACAGAATAACCAGGAAAATAGAAGCAGGATATATAGCGAGTAAAAGTAAAAGGATCGTGATTATTATAAGGAGATGCAAACTGAATAACAAGGGAACATAGAAATACATCATTCCTACGGTGTTATTATGCAAATAATAGTCAGTATATTTCCACATCAAGTTTCGTTATTCATTAGTACCATTTTTTGTCATGAGCTCCACCCAATGATGTGTGCAAGTATGTAACAGGAGACCTTGAAGCAAGTTTCTTGAATATAATACTAATTGATGGATTGTTTTTTTTTTTATATCGTGTTTGTTGATTAATGTTTCAAGTAAATGTTTGTTTGTAAGTTTGACAACGATTAATATCAAATAATTCCCACTACTGAAAGCATGAAACCACACTGTAAAGTCATTTATTTGCATCGAGTAATATCGTACTCTTTATATACCAATCTACATGTTTGGCTCAGTAATACAACAGTTTTGTATATTTATTAATAAATATAAATAATTACAATTAAATTGCATACATTTATGCAAAATTATATCTCTATACAAACGAGATTAAAATAATCGAAGCTAAGCAGAGATATATTTCACTTATTAAATATTACGATAAATAGTCTATTTTGCATCACTTGTATGTTTTCGCCGCCTTTAAATTCCCCATAAATGCATAGAAATCTACCGTCTAATTATAACATCGATCCCATTCCAATAATAATGCCGCGATAACGTAAACGATGGTGCAAGCGATACCGTTAATAATTGTACATAATAACTATTGATAGTCGTTAAAGAACATAGAAACAAATAATTGAACGAGCACGAAAGAAATAATGCTACTTTTTCGAAGATGACTGTAATTTAGCGTGAAATCGTATTTGCAATGCGTACGAGCATCCCATTTTTCCACCATGTGCCTGTGCTACAATGCTAAAACGATTATGGTTTCACTTAAGACGCTATTATTTGCGATGTTACGACTTCACGGCAATTAAACATTCCGATGCATAAACGATATACAAATTGGTTATAAAAATTATTCGCACATACCCTTAGCTTCCGATCAAGCGTCTTTTTTCTCGCGCTTTACGTCTAATTATCATTGGTATCAAATTTTCGTGCAATCATACGAAAGTACGTAGAAACAAATGATACGAAATTTAATATACTTGGACTTAGTTAGTTAGTCCGTAAATATTATAACAAGTACAATGGTGTGCGAATACTTTTTCTAGCCACGATGATACGTATTATGTAGTTTCCCGAAGATGCGCAATTATAGGAATTATACGGTGATAGAAATAAACTGGACGATCATTAAGTCAACGTAAATTCATTTATTACGTTATCAATTGGATCGAGATTATTACTGCTTTTTAGCTTCTTAATTTTTTATTTGCTTTTAATGGAAAGGAACGTGTCGATTTATTGGTTAATATCGAACGACGATGTTATTGATTTAAGTGGAATTTCTTCCTTTATCTTCCCTTCGTTTATTTTTTTTTTTTTTTTTTTTTTTTTTTTTTTTTTTTTTTTACTGAGATGATTGTAAAATATCAACATAAATTAATTCGCTATATCATCGATCCATCCATTACCCAGAATACAAATCCAGCACAAACTATTTCGGTTACTCGTGGCCCGACGATATTAGTCAACGGTTAAGGATTTTTCTTCAATTTACCGTAACATAAATATCCGCGTACGAATTGAAAATCTCTGTGCGTGAACGCTATTTCATAACTGCGCGTATCCAATGTCTCTGGAAAATGTCACCTGTAATAGAATAGCCGTATAAACAGTACCAGTAAAGATTATAGAAATCGAACAGTGGAAGAGACTGTATTGCATCGACGGTAGCGAAAGAAAGTTTCGCCTTTTTTTCGATTTAAATGAATTGTACGTTTTAACTTAAATGATACAATATTTTGCAAGAATAATTAATAATACGACGAACGAAATACTTGAATCAATAATATCTTAATTAGCACGAATAATGCGACAGAATAGTTCGCAATCGTATCGATTCCCTAACCGTTTCGGCCACTGTATCTCCCGACCATGCATAATCCAAAATTCATAATCAAGAACACGTCTCGAAAATCTACATGCATCTACATGCAGACATTATCATGGACAAAGCATCAATCCGCAATCCTCGTTTGTCTTATTCCGCCTATTCATACTGGAACAATTAGTTAACGACATTATAATGGTCGTAAATGAACGAGGAATCGCATAATCGAGGATAGAATGAGAATCGATTTACAATGGAACAGCCGGATGTGTTGGATTCTCTTTTTCTGCGAACATGGAATCATAGAACATAGAAGATAAGAAACAAGAGCAATAGCGACAGGAGTGGATGACGATGCAGCATACGGTGGCTATAAAAAGTATCGACACACCTTCGTGTTTAATGTAACGTTTATATATTAGCCAAGTACTGCTTAATTACGTTCCGGTATATCCATGGGCAAGCGACATATTCTTGCATTTCCTGTGGATAAACCGAGTCGTGTACACGACCGTGTTTCGTTCTTTTTTTTATCGCGTGCACACGATAGGCGTATCGGAAGCACGTGCGAGATACTTATCGATAGATCGCGAATTTTTAGGCGAATTTTTACGAATTTTTATTTTTGAGAATATAACGAAAAAAAAGTTAGGTCCTCGATAGGAGATTGTTTTACGTAGCAAGTGATTTCATAGAAAGCGACATACTTTGCACATTTTAGATATCTTTTCGTATCGTGTACATTCGTTTTAAATTAAGATCAAATAAAAGTCATTTACGTTTTCAAGTCAGTTTTCAAAGTCAAAGACTTAAACGGTTCTTCGGTGAAAGATGAAAATTCGCTTCGTACCGAGATCGAGATTTTTTCCAACTCTGAGACTTCTTCGAAAGTGAAAGTTCGATTTCGGGTATTCCGCATACCTAAACAATTTGCCTACGAAGACTCAAATGTCGTATCGTTCGATAGTACTTTCCTACGACTACGAAAGTTTGATTCCATGAAAACGAGAAACATAGAACCCGAGGAAAATTTCATTGCAACGTAAGCCCGTGTGTCGATGTCTCTCGATATAGTTATAGTTTATAGTCTATATAGTTTTCCTATAATTATTGACCGATGATAGATGGAATAATCGTTGGACGAGCCTTATGGGCGTATGCCCGGTAGTCGAGTACGCTGATTGGATATCGATAGCGGGCCCTCTCGATTAAATCACCTGCTACGCTTCTTTAGATATTCATAACAAGTTCGATAATAACGATCAATCTTATTATTAGTCTGGCTATTGTCTGTAGACGTAGGCTATAGATGTTTAGCGATCGAATGAACGAGTATATCGTCGGAAGACGAAGGCGTGTTCCTTATATTCTAGAAATACACGTTATACAGGGTGTTACGGTAATCGTGGAATAAGACTAGCCTAAGACTTTGGAGCAGCAATGTCCATAAGTATCGGAACACGCGCAAATTGAAATAAACTCGTAGAATTATTGGGGCGATTGTTGAGACTTTAAGAAAGAAATCGTCTCGTTTGAAACGAATCATATAGGTATTCGATGTCGTTCGATAAATTCGCGACGATTTTTATCGACGACTCTTCTTATTAGCGTGTAAATAGTATGAAAATCAGGCTGTTGGGTATAAATTTCCTGAAACGCGACATCTCAACTTCTCTTTGACCCTGCCACGTACGTTCTTTGTTAAGTTAGTCTAATAAAGTACCGTGACAAGCATCGCTTGCCTGCTGAGCTATAAGTTGTATTAGCAAATGACGACATTGTGTAAGTGTTTAATACGATGAAATTTCATTTATTTGAATGAATAATCGGGATTCGCGATTTTCTCGCGATATGGTGTTGACTGAATTGTACGTCGTTTAACCATAGCCAACGGTTGTTGACACGAAAGAGTCAAAATAGTTTCTCCTCGACAAACAGTCGTTCGGGAGATATAGTTTAAACGATAGTTAGTTGACAGCATACGCCAGTTGTATTATGCGTTTATACTTTCGTAACAACCGTTGCGCAAATAACGCAGAAACATATTGCCATTGAGGTTCGATCTACTAGGCGTTCACTGGATATACAGTGGCATGTACAGTGACTCACGAAAATGTTCGAAGATTTAACGTAGAAAACTCGTATGGCTATAGCCAGTGGCTACGGGACGTGGCATTGTGTTTATTATACTTAGGTCCGATTACATAAAATTTTCTAACATGTAAACGTTCTGATAATCATACGTTTGGCTCGCACAAAATTTCGTTAAGCTATTTAAAAAAGATCTTTATTTGTGGAATCCACATTTCGGTATTTCGATACTCCATTTCGATCGATTATTTTTTTTCGATATTTTCGAATCTTTGGGACCCTGACAGGTTGTTTTCGTTTTCAATTGCGTCATATTTAAAATTTTGCCGTCTCGTCGTAAAGCCACATTAAAATCGGTAAATCGATAAGAATGTATTTCGATTCTCAGCGTATGTTTCTAGAGTATGGCAGCCTCGAATATTTAAATCTTGCGTTAGAAAGTCTATCATCGAATCTGTTAAAAGGAGATCTCGAGGGCTAAGAACTGAAAATTACAAAGATAATATAGTTGGTCGCCGTTTCTTTCTGCCAACGTTGTACGTTTAATAAATAACGTGTTTTATAAGCCTCCGAGTAATTTTTTCGCTTTTTCTAAAACTCGTGTCGCGTTACTTTCGAGATACGCGTATTAGATACATAGATTACGGCACACAGTGTTTATTCTGTTAAAATATAGGCACGATTCACAGTTAGGTTGAAACACGAGACCACGGAGCTTTCTGTAAGAAATCCGTGCGTGAGTCGTACCGTCTGGAATGAGTTCCGGAATGCAAAACGCTCGTGTTCGTGATTATGTAGTTGTACACGTAGTTATTATGTGCACGGAGGCGTTTGTTGTCCTTTGGTAATTAATTATCACTGTCGTAAAAGAATTTTCCATAATATCGAAGAGTCGTTGCGTTGAAACGTGCAAACGATCGCCCAAACTGATTCAATTTATTCGATTTATACACGTTATATATCGTATTAATGGACAAGAATCGTACAAGGAACAAACGTACAAGAATTGTATGTTGGACCGAAGCTATTCCTCTTTACCATTACCCAATTTTAATTATTTATACATCAAGTTGTGTATTACGATTCTTTATGATATACTTAAATGTATATGAATATAGTATATTATTATAGAATGAAATCTACAAAAATTCGAAAAAGGAATCGTGTACATTCGCGTACGTTTCTTGGAAAACAGAAATAAACGAGAGGAATATATCGGAGTTAAAGAATACAATTTTTGCAGTGTTTAAAAAAAAATAACGTTTTGTACAAGTTACTGTACGCTTAAGTACTTGATAAATACGTGATGGCTTCCGTTCAATTATAAATCTCCAGTCTCGGTATCAATGTCAGTATTAAAACAACACGAGTTCGATAGCGTCTCGTCAAAATCGAATTACATGGTCAAATCGCATCTCTTTCCCCAATTTTCATAGTGTTATCTCTCATTCGACATCGAACCTCTCAGTTTTTCAACGTTACACGTACACGTGAAAATATTCTACCATCGCAAAGATACTTTGCAACTTGCAGAACTGTTCGTTAAATATCGAAGGACAACACCGCTATCGCTATACCAATCGATGTAATATTCTACGCGGTAATTAGTAAACTGCGAATATTTATGCAATTTCGTATTTTCATCGACGCAAAGGAGTATAATTTAGATGGAAGTTCGTCTCAATCGTTGCAAATGCAGTCGAACCTTGATAACTCGAGCCTCTGCAATTCGAAAACTACGATTTTGTTCGTTCTCTCGCTGTAGAAGCTTCTAGAAATCGAAATATAAACCTAATACTTCATCTCGGAAAAGCTGAACCTCTGTGAGCGAAAGTTTCATCACCGCAACTTCCAAGACTCGATCCTACAGGTACGTATCGTTATTTTTATTATTACAGCTTGTTTTTCGGCGCGACTTGAAAAAAGAACTCGATTGGTCTGGTTTACGGAATTCAAAAATAACAGGTATACACCGAAACCTTACAATGAAAGATCGTATCTCAACCTGCAGTCACTTCTGATCCTTGCACCGCGCTCGTGCGTGTCCCTCGCATGCAACTTACAGCGGCTACAAAAAATATTTGCACGTAGCCGTATCCTTATGCTTCGATAAAGCGTTTTTCAATTAGGTTCTATATACGTTTCGCTTCCGTCATATCGAATTTTTCTAGTTCCATGAACGTTAATTAACATCAAGTACGTGGATGCTATGATAAACGTTACGTCGCGAAAAAACTGTCATTTATTTCACCAGGTACATAATTTATGTACCAACAACGTGTCTAAATACGTTTTTCTTTGCGTCTCTACGTTGAACCGTTCGCGTGTATCAAACTTGGCTTACTCGAAAAACGTGACGAGTAGACCGCGTATTTTCGCATTTATGGAGAATTTCGCGAAAATTCGAGAATCTTTGAAACGCGCGTAATACGTACAAAAATATATAAAACGCTAAAAGTATAGTACTCGTTGTAATTAATAATCGAACCAATTGCCTGTCTAGATACGTTCCAGTTTTCAATCGTATTAAAAATACGATTCTGCGCAAATATCGTTCTATCGATAAGACCAGACACCTCCGATCGAAGATTTTCATTCTTCCCTTGGAATTCGAGTTACCGGAGCGCGATCAAGTACTACAATAAATCGCCTATTATTCCTTCTTTCTTACCTATTTGTTCTGCTCGTTTCTCAGCTGAAATGACCAATACGAGGCTCGAAGAGAAAAAAGAAGCAGTATAATTAGTAAATCACCGTCGATTCGATGCACAGACACACTGAGACGATTTGACAGAGTAAAAAATACGTTTGTACGTGGCCGATCGTATACATGGAGATCGATCCCTTCGAATGCGAGGGATGGAGAACTAAATGAGAAACGAGCCAGTGGTCGACCTTTATTTATAAGAAAGTGTCCAAGGATCGAGCCTTCCGCGGACTCTATCGAGGAAGGGGCACTTCGAGCTCGTGTATTAACAGGTAACTACTGGCAGTACTTGGCTATGGTGGGAGTACGCGATACTCTTGATCTTTGATTTCCAAGGTTCGTTCTATTGATCGCTTGTATCTTGTTCCTTCGGAGTCGAAAGTTCAGGCGGAGACTATCGATATATACGATTATCGTGTAGGTATCATAGAATGCTGCAGGATTAAGAACGAAGGATCGATATTTGTCACTGACAGATAATGAGACTTACATTTTGTCCAATAGCGATGTAATCTGCGAAATATCGAAAAGGTGCGTGCGCGTAATTTTTGCACGTGACACCGAGAATGCGAAGAATGTCAGGAAATCGTCCGTTCGGAATTTTTCATCGCCTTTATCATCGTACTATCGAAGAATGAATTATACACGACTGTATACTTCAATCGAAATACAGCTTATTAAATATAGGTCGATGGAAAGGCAAAGACAACGACGAGAAATGAAAAAAGACGGAGATGAACTCGATTCACCGTGTAACGAATCATACATGGAACGTTATTATTACGATTAGACGATCCTTGAACGATGACGATTATCTTTTTAATGAGAGACAAAGGCCTGATGTTCATTTTCGAGGTGATTAACCCGTACGATTAAAACGACATGTATGGGTATCTACTCGGTGCATTATCGTTGTAACATTGACATACTTATCCAACCGATTCTCGTGCCATGTAACACCGTAATATGTAACAAAGGGAGTTCGAAGATTCTCCTTGAAACGTGTTGTCGAGATACGAGAGTTTTAATATAGTAGGCGCTGAACGCGTAGCGTCCGCAAAACGTACACGCGCTCTGCTGTAAACCCTACGCACCATAGGACTCTTCGCGGACTCGAGGTACGCGATATTTTTTCATCCTCTCGTTATTATATACGTTCAAGTTCGATTATTCCGTGCAAAAATTCAACGTTGCGTTGCGAGATGTCGAAGCTTAGGTGACTCACGATCAGGTAACTTGGTCTTGCTATAATTTACAGTAAAACAAGAAGGTAACGCTATTAAGTACATATTATGCTAACTACCGCGATTCTTTACGCGGAGATAAAGAGTTTGAGAATTTCATTGTCATACCGTGTACGTATACCATACTTATACGCGGATACGTCGTTACTCGCGTGTTCGATCAAACCCGAGGAAATTATAGGCAACGTAACGCTTCGAGATTAAACGGTGAAAGAAGTATTAATATCAAAGCGATCATGGGAGATAATTTAAAAGATGGTTCAGCATAGTTACTTCTTTATTACCTTCCTCTCCCTTCGACGGGTTTCAGGGACTCCCCTATTCTTAACAAAAGACGCTGATACAGTTTTCTTAAACTCTCTTATCCACTAACTTAGATTCTACTACCCTATTATCCAGTCGACTTGTCATCTATACCATCCCACTTCTAAATTCGTCATAGTTAGTCCTCGGACTAACAGTTGCGTACAAAGCAATATACGACACGATTGATAACCCGGAGACTGATAACGATAAATTCAGAAGATCGTCGTGCGAGTTTTAAATTAAAGTCGTCCTACTTCGAATCGCTGGAAATTCTACGGGCTTCGTGCGTTTCCAGGACCACCGTTTCCTCTTACCCTCTGATATTACGTGTCAATCGTGACTATACTTATTTATTGTTATCTTTGTTATATCCCCTTATTTTTATATCCCTTATTTATCATTTAATCCCCTATCGTTCGATTGCCTCTTAACTTCTCCGTGTTCCTCGACTATTTCTTTTCCGGTTCATTCTCGTCTAATATCCATTTCCACCCCCGTCGTGAGCACCGCCTTCTCTCGCACCCTTTTTCGGCACGTGTGCCTCCTGGATTCCGATACTCTCACCAAACCCTGCTCAATTTTTCCTGCTCCTTCGTCCTCATACTGTCGCTGGGTTCTAAATCTCAACATTCTACTCCGCCTGTTTGGAACAGTTCGTGATATTAGGTTGTCCGAAAAGTTTCTTTCGTTTTCTAAGGAAATAACGGACGCGCAAGCTCTTTTCGTTTTCTATTATTTTAGCGAATCATCTACGATCCATTTTCTTCTGTTTCTATGATTACGATCGTACATGATTCGACAAAAATAATATCAAACAGAGAACGTGCTGCATCGTCGAATCATGCGCGATCGTAATAATAGAAATAGACGAAAATGGATCGTAAACGATTGGACAAAAATAATATAAAACAGAGAACGTGCTGCATCTATTATTTCCTTGCAAAAGGAAAGAAACTTTCCGGACGACCCATTACAGTACTAAATAGACTAAAGATACTAAATATTATATCAATAGACGCTACATAATGCCGAGAGGAAATGAAACGAAGTAAATCGTGAGAGACAAAAGATCGTTTCACCGCTAAATAATTCAGTGTAATTGATTATTTCCTACTTGAAAGTGATTAGCAGAAAAATTGACTTCGCTTAGTAACGTTACTTTTCTACAATATTTTCCAAGTATTCTTGATTAACCACGCGGCTTTCTATTTCTAAAAATCATAATTTATTTCTCGTTTCGTTTCACGTCTCCTGTCAACCGAATATCCAGAATATCGAAGATCGATAGTTGCGAAATACACATTCGGGTCAAATTGTTCGCAATATCGTGCCGTTCGAACAGGAACCAAGTGGCATTGAGCCAAAGCTAAAGAATTGTATTCGCAGATGAATGAACATTAACGTTTCAACGACCAAGCTATCTTTTCGTTAGACTACTCGTCTTATTTCCATTTTACCTTGCGTTATTTACGATTGATCGTCGAAAGGGAAAACGAAGAAGAAATGTATCATCGATTAAGAAGTTTGTTTAAACGAAACCGTCCGTCGATCGCGTTGTCACAGAAATTTCAGCATTTTCAAATGATAGATTCCAGAGATAATTGGAAACGTGGATTATTATCATGGACTTTTCTAGCAAAGCCAGTTTTCAACGGATCAAGACTGCGCGTTATGTAAATCCACTTGCCGATAATTAACAACGCCTGTCTTATCCATAAAATATTGGAACAATAATTTGTCCCTGTGAATTACAATTAATGGCGGAACGATATATCACAGCGTACGTGTCGTATTAACGTTATGCAACAAAATATTCTACATAGAATTATACCATGGAGAATCACTCTACGATTATGGGGAAAAAGCACCACGATATAGACTATAATATACCGTAAAAAAAAAAAAGAAAGCATAAAATAGTGTAAAAGAAGCGTGATAAAGGGGTAACTTATAAAGAAGTATTATTTATAAATAAACTTATTGGGAATGAACTTAGAACATAGGTATATCTACCGTGGGTATACACGAATATCTTGTCGACATCGCTTACGACTCCACGATATCGGTTAAATTAAAGTTAACAGTAAGTTTTGAACATTCCGGTAGCTATTTCATTATTTATATTATTTTTGAATCGATCGTTTATAGTCGTATTACTCGCTATGATAATTTATTAGTAACTCGATGGAAATTGCAGGTCGAGTTTTGCTATTTTTCGGAAACTCCGATTCGTGTTATAAATTCTAGCGATGTTAACGTTTGATCGCGATTTTCTAAATGATCTTTTTATGCTAGAAGAGAGATTAATAAATATCGAAGCGTTGCTTGATTCGAGCGTTATTAAAAATTTATAGAACACTCGTCTCGCGTACACGCAGATCGTAGGCTGCGCAACGATCGATCTTCGTTTATTCTAGATATTAAAAGAACATGGAACGCTATCGTTTTAATCGCGTTGAAAATTTGTATAAAATTCTCAGGTAACATAATCCGTATGTAGCCGATTAAAAGATTAATTTTGTATCGAGGGGATATAAAAATAGAGAAGATGTAAAATACAAAAACCACGGGCTACACGCTCGAAAACAACTTAGCTGTTTGTATTAAAATAAAAAAAAAAAGACGAACTTGTCTACGTATCAGCGATCGCAAAAATACTAAACGATTCTACGTATAACGCTAAATGGCTAAATTTGGATAAGATTTTGTCGTAAGGAATCGTAGACTAAACAAAATGACAAATGCGTTTGTTTTCGTTAAAACAGATCCCATTAGGTTGTCCGGAAAGTTTCTTTCCTCTCGTAAGGAAATAACAGACGCGCGATCTCTTCTCGTTTTATATTATTTTATTCGCTCATGCGCGATCCAGTTTGTTCTATTTCTGTCATTACGATCGTACGTGATTCGACAAAAATAATATAAAACGGAGAACGTGCTGCGTGCGTTATTTCCTTACAAGACGAAAGAAACTTTCGGGACGAGCTAATAACTTGAACGCTTTATTTCTTTTTTTTTTATAAAAACATCCGAATCGAAAGAAGCTGAAGCAAAGATAAATATAACTCTTTGAGATCAATCGTAATATTACATTTTACAAGAAAAAATTAATTTCTTCGGTCATTTATAAAGTCAGATATCGAGGACGATCTCTGCCTGACTCGCTCATCCTCGTTTAAACAATTTTCTCAAGGAATTCCTATCGATACATTCTACGATAAATTCCAGCGATTCCACCATCGATGTACCAACGTACGACGACGAATACCGATATAACCTGTATATCAGTATTCCTCAGACTGGCAACGTTTTCGTCGCAACGTCGCAACGTTTTCTCTACGTAAATAAAGAAAACCGATCGATGCCTGCCGTATCGCGCGTTCTACGCTCTCTGCGGTGAAACGCAATCGAATCCCTATAATAAAATAATCGTTGCCGCGGCTCGTGCCTCGAGATTCGCCTGAAAAGTTGGCAGGAGAATGGAGAAACGGAAGGATGCAATACGCACTCTCCCTGTTATCGACCATATCAAGAGTATACCGAGAATCAAGGGAGAACGAACGATGGCGAGCAACACCGAGTCCAGCCGAGGGGTGAGTCGCGCTCGGTGTTTTACTTTCCCTCGACGAATAATACTGCAACCCGTTCGCACGACCTCGGCACACCGCGAACTACTAGTATCTTTGATAATATCGGCTGCAAGAGTAAATCAACGTTTGGCAAAATTAGATAGGCGATAGACGAGTGTCGAGAAAAGTTAAAGGTACAAGGATACGTGGGAATTCCTCTTATTGGAAGAGTATTCGCCTTGAGAACGCTGTTGAGAAGGATGTGACAGAGTACTTCTTGTTTAGTGTTATATGGAAAATAAGAATCGTTTTAACGTGGATAGGATAAAGTGATACGTCGAAGGAATCAGGTACACCGTCGATTACTCTCTTCCTTTCGATTATTTCAATTAATTTCGATCGTTCGAATTAGTATTCCAAGGAGCCGCAAACTGATCTCCGCCGAAGTGATAATATACGTGTTGAGGAAACGAAAAGTACAGGAAAGTTTGTCTCGTTGAAAAGTTCCGGCGACGAAACAGTGGCCGAGGATTTCTTATCGCGTCGGTTAAGCACGAAATAATAAAAGAGAATTGTTGATCGTTCGAGGATTCGATCGTACCGTGAACACAACCTTTCGCGATGTTCCATACAACGGTGGATTGATTGTTGTGAAAATGAAATACGCGCCCGAGTAATTAAATTAAATGATTAAATGATAGAAAGGGCTGATTAAAAGTTAAACGTAAGAATCTTTCTCGCGAAATTCTTATTTATTTATTTATTTATTTACTTATTTATCGAAAGAATCCGAATAAATTAAAATAAATTAAATTAACTCGAATTGTCCGCGAAATAATCTTAAATCATTTTCAACGGCGTCGAACGCATAATCGAGGATTTCGTTAATTCTCGTTGGAGGATGGTTTTGTCGAAAATTCGGAATATTCCATTTGAAACGCGATTCCTTAAAGGATCTCTTAAACGAAAAACGAAAATTGTTATCGCGCACACGACGCAGCGTTCATTTAAAGCAACGAAATACGCGAGAGACTAACGACGTTTAAAGCAATTTCAACCAATTCCTACGAAAATCGAATACGTTTGTACGAAATTAAAAACACACCACCGCAATCTCTCTTGTTCGAATATTTCACTGGAGAAATTTATTAAGATTTATTAAGCTCTTTGTAAGGTGAATGTAACAAAAGTGACGATTCAAGCGGTAAGAGTGGTTGCTTAAAAGATCTGATAAAGCGACGCGAACGACGATACTCGAATATAAACCTATGTCCAGCTTATTACCAAAAAGAAATATTATAAAATAGACGTGGTCGTTAGAGCGTGGACGATTGAAGGGAAAATCGAAGATCGCAGACGAGTTAAACGCTTGACAGTGTTAATTCGATTAATGTGTGAATAGTATCAGATTTTCCTAACGATTTGCCTGGTTTGCATTCGCTCGATGTTGCGGTTTCTCGCGTTAATGTGTGGTTATCGATCATCGCTACAATACACAACGGAAGTGATATAAATACATGGTGAACGACGAGAAGAGAAGAATATCCCATAAAATGTATCGGAATTTTTCTCGTTTGAAAATTGTTCGGACGCGCGTTCGAGGATTTCTTATTTCTGCTCGTTAAAAGTAGAAAATATCGTAAGCATCGGTGCAACTCGGCGAAGCAAGCTCGATTTACTAACTAGTTTCGATTTTAACTTTCGACCTTAAAAAATATTCGAATCGGTATTGGAAATTTCTTCGAAACGGATCGATGTTAAATCAATCTAAAAATCAGATGGAAATTTTGTTCATTCGGACGCTACGTTTAGAAACGTGATTGAAGATCTTCTATCCCGTTACTCGAATCGAACAGTAGGAATCATCGTTGCAACGATAATAATACGTTAAACGATATTCGCGATGATCTTGACTAATTTGTTGATCGAACGTCTTAACAAAATTGAACGTCTCTGTCCGAGATATTAAAAATACGCCAGAATTTCATTTTCGGAATTCCAAAAATCGTACTTGATGTATTTTTCGTTGTTCAAATTAATATTCGAAACGATATTCCACATAACGTCTTCGAAATCAAATTTCAAGACAGGGTTGTTCACGAAATTGAAAATGTACTTGACAAAATTTTTCTTCTTCGAAGGTTCCATCGGAAGAGCGATCGAGGATTTCTGATCGCGTTGGTTCAAAGCGAAGAATAAAAATTGTTGTAACGCTAAGAAGGAGACGATTTGAAGAATTCGAGTAGACCACAGACTGTTCCTTCAAAAAGTAATCGGTACAATCTCCATCGATTTTCATCGAAATTCATCGAACGCTTCGTTAAAACAGTGCTCGAGGATTTTCTATCTAGCGTTACTAAGAAAAAAAACAAAAAAAAAAAAAAAGAATAGTGAATTGCAAAAATTAATAAAACGTAGATCCGATAAAACGTACTAAAAGAATCGAGACATCGAGGAAACGATATTCAAAATAATCTTAGCGAATTGCCGATAAAGTCGAATACGCGTCCTTGAAACGTTCAAATTTTAATTCTACAAAAATCAATCGTTTTTGAAAAGTGAAGTGAAAACCTGGCACGGCTGGACACTCGTTAAACATTTTTATGGAGAAAATTAAGCGGATGATTACAGTATATGTGTTTAAAGGAGACAAGTTGGTTTACGTACTGGTCTTCTGGTTTTATAGTGGAAAAATATTCATGTCCGGTGTTTCGTATTAGCGATTGTACGGTGGTTCGAGGATCGAGGATGAGTTTGACGGAGGTCCAGCTGCTGATCGGTTTGTAGGTGAAGGACCATGGCTAACGCTGGTCGATGGAGCAACACGTTCGTAGAAAAGTAAGTGTTGGATCATTTTTTCGATTTCTTTCCTTCGTTTCTTTTTTTTTTTTTTCTGTCTTCGTGTCTTTCTGTCTATGAAATTTTGATGATCGTACGAAGGTACCACCAAATGATACGAAATTTAACACAGGATAGAGTTACGCTGGCTCTACCGATGACTCTGAGCTTCAACGATGGTAATTGATAATTTTCAAGAATAGAAATGTCGCAATTCGTAGGGAGAATCGTCGTTCGGTAGCGACCAATTGTTTAATTAGTAGATTCTCCGCTCTAAACGATCGATAAGGTTGAAAAAGAAGCACCTAGACGTCAGAAGACGCGTCTCTATTGAAATTTGATTTTCACGTATATCGCGAGTAGAATAAATAATATTTCCTCGGTCTGTGCATTCGACGTGTGCTCGGCCTTCGCGTTCGTCGTTTTTAGAACATTGCTAGCCCAGCGGCTTGTCTCTGGGTCGTTTTATTTTCTAGAAGCAGCTTTTCAAAGCCGCGCTCGCTTTTCCTCCTTCCTGCTTTGAAATTTCAGACGTTTTTTCGAAAAAAAGATGAAACAAACGGCCCCTGATTTAACTTCTGTCGCCGGCCGATCCGACTTACAGATAAAAAGAGTATTTCGTCTGCGCTGATCGTCGCCTCGTTGTTTGATACTGAACTACAGTTGGACAGTCGGTATTGAACGACAAACACGCGCGAACGTTTCAGATTATAACGCACGTACTGTGCAGAGAAAATCGCAAAACTAGGGCTGGCAGTTACGCTTAATCGTTATATTCGTTTGTTTGTTCGAATAAAAACGTCGATACGTATCCTGTGAAAAAGTCAACTATATTTTCACTTTTTAAGCGAGAATCTATACCGCCTTAACGCTCCTTACGATTAATACTATCGGTGGATGGTTCCACTATACCGATGATATGTATCGGGTTGTCCCGAAAGTTTCTTTCCTTCTCTAAGGAAATAACAGACGCAGCACGTTCTCTGTTTTATATTATTTTTATCGAATCACGTACGATCGTAATAATAGAAATAGAAGAAAATGGATCGTACACGATTCGATAAAATAATATAAAAGGAAAAGAGATCGCGCGTCTATTATTTCCTCACAAAAGGAAAGAAACTTTCCGGACAACCTCATGTACCAAGGCTAATCGATAGACCGTGGATTTTTACGCGATTTCATATTTTTATGCGCGCAGCTGAAAAGGTGGAATTTGCATAGAACTTCTTTCCTGGTATTTTATTTTCCATTCATTAATATTTTATTTTTGCTTTAGGTATTTTATAGATTTCGATGTACTATACGCGTTCCCTACGTTTTTACAGCTTTCTATTTCCCATAAACGAATAAACGTGCGCGCTCCACTTGTTGATACACGATATAGTGGATAATTGACCGTTCCAGTATTTCTCTAACTTCTGCAGCGTCACTTTCCACGGCGAATATAACGACGTTGCTGTTTGTTGCGACGCGACGATGAAACCTTGATCTTTCAAACACGCTTGACACCAACCTGCGAAGAACTTTTTCTTTTTTTCTATTTATTTTATTCTGCAGTTTGCAATTTGTCCAACGGGACGCTTGGTAAATTTTTATATCGTTGTTGTAAAATAACGCGCGAGTGGTTACCCCCAGCTGGATACCATCTTGCAGATTGTCTATTTTATTTCTCTGGCGAGGTACGTGGGATGATTTTTCGTTAGTCTTCTTTCTACATGAGTTTTGCTCGTTTCAGCAGCCAGCCGGTTTTCGCGTGTTGCCATTCTTTCCTTGTATTCTTTGCGTATCTACGAAGAACTTATCTGCTACTCTTTCGAATGATTATTATTATTATTTTGCTAATAGTTCACCGTCCGGAGCGAGAAACCTGGAAATACCTTAATTGGCAGCATTTCAAATATATTACATAAGCGTATATCTTACAACTTTCCTGCCAGATAAACGATCATACAGTGCACGCTCCTTAAAAGTTGTAGAGACATACGTTGCTGAAACTTTTCGTTGAATAGAAGATCCAGACTCGGCCAATTTCCATTATCCTCCTTTGAACGCTAAAAACAGAACAATTCGCGTTCGTCGCTTGTTAATCAAGGTATATGTGCCACTGTTATAGGCAAATACATGCTTGACGCTAAACCTACCGACGTTTCGCGTATACCTAATCCTACCATGAGCGGTCAAACGACTGCTCCAAAAAAAAAAAAAATATGTATCTTAATATAGAAAGAGATTTTAGCGAATTTTTTTCAAAAAGTAACCAGCAAAGATAGTTGTGATTATGGAAAAATCGGTTGTACGTATATTATAGGAAAAGTCGGTAAGTTACACGGCGATACAGTAACGTTGTATACGAGAAATTCTAAGCGAAATTTCAAAAACGGTCATTGGTAGGTTTAGTGTTAATAATGTCTCGCGCGTCGTAGTAACCGAATATCAACGCGAGACATACGTATTTAAACATACGCGAAACAGATTTATCGAACTACGTAATTTGCATTGTTTTGCATTTTCGATCTAAAGATCCATCGATCGACGCGCCATCGCTATTCGTCGAAATCCTTCGCGCAGACCGATATATCAAGGTCAACGCGGACACTCTCATTATACTAACAGTTCCTTCGTTGTAAGTTCTCGTTCAAGGTCCCGTTAGCAGCTACGGGATTTCTATCTCCGTTCGTTTCATCCTTGCTTCGTCTTTCTGTTCTCTTCCTATCCCTTACATAATTGACGAGTCTGCACTGCAAGAATTGGTATAATTATGATAAATCATGCAAAATACCTGCAGTGTATCGCCATAAAACGAGAAACGTGAAACGGCTGATTGTTTTATCGAAACGAACATCCGGATCGACCCATAGGCCATTAAAACGCGTATCGGTTCTTTCGGCGCTTTAGTCCAAGTCCAACGAAATTATAAAAAAAATATATGTCTCTTAAAAAATACCTCTTAACAAAATTAACTGTATAGTGAATCGTATCGATGCTCGGACGTTTCTTCGGCTAACTAACTTATCGTCCTTTTTATTTAGAAAATAGACGAGGATACTCGCATATTCCAATACTTGTAGGAATTTCTTTGTAAATATGTCCAATGAAATTATAAAAAAAATATATGTCTCTTAAAAATACCTCTTAACAAAAATTAACTGTATAGTGAATCGTATCGATGCTCGGACGTTTCTTCGGCTAACTAACTTATCGTCCTTTTTATTTAGAAAATAGACGAGGATACTCGCATATTCCAATACTTGTAGGAATTTCTTTATAAATATATCGTGTATTTTACACGAAGCATCGTGAAGCTCGATTAGAACACGTTGCAAGACATTCGTCGCAAGCACATACGTCGTAGCGTTCGCTAGAGTTGGTACGTTGCACTAACAAGCCTTAATATTTAACGCGACAACAACATGTAACACTTGTTGCACGTTTGAGGCGACTGCTCGCGCCATACGTGCTATTTTCCTTTTTATCAAATATGTATTAATAAATTGTTTTGTATTTTCTATGTACGTCTTCAGGCTGCTTTTATATTTTACCCGTACAATCGTGATAATCGTGATCCCATTACGGTACACTGATACAATTTTTAAAGGACAGTATATCGATAATACTTTTGCGACTGTATTTTGCCTAAAGCGCTTGTTTTGTAAAACGACGAAATCGCGAAAGGCTTTCGAAGCTATCGTAACGCGACGAAAGATAATTTCACCGTGATTAATTTGTCGCGCGAATTATTCCGAATTCATTAAACGATAACGTCGAGCCTAACGTAAGAACTTTATCGGCCTGCAATTTACTATTCTTCGCTATTCCTCTTACCATGTACAGTTTCATACAACACGCGTTCGTAGGATAAATCGGAATTTTTCCTAAACTGGCCAAACGTTCGAACACTTTCATTCAAGTGTACCCGATATATTAGTCTGTCCCGAAAGTTTCTTCAGTTTTATGAGCAAATAATAGTTGCGCAACGTTGTTCGTTTTACATTATTTCGTTGAATTACGTGCGACGCACTTTGTTCCACTGCGTTGTTCTAATTACATTTGACAGATTAGGTTTCGTGTTTGTATAAACATCGCTAGATAAAGTAGCTGCGTGCGGACAGCGAAAGACACTTTTGGGACGACCTAATACCAGCGACTGGGAGAAAAGTTCGCACGTACTCTTAATTTCCAATTCGGTGCCGCTTTATCAAGGCCTGTAGGTTTCATTTCTATAGTCCCAAAATTTGTCTACTGCCAAACGATACGGAACTTGGTACGTTTATGCCGTGGTAAATAGAACGGTGTGCAAATACCTTTAGCAGCCACTGTTACTCAACGAGATTTTCTAACGTTTCAGGCGCAGGTAACCAGCGGGTGAACAAATGGAAAGCGGAAGAGCAAAAAAGGAATTCCAACGATGGTAACGATCGCGCGTTTCCTTGGCAATGATTCTCTACGGAATCGAGAACGTGTTGACGCGATTTTAAAGAGATAAATCGAACGGAGCAAAGTGAGAAAAACGGACGAGATATTACGATCATGGGCTCGCTGCCAAATCTTCACGAGCTGTCCAAGGACAAACTCGAAAGTCCCGCTTACAGACCGGCTCCGATCGGTGGTTTAGGACCCACACGACTGCCAGCTCAGCCTCCGCCTTTAGCACACACGCATAGACGCGCTAGAAGCAGTGGTCACCATCATGCCTTGTGGGACAACGATGCTATGTTAGAGGTAAATACGTAACAACGTACCAGATATATTTGACAATCGTACAGCACGTAGGAAATATACCGATAATATCATTTCCTTGATAGGTGATAAGAATTGTCCGCTTGCCCTATCCTCGGTACCTAGCTTGCTCTCAGTCTTGTACCGTTCCATGTAATTTCCACGTCCTCATGATCCTAAGCCGGTGTCCTACCGTTGCGATCTTCGACTAAGTGGCGACCAGTCAGTTTTGAACGCTGTTGACGTTCAGCGTGGAGGTAGAGTCGCGATGAAGATAGATGCAAGGTTTGTTTGATTTATTCGCGCTATTTAGTTGGTTACGAAGAATATATGTAACTGTCTATTGTGCTGGGAACACTGTTGCGTTAAGAGTGAATGTAGGCTGTGTGTAGCCTGAGCGTGAACTGTGCGACAACTGAATGACAATCGTTCGAGTCGAAGGTTATCGCAAGACTGACTAGCTAAGAACTATTGCAAGACGTCCTTTCTTCCTTGGCTCCTGGGCTCTACCCTCGGTTCCGCTCAAGGGTGTTCTTCTCTCTATGGTGTCCGCGAGATGGACATCCGTTCCTTCCAATCTTGTGACTGACTAGCTTCGTGGGTGTACCTGCTCTGGTATTACCGATTAACACCAGATGCTCTTCTTAGAGCGGACCAGTCGCGCACTTAGGGTGCCATGGCGCCTCTTGACGAGGTCCGTGTGACGGCCGCCACCTGCCCTGTCTGACCTGACCACTATTATGGTCGCTTATTACCCTACCTGTTCTGACGATATCCCGACGCCTATTACCTTACCTGACTTTATGACATACCGACGCCCAAATTACGATCAGGCAAGAACGCCCCTACCCATAGATCGACTACTAGTATAAAAACCCTCAAAAAGTCTGCAGAGTCGGTCAGTCTGTCGAGTCAAGTCGTCGCTTAATAAAGTGAATTCAATCTACGGATTCGAATCTCTTTAATTCTTCCTATTCTTTTCCCTCGACGTCATTTTTAAGCGACATCCGCATTGCGAAGATTCGCGGCGGACCCGGCTAGCACTTAGGGTGTTAGTTAGCCTCTTGGCGGAGTCCGCGTTGTAAAGTCTACAACTTGGGAGGTAGAAAATACCAACGTCCCTGGACGAGGCAATGTGCTGTTCGGGTCATAAAGGAACGACGCGTCGAAATCTCCAACACCTACTGTGCTTAGCAACCCGCATCCATCCCTCTTATTTTCTCTTACAGTTCCGCAGTCGCTTTATTATTAAAATTCTGATTTGCAGCATATGGCAGCATATTCTCCCATCTCCTGTCGGTCAGCGAGAACATCGGCACTATCGTGGCGTCGACGAGACTCGATGAACTCATCGGCGGGAGCGTCGTCCGTTCGTCGATTGATCGCCGCCGTAAGGACAGCTCCTTCCGGTCCTAGACCACCGAAGAAAGCGATTTTGAGGCACTGTGCTGCTCTTCTGTTGGGACACGCGAGCTGTTCAGCCGCTACGCTGCCGATATTCCCATTGCAAGCCGGCCTCGGCGCCTTCAATCCTCAACTAGGACCGATGTTGCTCGCTCTACTTTACGCAATCGCGACGATCACCAGTTGTTTCGCGCCAATCCTCGTACAGAGATTCGGGACGAACCTCGCCATAAGCACTAGTCACGTGGCTACCACTATTTTCGTGGGATTGCATTTATATCCAAAGTGGTACATACATGTAGTAGAATAAACCGCGTTGGATAGCGTAGAAATATAGTTTCAGCAAACTGCGGATTTTTATGCATTTATGGGGAGTTTGACGGTGCAAAGGATTCGGCAGATAAAACAGTTCTTTGCACAAATTCCATTCTTTAAATCGTATTTAGAAAGAGATGAATTTGCATAAATATCCGTGGTCTAGTCACGCCATAACATCCTAGGGGACACGTTATTTCTTATATTTGGTTTGTTCGTTAACAGGTACATATTATTACCTAGTTACGCGATGCTGGGTGCTTGTATGAGTCCAAATTTCATAGCAAGAGTTTCACATGTAAATGCTTCGGCGACGAGTTTAGCTCTGGTGTGCGTCGATCCCGAGGATCCTGACGAAACAAGACGCGAGTGCCTTCTGAGAAGACTTAATCGAGGAATCAAATTAGCGGAAGACATAGGTCTCGCACTGGGTATGAATATCATCCAAATCATACGCGTATTGCGCGAGACTTTTCTAAACTAGTTTAGTGCAACTATACTGTGTACATTAAAACGCACAAATTTAAAGATACCATAGCATTATGTCGACAAGTGTTTCATCCTTCCAAGATGAATACATATTTTCTTTTCTTCTTTAAACTCCTCGCACATATAAGATCAGCTGGATAATATCACGGGATATCTGTTTTATTGTACGATGACTGAAAGAATGTTTTCTCCAAATCGCTTTTTAAGCAGATTTCAAAGTCATCGATACAACTTTTTTTCTTAAATGTAATCTTTTTGTACAGCAATCGACGAGCTTTTTTCAATCTCCGCATAAAAGCGTTAAAGTACTTGCGTCCGAAAATGCATAGTTTGAAAGATATTTCAACGTTAATTGTATAAAACTTCGCACGTGAAAAGCGAGGAAAGGCGGAAAGCGATAGTTTTGCGTCTTCTACGAAATTTATATGCTCCTTGAAATAATGCAACTTTCCCCTGAATGGTGTTTTCATCCAACGATAAATAAAATGAGACAGATATCTGGTTATCCCATTTAGCTGAGCCACCCGGTGTACTACGATTAAATATAAGTAAAATTTGATATTTTCAGGTTGTTTAATCGCTGCCATACTTGTAAAATTAACAGACTCGGTACCTCTTAATACAGTAAGCAGTGAGATAAATGACAAGTGTGGAGCAGAGTACTGTCCAGAAGAAATTTATCTATACAATAGCACAATTAATTTACCTACGTTATCATCTGGTACATCAAAAGTATTGGTCAGCATATGGCTAGGTCTTGCTGTCTTAGGATTAAGTATATCTTGCGCTTTTCTCGACTCTCGGATGAAGGAACCACAGAGCGTAAATGAAAAGCACAGCGTTCAAAATATTCTGCAATCTGTGAAAGCTGCGTTTCTAGATCCTAAGTTACAGCTAGCTGCACCATTGACGCTTTTTATCGGGCTTGAACAGGGTTTCATCTATGCTGATTTTATAGAAGTGAGTATAATGTGAAATTTGTCTCAACTTTTTGTTTCAACTTTGTTTATAATATTGCTTGCAAGTTGTCACGGAACACCGTTACTTTATTATCGTTATTTATATGAAATATACTTTTATATTATATTATGATACACGGTGAATATTTAATTATTATTTAACAGGCATACGTAGTCTGCGCCCTGGGAGGAGCTAGCACAGTAACGATCAGTTTTTTAGCGCTAGCTTCCTTACAAGCTCTTGCTGATGTCACCCTATCAATGTTACTGCGACACATTAAAAGATATTTCGTCGTAGGTAAGTAACATGCTATAATTAGATTGCAGATCTTTGTGCAAATACATATTTTTATGATTATAACTGGAACCAAAGATCAAACAATCGTAGAATAACTGGGAAACGAAGCAGAGATTCGTTTCCTAATAAAAAGATTATTTTGAAAATATCATATATCTTTGCGTATTATGTACGGTCTACGCGTTATTTACGCGTGTAAATTTCTCGCAAATGCGCCAAATCCATCCTCTCGTTATAGTAAATTGTATTCATGGTATTTTGTTCAACAGTTGTAGGATTTGTATTCCATGCATGTTTACTGCTGGTCTTGACCACCTGGAGACCATCTGGTGATGACCCAGCACTTTTTCATGTTATATCCGCTGCCTGGGGAGTTTGCAACTCTATTTGGGAAACTCTAATATACAGTAAGTTTTTTTCTTTATTACATAATATAAGTATCGATATTATCTTAATCAATTTTTAGCTCTGGTACTGGGTTTGTACCCAAACTCTTGGCAAGGACCTCTATCAACGTCCCTCTTCTGGAAATGGCTTGGTCTTGCACTTACTCTTGGTTTACACGGATTGGTCTGCACGCGGCTCAGAGTACTTGGTCTTTCCGGTGTGCTAATTCTCTCGGTGCTTCCTTACGGATGGTTAGAAGTTAGACTGGCCAAAAGAGGGAAAAGCTTGGCGCCATTGTGACCGGGAGATCCAACTACCAATGATCAAGGATCAAATATCAAAACAGAGGCACGTTATAGAGATTGAGATAAGTTCGTTCCATTCGGCTTAAGAAGGACAAGAAGACACAACAGAAGCAGAAATCCTTTCCTAGAACAAGCTGCAACTATGACAAAATTGCGCCCTCTACGAAGAGCAAACAGCGTTGCCTTTACTTGTAATACTAAAAAAAGTGTAAGCGCAAAAGATACCGAGCCTCAGCCTTCTTCTTCGACTGCGGATGATCATAGAGCGAGTATCACAAATCAGGAAAGCGGTGTTCTTCCTGTCTCTTAAGGCTAAACCTTTTGGAAGTTTGCAATATCTTTCATATTAAATTTTATGATCTGAGCTAAAGAAACGATCACAATTCTGAATTTTACAAATTTAATTATTTTCTTGTGTGTGTTTTTTTAAGGAAAACACAAGAAAAATTAATAAGAATATATTTATCAAAAATTCAATCAAGAAACTTCAAAAAAGATGAAACTTACATCTTACATTTTTCAATTTAAGTTCAAAATACAATGTATCAAATATCAATGGGTAAATTAAAGTCTTTCTTCAAGTTGAATGGAACGAAGAGCATATTATACATGAAATTTTTCATGTAGCAAAAGATATAAATAAGTAAATACTCTCGCGGACAATTTCTTAATCCGCCACGGTACGATCGATAAACCGGCATCGTACAAGACTGAGCGATAGCAGAATATAAATAATTAACGATCGAATATACTAATCATAGTAGTATCTCTCTGACAAATCATTATAACTGGCGTTTAACCGTCGAAACGTACCTGATGTCTTTCACGAAAACCAAATTAATTCTAATCTTGCGAAAATAGAAAGAAAGAAGATCGTAAACCACGTCTGTCCTGTGTCACAGAATCGAAATGAAAATCTAGCTATAAGATACTTGAACGTAAGTACAGCTATGACATAGTTCGATTCTAATTCCATATTACTACAATCAATACCAAAGTTTATCATTCACACGAGAAAATAAATTAACATAAGAATTCGTTGTACAAATGAAACGTTTTTTGATTAAAAGAAAATATGTTAATTTGGAAAAGAAAAAAAAAAAAAAAATAATGCTTCAACGAAAAAGCCAATATTACTCTATTTATCGAGCTAAAGCATAAAGTATCACTGATTATGAACTTCAAAGGGAATCGAATAATCCTAAGTCAATAATTAATTAATCAATAACATTAAAAAGATAAATGTTAACGAAACTTTTTTCCAACATACACAATTTGTCCTATTTTTCTGTATTATAAAACTGTTATTTGTTACTTCGCTAATTATATTTGGAAGGTTGAAGTTGTAGCACACGTGATCTATTCTGTCCTGTACATAATGACCAAATAAGTGTAACACGTAAAATGCTCGATATTTATCGTATTTTTTACCACATTATCTTTCAGCGTATTCATCATATCATGAATGTACATTTAGTTACGCTTGTTATAGATATCTTTTGTGTATAAAAGCTATAACTTGCATAATTCCATGAAATAATACAGAGTTGCATTTTATTTATAAATTTTAAACTAAGGACATTGTAATATTGATATATGAGAGGAACTTTTAAATACAAATTAACACATGTTATCTTGAATAATTGTTACAAAAGTAAAACATCGACACATGTTTGATGGTAATTTAGCAGATAGGTATTTATATGAGAATATTTCATAATTTATAAAATTAAGAAGAGACACGAATAGCCGGACTATTTGTAAGTTTACCATAAAAGATTTTCAAGCGCAAAGTCGCTTTTCTTGTTGCCATAGTTTCCGATTGTATGACTGATAATTTGTATTAATTCATGCATAACGCATTCAAACTAAAACATAACCAAATTAATTCATATAATAGTATCATATTTGTATGTATACCGATATATTTTGCAATCTTGAAATAAATTATATAATTAATTAAGAATCCGTATAATCAGAGATATAAGAACAAAAGAACACTTTGGAGAGTGTCGAAAAAATACAAAAGAAAAAGGTTTATTAATTGTTGCAAAGACTAGGACAAGAAACGCTACTTCCAAAACCAGTGAGAAATTCAATATAAAAATCTTTGGCAATAAGTTTGCTCATTTTGATTCAAATAAGAAATCCTAAATATTTGAACCGAACTTATGTTACGGTGAATTCTATAATAGAAGAGAACAAATGGAAGCAAATGTTCGTGTCCTAGTATACAAGCATGGATTTAGAAATGGTACTGGAGAGGCATATATTAACTGTATTTCGTGAAATAATAAATATTATCTTATTTTATATTGATCGATGTTTCAATCAATCTTCCTCTTTGACAGGCTTATAATCCCAAAACAAGATTTCGATATATATATATATATATGTATATACACACATACGTATATGTATATAATAAAGTTTCTCTCCGAATGAAAGTAAATTGCATGAGAACATTATTAGAGAGAATATTATTTTTGCTTTTCAGATTACATTTATGTGAGCTACACATAAATAGATGCTAACAACATTGACTGTTAAAAACGACATAGTAAACACTATATTGTATTACTTTCATCATAAATATATTATTCACACACACAAGTAGATATTTTTCATAATATTCAGCCAAGAAAAAGTATTTTTTATAGGTTTGTTCTGGTAGTAAAATGCAATGTCCTTGGTAACGAACGTTACTTCGTATAATTATGTATTGACTCGTGTAATATGTATCACACACGAGGATAATAACTATATCTTCACTTTCTTCACTACTCGTCTCTTTTATTAGTCTCGTGTCATTGCCCCGTATAAATTCTACTTTAATGTTGATGACAAATGCGATCCATCATGCCGTTATAGTTTTATACTTATAGCATACAAGTTTCTTTAATAACATTAACTATCTAAATTATTGTCATCATCACGAGACATATAGAAGTTAATTAATGTATCGACGTGACAGCCGAACACTAAAATATAACAAATAGAATTATACCTAAGACACTCGCACCCAACATACCATTAGCCACATAAAAACATTTAGCTATAGCATGTATAACTTTAACAATGCCCCTTTATTCATCGATTCAATTTCTTCCTCTTAGGTGTGTAAATTTAACATGGATCCTTCGAGACTTTTTATTTAATCTCAATTAAAAAATCTGCCACACCTTCAAGAAATAACTGTCCTACAAAACATAATACTTCTCTTAAATGATTGGAAAATACAGACTACATATACACAGTTTCGAACGCAATTACGACACAAGCATAGTAAACACAAGAGATCATGAAAAATTGTACGTTCGTATATATTATAAAAATCAGAGATAGGATCTGTTGAAAACAGACGTAAAGTTTAGCAAAAAGGAAATGCTACAGGACAAAAACATACTATTTTGATCTCTACAAAAAAAATACTGATGAGAAAATATTGAAGTGTTATTCAACTGCGTGGAAAATTATCCACCACATGTCGAATTATTTTCATTGCTAGCGACAATTATATTTCGTTCGAACGTTGAAATGTTATGGAACAAAAAAATTTACTATTCAATTTGTGCGAACGCTATTATACGTTCTTTTTTTATAAATAGATTTGAACTGAGCAAAAGCACAGGATTCGTCATTTGACATGTAAAACAATTAATTGAAACTCGACAAAAATTTATTGTTTATAAATTATAAAGCTTTCTTGGTACCTAGTTTTCTTAAAAAGAAAATTGATTAAGAATTGTGTATAAGCTATATCAATATTCATGAATATTATTATCTCGTCTGTTGAGGAACATAATATTAGGCTGAACTACAGCAAATTAAGAACTTATACGTCATTAATTACTTATATATTTTTCTTCAATTCCAAGTTTCACAGTTAATCGCTATTTCGGCCCAATATTACTTCACTTTCTTTCAACATGCGTAGTAATTGCACAAATAAAATGGCTCTTACATCATTATTCATTCGTACCAGAAATTTAACAAAATTACGCCAAATATTTCCAAATATTTACTTATTAACAAATTACGGGAGCTATTTCTTTTCCTTTATTTCTTGATAATGTGCAAACACTTTGTGATCAAATAGAAAGCATTTATGACTCGTAATTTGCCAATACTAGCAACTTTGGTAATATCCGTTCCTGGTAACTACGCATAAAATATTATGAAACTATATAGTAGCGAATGTTCATCCCACGCGAGTATTTTAACTTAATTAAATACAGCACACGCAATATTAATTTTATTTGACGATTATTTTATACTTTCATATGGAAAATCATATATATATATATATATATGTATACATATATATGTATATATATGTATATATATATAACTGCAAATGAATAATAAAGTATGTCAACATATATTCAAACACATTCGCTATAAATAATCGTGCACACACGCACTAGGAGATTCTTAAATAAAAATATAAAATACAGGACTATAATATATTTCAGGCAAAAAAGACATATCTTGTTTCGGTTTGCAATTTATCGATTGAGCTTTAAAAACTACACTGTAGAAACCTCTTATAAAAAATGAAAGATATTAAAGGTCTTTGCAAATGAGATTATTCGATACTAATATCTCAAGTATCTTTTTCAATTTGTTTTTTGCTTTTTTATAAAAAAAAAACTATTATTAAAAATGTGCATATTCAATATAACACATGTACCTGATTATGTGATATTGAACATGATATTTATTAATAAAGCGTAAAACGAGCTCCCTATTTATAAAAGTAATAATACGTCATTCAGAAGAGCCTTCTTCTTTCAATTAATATAAACATAACGAGCAATGAACATAGTTCTACCATATGGTGCGATATTGAGCAGTTTGCACTTGATAATATTCACACTAAGGCAATTTTGTATAATGAATAACACTGCATATTTCTTCCATTCACTCTCACGCGCGCGCGTTTGTTCTGCGTACCACAAAAGTCTTTTTTTTTCTTTTGAATAATTTACAATCACTACTTAAGTTTGATATTTAAAATCTGTCTGTGCAAATAAAACGACCAGCTGCTCAGACGGGAGTATAGTTTCCCTTCGGTTTGTAAAATATCTGCCCACTCACGAAACGCCTCATAATTTCGGCTAACAGCAGGCGTTTCTCTTTCTTGATTTTCTTAAGTATGCCTCGGTTCTCTTGTGCACGCCGAGACAAATATGGTAATACTTCTTTCACTGGACCGTAAGGGATATATTTGTATGCAGAGTATCCAGACTGACCTAAAATTTAAGTTTAATTATTAAACGTTCAAAATGTATAAATATTAGTAATATCTTATTCTAGAGAGTTATGAAAGCTTTCTTAAATCTTTATTATTAAAGACTGCAGATTTTTATATAAATTCATACTTTTAT
This sequence comes from Bombus waltoni, assembly GCA_014737395.1. Lineage (NCBI taxonomy): Eukaryota > Metazoa > Arthropoda > Insecta > Hymenoptera > Apidae > Bombus > Bombus waltoni. Next base: position 3,237,194 of record JACXII010000055.1, read on the forward strand.
GGATACAAATATTATAAGTAGAGTCGATACCCATTATATAAAGATTATACTTTAGACATGTTACCTATTTTTGCATATTATATGCACTCTGTGCACTATTAGGCTTTAAAAATTTTCGATGGACGCATAAATATCCACAGTCCATTTAGTACAGAAGAAATGAAGATACGTACCGAGTGGAAATGTTATGTAATCACACATTCCCAACAATTGGCCAAAACAAATCACCTTATCCTCTGGTGAAATTCCTATCTCCTTCATTCTATTTTATAACATATTTAGAATACCTTAATAAATAATAGTAGCCTAAATAATTACTTAATAAATAGTATGTTCAGTTTATGTCTACATATACATATACACTACCATCCATAAGTATATATTTGGACACATATACACATTTCTAATTATTGCAAATAGACATAATATACACCAAATGAAACTCTTTAATCTAATTTTGGCCTCTAATCTTATCTTAGGCAACTATATATATATATATATATATATATATATATATATATATATATAGTTATTAAATATTGATAAAAGCAATAGATAGTATTAATTTAATATAAGCAAAAAAGCAATGTATATAATCGAAAATGGAGGAAAATTGCTATCCTGCAATGACACCTGCGCTAAATGACTTCAATGTTGGGATATTAGAGTGATTGAAATATGTGTCTTTAAGCACAACCTAAAAGTTTATACAGATTTTATGAAGCGTCGACTATCTATTAGTGATAAATATGAAACTCGAGCAATGCAGGTATGTTCCCTGTTTCAGTTTAAGTTTAACAGAGCATCTGATCCCTGTTACGACGAAAGTTAAAGAACAATAGTAGAGACGTAGAGTCTACAAAGCAAAGAAATGTTCTTCAATCATAACTATGACAATATGTACAATAAAAATATCAACTTCTTGATCATGACCACATGGGACCAAATACTTATGAATGATAATGTACGTAATTATTATTCAAGCTATTAAAAGACATTGAAAGTTGAATGAAAATAATTGTGTGTGCGTATATTTAAGTCAAACATATACTGTATATTTTAAAAATCCATAGAAAATATTCTGTAATACGTACTTTTCTATTGCAAAACGTACTGTATCCTCATTGTGGGATGCAACCATAATACCAATTTTCTTTGGATCCTCTCCTTTGTCTTTGTACTGTTTCATTCGCCTTAAGCACTCCATTAGAGTCCTATGATAAGACTCGGTTGTAGCTTCGAAAGTAGGATTCGTTGGATCAGGATAACCCATTGCTGCTGCTCTTGCCCTTTCCTATATTAATGATTCCAAGAAATTTATCCCAAGTTTTTAATCAATACGATACAGTCACTTCAACCTGCTCACAATCACCGATTTAAAATTGCGTCTTTTCCTAAGTTAGAATCGATTATGTTTCTGTCATATATTTTCACGCATAAATAAATACATTACCATTTCTAAAGCTTGGATCTGCAAAAATTACTGTTCTAGAAATTGAAAATACAAAATTTGCTATTTACAGTACACGACAATTTAGTTTCTCCAAGCGTTCGAATACTTTCGTAAACCACTGTATAACTTTCAACGTGTCTCTTTCAAGAAATAAATCATAATTTTATAAAATAAAATTTATAAACATAACATTCATAACACAAACTTCAAATATTAATTAATTAGAGAAATGATACTTCAAAACAAGTTGTTGTGGTTTGTGTCCTTAAATCCTGCGGCAATTGAATTTAATTTTTCTATCTTATACAGTAATTGTACGTAGAAAAAATTGTCAACTGTAAAATTGTCGGTATAAATCACTCAATGAAAGATTACCTGTTCAATGTAAGCGCCACGAACGAGTTTAGCACCGAAGTAGAAATTCTGACGTTCAGCTTGTTCCAGATCAGTTTTCACTTCATTAAAAGCTTCTTGCAAGTATGTCTGGTATGTGTTGAACACTACGGCCTAGGGAGTAGACCATTTGGGTTTAGACCACTGAAAATTTACTAAGTGATAATATCTCATCTACGGAAGCAAAACGTTTACCTTATGTGTATTGTACTTGCGCATCATCTCCAACGTTAACCGCGATATCGCAGGTTGGAAATACGTTTGTTCGGCGTCTATCATTATACGTACGTCTAATTTATCGGCCACCTGTAATGAAAGTTAGCAATTCTATCTTTGCTAACGAAAACTAAACTCTTCTAAATCTCCTCATTGTACTTTCTATAATAAGTAATGAAAGTATCGGAAGCTTTCCACTTTGCTAAACACAGGGTGTCTTATGCCAAAGTTAGTATATAGCTTTGGACTACTTCCAAATAGATTTCACCAATTTTTTGGACCGTTTTCTCGCAAGATATTTGCAAGACATAAGGTCATGGTTAATTAACCACTTCACATTTTATATGAAACCATACTTATGAGAACAAGTATATTTTTCTATTATTAATTATTCCAAAAACATAGCCACTTATGTGGGACACCCTGCATTCTTGAGTTGTTTGATGTTTAAGTATTCATACCGAGACAATGTTATTCAGACGTCTTATCATGTTTCTGAACATTTCTTCTTCCTTGGACGTGAGCTGCGACATAAGCCTCACCATCTTTCCCGTTTTAATGTCTGGAACTTGGAACGTTTCGCTCAGCTCGTAGTTCTCATCCAAAATACCACTCCATGGGAACAAGTGAATAACACTATAGGGAGAAATGGATTTCATAATTTTATACTGAAGGGAAAAGATTAATGTATAAATAAAACAAAAAAAAAATTGTAAAATGTGTGCAACGTGTTATTACTAAATAAAGAAAAGAAGCAAAAATAGAATAAGGAATAGAAGGAAAATAATAAGAAGAAATGTTAACTTATTGGAAAACTTGATAAAAAGTTAGAGTTGAAAGTAAGAAGAAAAGGTACAAATGGTAATTTGTTAAAATGTTTTTGTAATCAATGACAAATTTTCATCAATTATTACCCTTCTTTATCCGACTGAATTTTTTGCAGAAACTTTTTTACTGGCGCTTCATCCTTGATGTGAGCCTCTTCGAACTTTTTCATGAAATCATCAGCCGTAGCATGATGAGTTAAAACAGCGCCTTCACCACCAACTACATCCGACATATATTGTCGTGCACGCATAATTACTTCCGACAATTGGAGCTATACATAGAAAAACATATAACTATTTATATAACTGCAGATATATAAGAAATAAAATTATCACTAGTTTATTCTAATCCGAATAATGTTATGGATCTGTTTTGCATATTTTATGGAATTATTATTGAATTATTATTAGACTTATACTATGTATTGGTGTAATAAATACTTTATTTACTTACTCGCTCACTCACTCACTCACTCACTCACTCACTCACTCACTCACTCACTCGCTCATTTGCTTACTTACTTACTTACTTATTTACTTACTTACTTATTTACTTACTTATTTACTTACTAGTTTATTCTACACACATGTATAAAATAGACAAATTCGATTATTGTTCAAAGATTATATTTTATCTGAAATATTATTATATGGAAGCTACTATATTCTTTTTATTGATTATAATATTAGTAGTATATTAGAGTAAGAAAAATTAAAATAAAAAATAAAATATCGTAAAACTATCAGAAATACTTATAGAAATACAAATATTCGCTCGGTCGGTAGCTTAATCAATTAATGTCTAAATAATCATAAAAAGTTATTTTTTAAATTGTTTAATACTTTATTTAAGAATATTTACTTACCAAGAGCTGTGGACGGCCAAGAGCAGTTAATTTAATTGCGGTGAAGCCAACACCCATCGAAGCAGCTGTACAAAGATAAATAGTTAACAATTAAAACAAATGTAAGTATTAGAATTGATAGTAAGAAGATCAATCTTTCAGGAAAGACAGACAAAGGATAAAATAAGGAAGAAGAGACTGGACTTGTTCTTCTTACCAATTTTATTAATCTCAATCACAGTTGAAACTTGAGATTCAAGAATATTCAGACTCAGGGCTTTCGTTTGACCCTGTAAAACGTTAAACGTTATTTTCTTTAACTAAACTTCAACGTTTAGACTAAAATAAGAGGAAAAAACAGAATGATAATTTCTTAATATGTGTGGAATATATAATGTTTGAAATATTTTTTAAAAGTAACATATTAAAAAGAATATCGTACTTTAATCTAAATCACTGTTTCCCAACGTGAACATCACAGGGGTGAAAAAATTTTAAATATTTTGGAGCAACTAAAGGATTATGTTGCATTCGTCATCTTCATCGCCGATGCAGTACAAAAATCATCATTGTTTCTTTTGCTAGCAGAAGCAGGCATTTTTTTTATGTAACATTTTTACATGTTGTTAGTTTTCTGATTAGCCAAAAATTGTGCTAATAACAGCGTTCAACGATCAGTCAGCGTTCCAATCGCTACTATAGTCTCCTTATAGCGTTTCTGGTGCTAATTACGAATCCGCAAATCGCAAGTTTTTCGTCAGCACGTCTAGCTTTAGAGAAATCCAATTTTGATAAAAATTCGTATTTTCTAAATTTAAACAAATTATATTATAAAAGCGTAACTATAAAAGACATTCAATTCCTGTTTACATATGTAGACTTTCCTGAATACTCTGATATTTGTTTCGTTGTTGTTTCATATTGTTTTCCCTTTGCAGAAACGTCGGAAAATACGAGTTTTCGCTATTAATAATCAAAGGAAAGGAAATTCGATCCTGAAAGGATTAAATAATTTTATATATTGGAAAAATATAGGAGAGTTATTTCCTAAATGATCAATTTGCAATTTAAAAAGAAAGAAACAGAAATGACGTGAATTTATGCATTTTCTATTTTAGCATGCAAATAATCCAACTATCTCTGTTTAAAGGGAAACTTCGCTATTCGGATAAATAGAAAATCTTTCGAGCGAAACAAAACACCGTTATGTCACGTTGTTTGGTTGCATGGCTGAATAAAAGATTCTCTAGACATCTTTATTTATAGGTGGAATTCGTTTTCAAGGTCTTATCTTCTTGCAGAATTTCTGAATTCCGTCGCTAAAAATTCTCCAGGGTATAACACTAAATTCTGAATAATTTCGTCGATCTAAATTTCCGACGCGAAGCGAAAAATAATGTTGATGTTAATTTATGCAGAATTTCTTTTAAAACGCGTAATCCGCAGCAAAGCGAGGGATTAATTGAAAAATTTATTCAAAGATTTAAAATGTATTTAAAAATGTAAATTGAAAAGTTTACTTAACGATACGTTAATTACGACACCTCTACGACGTGGAATCTCCTTCATTATAAAGGAGTCTAATCGGAAGTACCAATTTTATTTTGCAGTTTACAGTCTCCGTGATAGAGATTGACAACAAAAATGAAATTAAAAATTCCTAAATTAATTAATCTACCTCTAAATTGTTACGGTTCCCAATGGCCCAATAACGCTAGATCTATGATAAAAGTTATACTACATAGTAACGTATTACGTACGCTATTACATAAAGTAGCTTTTAAAAAAGAAACTATTAGAAAGATAAGCAACAACTGTTTACTCAAATAACGCGACAAAACCGACCATGTTTCAATATTCAAGTACTTGCCGTCGATCGGAAGCTTATTTTCAAATTTGAAAAGCCACATCTCGTACGTTCTTATTAGTCGTATCATTTTTCTTTCCCGAATTAACAAACGCGCAACATTCGATACTTTACGTCCAATTCCTTAAACCAAACAGTGATTCACGAATTCCCGATAAGCTGGAGAATTTATAGCGCGAGTTAATTTGAGCGATCGATCTTGGAAAATCGGAAACACGTGTCAGGAAAATTGAAAAAAATGTCGCTTTGGATGAATAATCGTTTAGATAGCTATTTCTGGTTCTAGATTTCTTTCGCGAGTTTAGACGAGATGCGTACCCATATAGCGTCGGTTATGCAATATTACGGACGAAGATATCTTGCATCGCAGTATCGTTTACGCGATGCTATAGATGAAATATTTTATTTCCATTCTCCGGCATTTACATACCATCGAATGTTACTCATCGGTTGCTTTGGGCAACATATTCTGCGTCTTTTTTGATTCCTAGGTTCTTAGTTCCTACAGTTACGCTCGTAGTTGCCCATAGTTTATTTACAAAAACATAGCGAATTCTTTTTCTTTTTACCATTCGTGGTGCTTTCACATCAACGAATCAACGACGAAATCTTATTCTCGTTCCGAAACGAAACGCGACGAGACAGATATTCTCTTCCTGCTCGTGCGAGACATTGCGCATTCTAATAAATAAACGCGAGATATCTCGCGCACAGCATCGCATAAGCGACGTTTTTCATATCGCGACGCGAGTTATTTTTCTCATAACGAGTGCTTCGGAACGTCGAAGTTTAACTATCGCGAACTATGAGCACGAGAAAATGTTATCCGATTCTTTATTAAAATCACAAAAAAAAATATACACCTTGATCTGCTATCGATACTTTATTATATTTGATATCGGTACGAAAGGATAGCGCATCACGATACAACTAAAGAATGATAATAAGGAAGAAAGCCACGTCGAACTATCGGAAATAACAGAGTTTTTCGAAGAGCGATATAAAAGTGGAAGAGTAAGAAAGTAAGAAGAGTAAGAGTAAGAGTAGAAGAGAAAGAAAGGAACAAAGTAGTAGAAGTAAATAATCGATTCTACGTATGTATTTCGTTCACGATGTTGCATAAACGGCACAGATGTAGCGAGACACGTAGCTCATTGAAAATTGCGAAAGAGTTACAAGTTTTTTATTTTGATAACCCACTCACCGGCTACAGACTCGAGGCATCTGATAAATATATCCATGTTTCGTTCACAACTAGCTTCGTTAAGGTAGAAGTACGTTCTTGCCGAGGATACTTTGTATCGACGATCCGCGAATGGTTTTGCGACGTGGTACTTTTTCAATGGACCTTCCCTTTTCTCGTCCCCAGCTTCTGACACGGAACCTCTGTAAATTAAGATCGTTTATGTTATACCATATATTTAATTTTTATTTGTAATCGAGAAACTTCCCGAGAAAAGAGCTTAGCCCGGCATGGCGAACCTGTGACACGCGTCCCGAGTAGCGCGAACGAAAATTGTGCCGACGCGTCAACGATTTTCAGATAATATTTATTATTTTATACGCTTGTAAATTACTCAAAATTCTGTCTTAATCGTTACGGTACGTACGAAATAAATTTTATTTTACGGTATAGGCAGCGCAACGACACAAGGCTGCTGAAAATCGCGACTGATCTTAAGATCATCCAGCTTATTACGAGTGTATGTCACGTGTGACATCGAGTTACAGGTTCGTCTTTATAAAATTCGATATTGATTTTTAAACTTGTTTTTAAGCTCGATACAATTTTTCCACGATTAATTTTCTATTAATCTCGTTTAGCAGGTCGTTAGCAGCTCATAAACAGCGTCGAGTGTATTTTTTATTCAAATAGTGGAATTATCGTGAAATGTTTACGTACTTTGCAAATACGAAAAGAAGAAAGTTCTTCAAGAGCCGTTATAATTATTAATTCGAACGTAGGTGATATTAAAGAAAATTGTAATTAAAACTTCCGACGCAATTTACTCCATTCACCAGTTTGTCTTTTTTTTTCTCTCTCTCTTTCAGAGAACTTTCTCAATTTTTCTAACGAGTTCCTATCGAGAATTTTTCCGTGAAGTTTTCATTTTCAATTTTCCTAATAAAATTTCGTTTACAACTTTCGCGTTGAACTTTCATTTATCGCTGCTTTTCTTAAAGTGTTTCTCGTTCGTATTTCTCCGAGAAAATGAGTTTCCTAGGAATTTCTTCAAGTTTTAGCTACGTATTAAGGATACCACGTATACCCGTATATGCGTAGCTAAAATTGAAGGAGACCTGCAGTACCGAAGTCGTCGAGATATCGATCCTCCAAGTATGTATTCTTATTTAACACGCAATTTCCATATTTTACTAGAGCGAACATTTTCTTAGTAATTATTCAAAAAATTATTATTTCACGGCGTGAAACTTTATTAGAAATCTTATATTAAAAAATGGCGAGGTTTGGTGGTTCCGCGTTTTTGAGGTAGAGAAGTACAAAGTATATAATTCGATGAAATTCTAGACGAACGCAAGGCATGGATGTGCACAGATTTATAACACTGCGATGCGTACCTACGTAAGGGGCGGAGCTAGCGTGTTTGATTTTTCGAAAATGTGATACGGGGCAAAAGATTTATTATTATCGATACGTACTGTATTTCACGTCGTTCTGCTTCCTCTTGAGAAATATCCTCTTCGACGGAATAATCAAGAATGGGCTTTACACCAAATTGCCGTAACCTATCCAGGACAGGTGTGATCTGCACCTCGTCTTCGCCAGCGACAAAGTGACCGTAAAATGTAGCCTTCATGAGCTTGGTGAAAAGTTTCTCGCCAAGTACTTGCTTGGTTAATTTCATTAGCTGAAACGAAATTTAACACGTGCATTAACAAAGATATTAATAAAATAGCGATAAAGTTTCGGACTTTGATTGATTCGTGTAATTGAAAATCTATGCACAATTTTTAACTCCGCCTCGAAGATCGATCGTAACACTGTCCTTAGCAATAAGTTGTTGACAAAGCGTTATTTGTGCAAATAGAACGTAAGCAGAAATTTATTTCTACCGAATATTATAAACTTTGGATTTTTTATTTATTTTTCTACGTTACGAGCATTCCATCGAGTCTACAAAAGTTCGCCGAAATATTTCAAGTAACCAACAGCTGCCTTCTACGGACAATTACGTCCCAGATGGTTAGAAAGCTGTAGAGAATATTTCTTGGAAATTAGTATGTCCTCGAGACACAACGCGCTTTATGGCTTTATTATTTGCGAACCTGGTCGAACCATTGGGACATTTGTTCGAGTTAGCTGACCGAAAGTCCCAAACTCATTGAAGGTGAACGTAATCTTTTACTCGACGAAAGTGGAAAGCAATTTTACCTTCATACTATTGTATACGTAGCATTTGACCAGTTCTTTTTTCTATTTTATGGAGACATCTGGTCTGTACTAATACTTTTGCACGTTATTGTACGGCGTGTAGCATTTACTTTGCAAGCTCTTGATTTAATATTTTATGGATGGAACGATCGATTCGTGTAACGGAGAATTTTTATAGAAATATCAAAAAACAGAGAGAATTGAAATTGGATTTTACAAACGAATCGCTAGATATGTGAAAAAGATTATAAAATATGGTAAATTTAATTAAACCGAAAAACAGAAATACTTTCTGTCAGGTTTTTATTTGCTTAAAAAAAAAAATGCCTGCTGATCCGGTTTGCCATATGAAATAGCAGAATTGCGAAAGCAAATATACCAAAAAAGATTTGAAATACGAGATAGAGAGTGTAAAGATAAATTTAATAATTCGAATCGTCCTTCGAAGGAAACAAGATCGTGGAACAGTAGCAAAGTTGTTCATTATGAAATTTTATAGAATTTATACTTTTTTAAGACTTTCGTTTAATTTTCATATTAAAAAGAATAAAAAATGTAACGGTATTGAAATTGATGAGATCGTGGCTATTCTCAATATTTGCATACCACCGTCTATTTATTTTTTCGATATCTAAAGAATTGCAACAAGTATATATACGCTACGAGTACAAAAGTATATATACACTATGAATACAGTAGTATATATACTATTTATACGAGACATCTGTCGAAGTTTACAATTAATAAATCGGAATATTTCCGCTACAGCTATGACGCCATATATCACTCATACGCATTTGCATAAATGAATTGTTAATGCGCGATGACGTCTAATGATTTACATCTATGACTCATGTTATTGCCAATTCTCGATTGTCAGAGGTAAATGCATTTCATTCACTACGATAAAACAATCGCATAGGCGTGAATTCTTCGTTGTGAAATATCTACTTTAATCTATGTACGTATGTATATGGTTATTTATAGTACAACGTCTGTAAAGTTTATAGCAATTGTGTTATAATCGTCAGCGTACGTCTTTCTTTCACGCGAAAAATAGATCGAATCGAGAAATCAGATTTTACTCGCTTTCACTGTAAATTAATTAATAATTAAATATAATTATCAACCTTTCTATTACATGTAACTAACTATTAATCTCTAGAAATTGTTTAATCTTTAAATATCGTATATTTAAATTATTACTCCGCTAAATAACTATTGAAATATCAAATGAAATAATACAAGTTACCATTACAAAATATGATTTACACATACTTTAAATTCCAATCTATGCCACAGGAAATATCTATTAATAAAGTGCGTATTCGTCACACATTGCTGTACGAGTTTCGCAGGGGAAGTACAACTTCGCAAAATGGTAAAAGATATTTGTGAAGTATTTGGACGAGATACTGTGAAGATTCGTATATGTTGAAAATTGATTAAAAAGATTTCGATCGGCAGATCTTCGCTTATACGATTCACCACGTTCTGGGCGACCAAAAGCATAATTCGATGGTAACAATTGACGTAAATCGTCGAATTACCAGTAGGGCACTTGCATCGTAGCTTAATGTTTCTCAAACGTGTATAATGGAAACCCTCCATCGTCTTGGAATAACTGGAAAACTTGACAATACAGTGGAACGTTGTAGAATAAAAACGTACAAACTTTACGTTCAACCTATTATGTACACAGAGACACACCTGAAATGTATACTAAAAATTCAAATACACGCCTCATTGCCAGCAATCTTAAAATTCCAGTGTAAAAGAAGGATATAATTTACGTGTCTTATGCAAGTTCTGTGAAACACAGATAGCCAAGGATCGACTGAGGTCTAAACGAGATTCTTTGGGTTAAAGCACCTGAGTAATAGTAGTTTAATTTACTATTTCCTCCCGTAGCGTAACGAAACTTCCGCTTATCATTACCGATTAATCAAATATACCTTACGAACTTAGCCAGATACAGCTAGGGTTCAAATAAATAATATTTATTTTGCATAAAAAAAATGTTAAATTTTCCATTTTGTCGACTACTTTCTAATTCCTTTTTAATGCGAATAATCGGCATTTTACACGAATTTATTAGCTACCCTCTGCTATTAAATTTTACATTTATCAACTTTCTTTATTCGCCAGCTTAAACTTTTTATATAAGAAACGGTGGAAAATGTTAAAAAGCGAATTCTTGTAAACGAGCACAATGGCTGGCAATCCAAGTACTTGGCACAGAAATTCTAGGGCATCATCGAACAATGATCTACTGGGATCTCTGAATAACCTTCTATGGAATCAAAGGTTTTAAGGGTTTAGAATCTTAGAGATTTAAGCATGTATTATCGATCTTTTTCATGGATACTACACTTTTATGTCAGCGTTCTTTACTTGGCTTATTCCTAAATGTAAAATTTCAGTCGAATCTACGCGCTATACATTAATACACCATCGTGTAAGGAAAATTGATTTTTCGCGTATTTCCCCTTAAAATTATTGAAAATTATCGACTACACAGGAAGGGGTGGGCTTTAGGAGTTTGGATCGGGGTCTGACAGCCTCCATAATATTGTTTGTAGATTGTCGAAGAATATTCAAGTTAGAACTAGCGAGGGTAGTTCCTCTTTCTTAATCCGTTTATTAAATGAAATTTAAAAAAGAAAAATGCGCTTTACTTGTAGTAAACAAAGTTTGAATCATTATTATTACTCTATCTGCTGGTAGAGAGTTGCAAGTTTAATTTATTAAAATTGTGCTTCGAACAATCTAACTGCGCAAATGATTGTATTGATCCGATAATAATTAATTACGTATTAATTCGATAAACGTTTATTGTGCCTGTAGCAACAATAAAATGCAACATAGTAATTTGCAGTTAGATTAGCCCGTTTCGAACTGCCAATTATGAATGTTTCAAAGATCGAGCGATATCAATTGCATTATAATTAATTGTGATTGCACAATGACCTAACGAAGATTAACGCCTTTAAATATATCCTAAGAAAAACACATACACGGTGTTTCAGCTAACTTGATCATCCTGGACAACTTTTAACGTAGATATACTTTAGGTGAAAAAAATTGTTATACAAAAGTCGCTTGGATTGAAAGGGTACCTCATGTGACGCGTGTCTTTTTTTTTACATTTTGGAGGTTTCAAGGTCAACTTCGTTATCTCAAACGTAATGCTGCATCTTTTATGCGAAGACATGGAAGGGTCTTGAATTCCGAGTAAAAAGATATTGACCTTCATTAGTCCTAAATAATTAACTTAACGTTTAACGACTAATTTCGCTTTGTCAATTGCAAATTTACTTTGTGTAACGTCAAGTCGAAGATTCGAAAGCAATCAGGTATTTCCGTGAAACAACGGTGTTTAAATGCTGCCCTGTACATTACCATGTACAACAAGCAAATGCTGAATAAACAATTTCCCAATCGACGGATTGGTCGTGGTTAAGAATTTCTGTGGCTACCACGTTCACCAGATCTAAAGCTGCTAGACTACTTTCTGTGAGGGACATTAACCCTTTCGCTACCGCTGTTTGTGGAAAAAGTCGCGGTTCACAGCCCGAGTTTCAAATTTTCAACGTGTTACATAATATGACGCATATACGTATTCTTACGTATATATCATAATAAAAAGCGATGAACGGCTTTTAGAATGCGTCATAATGTGACGCTGGATTTGTGGAAAACAATCAGTGCGTCGTCGCATTGTGTGACGCATCGTGTTAGCGAAATGACTGAAAAACATAGCGTAACGTGAACCAACAACTTCAAGGAATACGAAAGAACGAATTCGCGAAACACTTACGCTCAGTGTAGAAACAATTCAGTTTCATCGTCGGTTAATAGATTGCAACATTGTATTAACGTCAATGGAAGATGTATACCATTTCGATCACCTACGATGTACGACACTACGGCAGTGAATGAAGATAGACGAGCGTGATGAAGAAAAATTTGTACCAACTATATTACGGAAATCTTTGATGATATTGAAACTCCAACTTGATATTACATAAAGTAAATTTTCAAGAAGCAATATATATATTTCTTTTTTTTTTCATATAAAAGATACAGCATTTCGTTTAAAATAACATTGAATCTTTTAAAACGCATCCAGCTCATGTATGAAAAAGAATATATGCGCCAGGTAATGTGCCCTTTCAAGTCAAGCAACTTTTGTATCCAACATTTTTTCATACAACGTATACTCTATAAAAAATTATTATCGCTGTTACAACATTCTTTCACAAATCTAACGTCAACTATAAATCACTTATATAATAAATTAATTTATAGGCAGAAGATGTGAAAATTTACGTATTAAAATTAGTAACGAAATAAAATTCCCTTTTCAACCGGAGACAATGATTTTTTAAATATCGTTGGCCTTTAATATAACAGAATAGGCGTCGAAAGTACATTTTACTCTCTTATGTTTAATGCGAGTCTTTTTTAAGTTGTATAAAATTTAATTGGAAAATTCTCAGATTTAGATTCCTTTTGTTGGAAAGGAATGCGTGTTAAAATTTCGTTTAAAAATTTAAGGATTTAACTTTTTAAAATTTAAATAATTAAACATAATAATTTAACACGTGCACTTACAAAATTTAATTTAAGAGTGCAATCATGAAGCAATCAATCCTGAGCAACTATACTAAAGGTCATATGACAGTAACCCAATTTAACCTATTAAAGACCAACATTGCACGATTTTTTTTTTCACGATTTTCAATAACATCTTACTTATGCAACTTTTACACATTGCTTAACTCTTTGATTTTTTATTTATAAAACTGTTCAATTCGATAATATTTTAACAAAAACTCTTAGTTTTGGAGTCCCACATATAAGAGGCATATTTCTCTTGATGGTAACCAAAATATCTTGGATTTTGATTTTCGATTAACAAAGTTCGATTTAAGTTACGAAAAAATTAAGAATCACTGTTATATTATATTACAATGGTGACTAGACTGCGAGTTTCTATGCATTTATGAGAATTTCGAGGATACAAAAATATACAGAATGAACATAGCCTGCAAAAGTACATAAAGTATCTAGAGTAGATTACTATAATAAATATACAGAACAGATTATAATATTTCGTAGACGAAACAGATCTCAGCTTGTCTTTCATTTCTTTAATTACACGTAAAAATATGAATTTGCGTATATACCCACAATCTGGTGATAAATATCAAGTATTAGTAACCACTTATCAAATAGATTATCGTTAGATTAATAACAAATAAAATTAATCGTACGAGACGAACATGCCAATCGTGCATCAAATATGTAATACTCTTGTCCACGTGCCAAAGCGTATAAAATATGCAGAATAAAAATAGCCTTCAAGACCTATGAATGATATAGCTGATTGAGTAATCGAAGTATTCGAAAATCGGGTCGTACGAAACTTGTTCCATTCAACTGATTGGAATATTTGATGATTTGAGCAATACTTTAGATATTTCGATTATCCGATGGATAATACCACAATCGATACATTCAACACGCACGCACGCACGTACGCACGCACGTACGCACGCACACATTAACATAGAAAGCATTTTTATATCTGCTTCGTCATTCCTATCTTCTTGTATCTTATTAAAGTATTTTCTTTTTAAATTTTCTCAAAGTTGTTTAAAAATTTCTAAATTACCATGATAAAAGATTATAACATATGATAGATGTAAAAGATAATGACACGACAATGTATTTTACTATTTTAAAGAAATAGTTTATCGAAAATGAATACGTTTGATTTATATGAAAACTTTAAGTATTTCATTAATAAAATATTAATAATATCAAGTATTTAAGCAACATTTTATTAGAATAATTTGACTATCTTTGTATCTGTTTAAGTTACAAAAAAAATGGTTGTTCTTGTTACTTAAGAAACGTAACAATTACCTAATTATTCTAATTAGAAAGGCGATTAATTTCGTAATTTGTAGTTAGAATGCAATTGATCTTTCAAGCTAGTTACTAATGTTTTATTCAGCATGCGATAGGGTTATCGCCTCCTTCGCAACAGTAATAAAACATAAAGATATTATGTCACATTCTGGAAGACTTATTAGATATACAATTAACACGAATTTATAAATCTCATCAAATCAAATATAAATTTGAAAAGAAGGTTAAGAAGTATACCTGTGTGCTTTTACAGACTACGCTTCGTTTGACAGCATCGCTCCTTCTTCAACTTTCTTTCCATAATCCGAATAAGCCAGTTATGTGTCGTTAAAATTTGGTACTTTTAGTATCAATTTAGTCTTATACATTGCAGATTGGCCGTTAAAGCGTTAGTCTTTGTTGATGCTATGAACGTTATACAGCTGGGCTATATAATTTTTGGCCACCTTCCGGCAATTGTACCCATATGCAAAATGATATTTGCCAAATCGATTCGTATATTAGCCATAACTTTTGAACCAATGCGTCCGCAGACTGCTATATTCCGTCTTTATTCGTCGAATACTATCGGAAGATGCAAGGATGGTTCGAAAAAAAAAAAGTAATGCCCCAAAACGAAGGTAAACCGCCAACTTTAACGACGCATAGCTTTTGAACCAATGGATTTCGACTAATTTTCAGATTATACAAAAAAAATGTTCTTAAAAAAGCGATGCTTTCAAACTTGAAAAGGTTAAACCCTTTATACATTTCCTGGACCCTAGATCCGTCACTGGCGCGACAACACTGTTAATACGCATAAAATACGGACATTGTTCTCCCACGTGTATATATAGCCAATTTTATGCATTCGTTGCGCGCTGATTTAAATCTAAACACGCCACGCCGAAGATTTCACATTAGGTTTATTCACCGGTTGAATTCCTCATTATGAAAATCTCTCATTATGAATCATTATTCTCAATGAAGGCGAGAATCGCTCGTAAGAAATACAATAGCGACG
Source organism: Bombus waltoni (assembly GCA_014737395.1). NCBI lineage: Eukaryota > Metazoa > Arthropoda > Insecta > Hymenoptera > Apidae > Bombus > Bombus waltoni. Next base: position 3,253,132 of record JACXII010000055.1, read on the forward strand.
AAACGAAATACGAAAATAAATTCCTATAAATATATTGATATATTGATACAAAGAATTTTGAATAGAAAAATATATTAAATATTCCAATGATTATTTCTAATTCACAGGATTTTTCTGCACTTGTAAGAGAGCCGAAATTGCAGAAAGTAGAGAGAAAGAAGAAAAGTATATAGCACTCGTTATAGTATTCAGTAGATGAAATAAATTTCTACTTTGATCGTATTTGAGAATTCGCAGTCTAACACATCGGTGATATTAATGAAAATTGTAGAATCAAACCAAGACGAAAAATTCCGCCATTCGTAATGATTACCGTTAATAAAGATTACTATCAACTAGACTACGGATCCTTGTACATTTATGGGAGATTTGAAGATGCAGACAAGCGTAATCCAAAGTACATATCTCACTCAACTGACATTTATAGCGCAGGTGCAGTCTACGTTTGAAGTGGACGATACGTAACTTTCGAACGGTGTGTGTCTGGTATGCAATGCGATGTTCATAAGCCATTGATTAGGGGAGTATGTAATATGGCGACTGCGTGAACTGTGATGTAGCAATTCTGCCAGGATCAATACGGTTTTGGCGAAAAAGCTCGTCCTTAACTCCGCTGGTCGATAACTGTTATCATTCTTGCTTAACAAGCAGAACACGACATTTTAACTTTGAAAGCAAACACCGAAGGGCTTAAGTACTTTATTTATAGGATCTTTCATAGGAGACCACGCCTATGTTCACACACACGCGTACATACACGTGTGAAATGATTTACGGCAATTAAAATGCAAAATGTTCTTATTCTAATTCCATATTAAAAAAGAGAAATCATTTATACAATTTTACGTATATCACGTGTGTATACTTTCTTTGATGCTTGGAATTAGGTGCAAGTAACAGCAAATGTGCACGTAATTGCAAATGTACACAAATGTGCATGAATGTACGAATGGAAAAAGAATCTTCTTCGCAGAAATTTGCGAATAAAAGTAATTTTGTTTATTATCGCTCTTTAAAATCTAAGGAAATATACGGAAATTAGACGTGCTTAAATCCCAAGGAAAATTAAAAGAAATAGCAGTTGTAATTGTCTACCGGGCGTTTAATTGCTTCTGAGTGACTCGAGGGATACGAATTTTCATTTGAGAAAATATCGAAATGGTAAAAATTCTGAACAAAATGTTTTGAAAGCTGCGTTGCTCGCCCCGTCGGATTTTATATTTTAGATTTTCCTATTTTATCTGCGAGAACAACAGAGGAACCTCAGCTAGCGATCCCAAAATATTCGACGGTGTAGAACACCTTCCAAAATTAGATTTAATTCTGCGACCTCCTCTTACAAAGATATGAAATAAAGCGCGAACTGAAACTAGAAAATTGAGATATGTAAAGATAAATTTCGGTGCAAATTTTGCAGATAAAAATATAGATCAACGAAAGGATAGATACGTATTTGAAGAATAACGATTAAACCTAATGCATTTGTTCGACAAACTTCGATGATTAATAAAAATAAATTTAAGACATTTATTTCATATTATATATTACCGATAGGTAATATAGAAAATTGTTAATTCAATGACGATGCTTATTTTTATGTTACAGTTAAATTATGGTATATGAATTTATGTTAACAGAATAGGAAACATTGGAATTTTAAAACGTAAATATATTTCGTGTAGCGATTGTTGACAAAAGAATTAATAAAAAATTATCCTTCCATACTTCCATTATTTTTAACGTTATCCTTTTTCAAAGGGAGGAAGCTAATTAAGAAGCAATTAAATAATAACCAATTAAACAGATATTGAATAAAATTCGTACAATTCAACTGAATAACAAGAGACGTAATTACTCATGGACTGAGAATAAAACAGTCAATGGTTGTGATGCAAACAAAAAGGGTTGAACGTAATTGCAATGGCGTTTCCACATCGATCTGATCTCGCTAGGTTTCACGGGATAATTCGCCGCTGAAATCGTAGGAATCAGGCATCGGAGAGGAATTTCCCAATCGATGAATAAATCAGAAAATACTCCATTGCACGTTATTTCCTTCAATCATAATTGTTTCAAATCTTCTATTGCAAATAATTACGTATCAGCTACCGGCCCCTTGTATTATTTCAGAATATGAAAATAACTATTTAATAAACGCTTTCTGCCATGTAATATACACGTATCGTTTTAGTTAATCGTTTTACTCTTATACTTGACACTGAATGATATTTTTTCATAAATGGCATCAATTTTCAATATAATATTAATTCAATATATTAATATTATATATTATATAATATTAATATTAATTCAATATAAATTCAATATAACGTATCGTTTTAGTTAATTGTTTTACTCTTATACTTGACACTGAATGATATTTTTTCATAAATGGTATCAATTTTCAATATTTTCATTATCAACGATTCAGACACTATGATTGGGATTAGGGATACCAACATGAAACGAGCAGCAAAATACATGAGTTAATGTTTTGTTTATGTAACACCGATAAGAAAGTTTTACCAAGATTATTAGAGTTTACCAACGTTATATATACTCACTGATAAGTACACAATATCTAGTCACTCAAAGTACCAAGAGCAGGGACGTTTCTCGAGTGGCACACTTCATAAATTCGACGATTACATATATGCAATTATGAATTTCCTACGTGATTTCATAACGTTACGGTCATTCCTATTTTTACACATTATTTTCATTTAATACGGCGTGGGAAAGACGTTCTAACGCTCTCGGAAAATTCGAAGATTTCAAAAGTAAGAGACTCGAGAATCTGTAAGTTTGTCGATTTGAAAGCACGAAAATTCCAAAGTTTCAAAGATAGAAAGTCTTGGAAATGTTGAAACTCGTAGATTTAAAAAATTCCAAGCACGTTGAACGTATCGAACTTGAGCCTGCAACGAGATGAAGGGGAGTCGCTTACGTAGCCGGGATAATATCAGTTTACCCCGGCTGAATTGTTCGTACGATCTAATGTTGTTATTTAGACTGGTAGCCAAAGAATTAGACGCGGTAATGCCGAGAGCGCCAGAAAGTTGATTATCGAATCGACGCCGACGCACGATTAACACCGGTGGCCACAGGAAAATAGCTTTCACAAAAAAGTGACCGCCAAATAAAAATTAAAAAAGATTCGTCATCGATAGCCTATGAACTTTTTCATTGATTTTTAAGTACGACATGATCGTCCATGTACCGTAGTAAAGTTGATCGGAACTTCGGTAACCGATCTCGACGAGTTTCCTCGTACGACTCCTCTTCGACCGAACCCGTGCAGCTCTTAACATTTTATTCCCAAAAATAAGATAGAAAGGAGTAACAGGGATAGAGGAAATTATATATTACGCGGTTCTTCGGGATTCTTGTTTCGCGATGGTTTCGAACCTTCCAAGCCGAAATATCACGCACGAAATATCACTAAAGAAATAAAATAGACAAGCTGCAAGATGGTATCGCGCAGGGGGTAACCATCCACGTGTTATTTTGCAACAAAGTTATAAAAATGTACCAAATGTCCCGTTGGACAAATTTTAAAACGCAGAGTAAAATAAAAAAAAAAAGAAAAACGCACGAAATCGATTTAAAGCGACGAAAGTGAAACATGCTGGATATAAACAAGAAGAAATTGAACACCGTAATTCGTAAAGACGAAATTTTGATCGCAACATTGCGTACGAATATGAATTCTTTATTCATTTTCAGATTCTATAAACTCTACTTATCTTTACGTAAGTTTCGAATCAAATAACAATTCTTATGTATCTCAATAATTCTTTTATCGTTTCTAAAACTGACCTTACATTTTGTAAGTGTTGCGATACTCGTGAACGTATTGGGAATGTATTGGAATATTGCAATCAAGAGCTATAACGAACGGGATATCGAACAGAAGAAGTTGTCGATGAAAATACTCCGGTCGAATGGCAATCAAAAAATTTAACGAACGGAGGATGATATTGGATGTGAAATTTCCGATTTACGAATGGGATATCGAACAGAGATTTCGACGTGTTATCAAAGGAAATAATACGGCGATGACTAATCGAGTGAATTTATCAAGCATGGAAAGTACAAAGATGAAAGGGATCGCAATAATAACAGTTTACAAAATTTTAATTTCTTTTTCTATCATCTGTCGATTAAAGATCGAAACGCATATCGAAAAGTACAAAATCCTGTACAGCATTCGCTCGACAAATTCTCCATTTTATCCAGAAAGATATAGCGACAAAGTTCGTGCTAATTATAAGAGAAAAAACACGCATATCACTTCGTTTCATTCAGATCCGTGACACGCATTCTCGGAACGACCCATTAATTTACGGTAATTCAAACTGTTCCACGAATCCAGAGCTTAGATGGCAGCTTCCATTTCATGATACGGATTAATTAGAATCTCGGGTGCAGCTCTCGTCGGTAATCGTTTTCGACGCGACTAAACGAACGAACGAAGTTTGATTTCAGGTGTCGTTGAAACACTCGAACAGAAGTCTTTAATGCCACTTGCTATATGGCTTGTCGTATTCCCACGATCCTTAAACTTATTTCGAGTACCCATCCGATCTATCGAGTGAACTAATTCTATTTCTTCTTTCAAAATTTCCCATGTTTTCTCAGTGCGAAATTATAGGTATATGATTATATTATATAACTAATGTAATAGGGTGGCATCGATACAAAGTGCGGAAGGCCGCTTCACGGGTAATCGACCATCGATAATATTCTCGTTACATCGTTAAATCGTTAAATAAATAAGAAAATAAAGAACGACGAGGTATTTTAGAAATCGCAGTCACAAAACCATTAGAACTCGCTAGTCCACGATATAGTATGAAAGAGGGATTTATTCATGGCACCCTTAATTGTCTTTGCTTTCTCTTTCTAAAACCCAAAGCGACGAAGGCCAGGTAACCGCTCCGAGCAATTACAGTCTCAAATTTCAAAGAGAACAAGTCTCCCATCAGGCCTTTACCGGAGCAAAAGCGACCCCAGTTTATGTTTTAATACGCTAATTCCTAGTACAGGCTTCAGAACTGCTACCATAACTGTTATACGAATTATCCTTCTAACATCATTTATAAGAAGAAAATTCTTCATTCTCTAAGCAAGACAATGTACGCAAGTCAAGAGTAGTTCTGCACTCGTGAATCGATTTAGTAGAATAATATCTATTAGCATCGATGTCTATTATATTTTTTTCAGAGAAGTTGGCACTCAACCCGAAATACAGAGAACTGTATCACGGTTAATTAACCAACGATAATGTTCTTGTTAAAGCGCACGCAAACGCACTATGTAGCATGTATTTGATATAAACTCGTTATCGTGTACTCGCGTTTTCATTGAAGGATGGATCAATTAATCACATAACGTAAGTACTTTGGTACATTGTAACGCTATCACGCATATTCGCAATTGACAAAGATAGTCGCATACTGCACGGGTCTGCTATGAAGACTGTTAAGTTTAAATGGTTTGCTCCAAATGTTTCAATCGTAGGTTCTCTTTGAAATTTTCTCTCGTGATAGGGTGTACCGTCATTTTGTAAAGTAATATTGAAACGAATGGCAAGTAATATAGCGTTAATTAATAAAGTATTATTAGCAGACTTTATAAAAAGTGGATTTATTACGCATTTGATATGAAACGTATTTTATTATGAATTTTATATAGAACGATTTTTATTGTAATGTAACTTTTAATTAAAAATAACGAAACTTTTTTACGTAACTGCCACAAATTTCTTATTTGTATTTGTATTGTATTTTGTATTGTAATTTCATTATTTGTATCTTTCTTTGATTACCATTTTCATTTTTATGTCGTGATAAATAACGACGAAAAATGGAATATTCTACTTAATCTCTTTCTAATTTACCACACTATTGTTGATTAGACATTCCATGGTAGATATCAAGCTTAATGTTTGTCATTAATCACGATAGTTTTCTATCGTGATACATTTGATGCATTGTCCGCTTTATAGGGGCTATGATAAGAGAGATTTCTCTACACAGATCGCTAAACAAGTAATCGACTCGACTCGATTTCGTATTTTCATATTCATTCATCAATCGTCTCGTATAATATTCGTATTTAAAGACACTCGTAATACAGCAAACTAAATATCGTGCTAATTTATTTTATGAAAAATAACAAGCATTTAAGCACTTTAAAAAGATTATAAGACATACAAATATACGTATGCAAATTATTCGCAAAGGTTTCTGCAGGATGAGTCACGCATATAAAACAAATAATTCTTGTTTTTCGAATAATTGGTATGTACGTACGTACATATATGTATACATGCATTTATATCGCAATACATATTTCACAATTCTACTTTTTCATTGTAAACATGTTTCAACGATTCATATCACTGCACAACAGACATTATGAAAAACGATCTATGGAACATTTTTTTCGTATATCTTTTTCAACGTGCTTTTTTATCTGTAAAATAACAAGCCAATTTTGTATTATCTTTATAAAGCTTAAAAATTACGGAAACTTAATTTCGCTCAAAAGTTTTCTAATAATAGTAATACTATTAAAAGTATTATTTTTAACAGAGAAATATATAAAAATTGTAAGAAGTAAAAATTGAAATTTGTATACGGGGTGCCAAATTTGAAGCCACAGCTCGTTTCAAAAAATGTTTCAAATCAAACAATTTCGAAAGGGCCGATTTTATTATAATGGTCACGAATCGTCTCTAGATGAACGTGCTTCCGAGATTTCGAGATGAGCTTTGTTTTCGTATACGAAATACATGTAACATATTTGATGGTTCAAGTTGATGTTCCAAGGTCGTTCAAAGTCATTTATTGGCGTTCAAAACTTTGTTGAACATCTTCAAGATTTGATTTACCGGAGGGTCGCGTCGATTCGGGTGCAAACATAAATCAAAGTCGCGTATAATTTGTCGTTATTCCAATTTCTTTTTCTTTATTCTTATCTAGAATTCGTTACTAGAAAAATATTATTATTATAAATATATATATATATATATACTATTAAATATATACTATTACAAATAGTATTACGTGTGCTTCCTTTCGATAACTATTTAATTTACGAAGGCTCATCATATGTACGCCCGACAAAATTGTCGATAAAATTTCAGTATACTGCCTGCTCAAGTACTCTTTCTTAAGAAAATAATATTTAAATAGTGTGCAAACTTTGCAACCGTTCTATTGTAGAATATTTAGAATTGTTAGTTTAGTCGATACGCTATTGATATTCAGTCAATATACCTAATAATCTTTCCGTAGTAAGTAGTTTCCAAGGTTCTGTTTGTAAGTATGCTCAATTTCTGTTTGAAAGCGTAAGCTCCTACGAACACAGCTATGTAATTAGTAATATAATCAGCAGTAGCTAATCACCATTCTTAGTAATTCGACCACGATATGTACTATCTCTCAATAATAAGAATCGTACTGAAATATGTTATTAAGAATATATAAATAATATAAGTAATATATTAACAGTAGATTATCTTTGTTTATATTTTTTATCTCAGAATAATAATAAAAATAATAATGATAGTTGCCTATTGGAATGATACAACGTTAATGAATAACGATAAACAAACGATATTTTTTTTATTTACGTAACATCACTTCCTTGCTTAATCTCTTTCTAGTAAGAAAAGTCATTTAGTTTAAGTAAAAAATAAAATAACACGCGTGTTATTTTATTAACATAAAAAGAAATATTAAGGCAATTAAGACATACGTGTTTCACAGGAGCTCTAAAAAATGTTCATAATTTAAAAAATGAAATTTGTCGCGCTATCTTTATCATGCTACCGTGAATACTATTGTCCTTTTAATATAATTATTACAATAATATAATAAAATTCATACGACGCATCAAATTTCTGTTCATCGCCAAAAAAATCCGGCTTCTATCCTACGATTATGCAACAATCTATACACTTGTACACTTGTAAATACATAGTAAATCTTATTAATGAAAACGATAAGAATCCTGATCTGATACACATAAGTAGACACATGTCGTAGAACCATTCTAACCTAAATCATCAATAGAAGTTAGTCTTATGTAATATGTTCATCCAATATAAAAAAAGAAAGACAGTCTCTAAAATGATACACCGTGTAAATACCACGCTCTGTCGTGATAAATATCGTACCTCTATTATCTAATATTAAAGATATACAGAAGCAGGAAAATAATCTCGAATATAGGCCAAGTTTACAAGTTCTTTTCAAACTGCCACCTTCCGTAAATTATAAACTATAAATTCTTTCGTATTAGCGAATCAATATCCACGGTTCGAGCGATCAAGTATCGAAATTTCCAAATCTTTTAGATTCTTAAAGACCTTTAGATCTTCCAATTTAAATCTAATTTAACTTTTTTCTCTATGATATCAATTAAGGATTTTAAAAAAATGTGCGAATGTGTAAAAGAAATCATGGATATACGTAGACTCTTCGTAAAGAATGATACCAAAAATGACGTAGAACGCGTGTTACGATACCCCATAAGGTAGTTCGGCACAAAGTTAGAGGAAAATTTAAAGAAGAAGCAAACGTCGATCGGATAATTCCATCCATGTGTCCGATTGATTTCTCGAGATTACTAACGAGGTAAACTCTACTGATAATGAGTAAGAATCGTAATCCACGATTCCTTTCGCACAAAGCTATCCCGTTGTAAATGCCTTGTAAACTTCGGACGAACTAGTCGGCCTTGAGACTATTTATCACTGTATCATTACAGCCGAATCGAACGAGGAACATTGGTCCCCTTTCTCTCTTTCATTCACTTATATTCGCGTGTATCTATAGGGTGTCGTAAGTAAAGTTCCTAAATGTGAAATTATGAAATTATTAACAAATCAAGAGCATCCTGGAAATAAAATAAAGCCATCTAAGAAGTAACAAGAAGATAACAATTTATAAATGTACTAGTAGTTCCTCGTTATTCCATTTCAAATTGCTAAAAAAATATCTTCTCGCTCAAAGTACTGATTTGTTAACTGAGTAATAACCAACTAACTTCTTATTAATTAACAGCACTAACTAAGGTAACTGTGCCAAGTTAAGCATATAAATACGATTTAAATATTCATCTATTTAACGATAAGCAATAAATAAAAGAAAATGTATCTTTTGAGGAAATTTCTAATTGACAGATATTTCCGTACGTTCCTGAGTTTCGAATAGATATTGAATTTTATTACCAATAAGATATATAATAAAGTTTTATTACATGAAATTATATTACGTTTATACGATGTTATACAATTTTTATACAATTTCTCATCAAATTTATATTCGATACATCGTTATCAAATTTGTATGCAATTTTTTATAAAATCTGTATTTAATGCTCCAGAATTTCATGTGTGTATCGAATTTTATTAACTATGCGCTATATGAATTAATAGAGATTAAGTATTCTGATAAAGAAATCGAATCAAGCGTATAAGTACAAAGAAATAACAAGATGAACTTGATCGGATGACCTTGATAACTTGATCAACCCTCAATACATAAAATACAAATACGATATCTTTTTAATACATAAAATACCAACGACAAAACCAAAATCATCATTTCATAAAACGATTGTTCCAAAAAGCAACATAAATACTCAAACAGTTGCACTCGCGAATATACCTTACGGAAGTGTTCGAACACTTGTATAAACCTTTTATGAATATAATACGCGTGTGATACGAGACATTTCGAAATTTCATTAACACTGTAATTACTATAATAGATCTGGACTATCGTGATTATGAAACACGAGGAATAAACGTAAAAGTACCACGTTGTCTTTCCTTGCACAATACTTTCCTTCCACGTACAATAAATACAACTACAAATATCTTTCGAATCGATCGATTTTCACTCCAAGTGCCTTAATACCTTTGTATAGAAAATATAAAAGATCTATCGATTGATGTACAAGAAAAAATTGATAGTTCTGTTTTAAAAAAATTGAGGTAATTTTTAAATATTCAAAATACGCCACTACTTCCGGCATAGGCACCCATATTGGATCATACGTCGTTCGAAACCGTTTAACTTCCCCTAATATCTTCTACCGTTTCATAGCTATGACCTGTCCAAGTTGCATGAGACACCCTGTATACACCAAAGTTTTGTACGATATGTTCAAATACTTTTGTGAACCACTGTGGGATAAAATTCGCATTACGTCCAATAAAAGAAAGATTATTCGGACGACGCAGAGAACGCGCATGCGCGCGCGCGCCTCTGTGCATCCGTCGCATTTATGTCAGCCGCATAGCGATGCAAGCGTGCGTCTAACACGCGACCCGATCAGTATGTAGTATGTGCAACGCAACCGTAGACACGATGTTTATGGAAAGATTTCGAAACAGTGCTCTATCGTCTGGCAACCGTCTGAAGCGAGTCTACGACAGACGAGTGCCTCACCCTCGAGGCGAGACACACTCCGCTTTGACTCAGCATTTCACCGCTAAAATGCGTCTAATATGGCGACGTAAACTTACAGCGCAACGTGGGAGATGAATGAATTACTATGATAATAAATACATTTTTACGTAACTTTGTATATTGAAAGATTGTTAGTATCTTACGAGAAAATTAGTTGTATCACGAATGTTTTTCATTATTTCTATAATAACTTGTATGATATTAATTAAAATTCTATAATATATGTATACATATACATAATTGTATTGTATGGTAAGTATACCATAATTGAATAGGCGTATGTTACGATTTCATTGTAGCTGATTTGATTTTACCCATTGTATTGTATACTAGTGTATAATACAAGTTGTTATTATTCATCTTATAGTTATTATCGAAATTATTAGTTAAAACGAACAAGTTAAAGTATAAAATATACGTTAGAAAAGAATGTCTGTAAAATTTTATGAAAGATATTAATAGAGATATAGAGATATTAATAAAGAGAATACAGAGGATAACTAATTTTGAGATCAATTGATTAAACAAATTGCTATATTTGCGAAACTATTAACGGTGCCGACGATGATTCTTTCTCTTTAACCCTTTGCAATCCGAACTATATTTAACATTTCGTTTCAACAGATTCACGCGCAATTCAGCTGTCTCCAGCTTTGGTTTATTTATATCTCCGTATTGAAGTGGATAAGATATACGATCAATAATTTAATTACTTTATTACGCAAGATTAAAAATTCAATTTTTACTTAACGATTTAAATATAGCGATTAAAAATTTTTTTCTAACAATATAAATTAGTATTACTATTATATATTTCATTTTCTGTCCAACAGCGTCAAGAAAGAAACTTTATCGGTTTAGCTTACAGAATTAAAATTAAATTAAACTAAACACGGTACAAATTAATATATTCTGTTTGACTTGGTAGCGTACTGACTTGGTAGCGAACGTAATGCGCTGAATAACTATTATAGTCATCAGTCACGGTGTATTTGGCTAAGTGTTTTGGATAAAAACTGAACTTGTACGCCTTTTAGATTGAATAGTATCGGGGTACTTGTATTTGAATGAGAAAGTAATGAAAAATGTAAACGAGTACAGTATATGCTGATAGAATGTTAAAAAAAAATATCTATGCTGATAAAATGCTAGAATATGTCTGTACCGGTTGAATGTTAGAATATGTATATCTGTTCCGCACGGACACTCCGAGCTTTCTCGTTTGTTCAGGACACGCGTTGATTTCTTGTTGTCAAAAATTAGTTTTCCAATCAACGACGTCCCGAGTGTCACGACCATCCTCCTTCCATGCGTCCTTAACGCGCCTACTCCTGGTAAAGGTGGAGCGGTACCCAAATTGAGCGAGGTCATTGATGTTCGGTTTTCAGGAAAGGTCGCGATGCCCACCAGGTTAGAAACCTTGACAACTTGTACCGTTACAATGTGCCTTTAAAGTACCCTTCAGAGAATCCGAGTTCATAGCACGTCGTTGCCTATTGAATGCGCAATAAACTAAAATTGTAAATGCTCCCTAATACGCCTTAAAATTTCAACTGAAAGGTAGCCCTCTCAACGATCGTGCTATGAACTTTACCGATGAATACCTCGACACCTGGTTCCTTGGGTAATCCGGACAGAACATCTGCTTCTTCCTTTTCCATTCTTTAACGCCGCATTCTTATTTTATTCTTGTTTAAATTCTTAATTTAATTCATTTTTTCATGAAATATTTGTATCATATCCATACGATACTAATGAGAAACATTTTATTTGTTTCAGATCAAAATTCATAAAAATTAATTCTGATATTATTTAAAATGTTGTTACGCTTCAAATTTCGAACAGTGTTACAACGGGTAATTTAATTATTAAATCAATTAAAATATGTACATACATATAAAAGAATCCACTAATTTAAAAGTAAAAATATCTTTTCAAAATATTATATTTACTTTCAATGTCGGCTAAAAGCGATTAAGCGTCGCCATTTCGATAAAATTCCTTGAACAACGTTCAATGAAATCTGGAACAGAGATAGGAATCAGAAGAGCAGTGTCTCTAGATTATAGTACCATACTAAACTCCACTTGATTCCGCGCCTTTAATTTTCGACGATATCAAAGACACGTGTGGTTTAATGCCATGAAACTACACCTTCCCTGTATACTAATAATAATCCTTTCTGTTCAGTTTCCTTTGAAGCATGGCGTATTGAAACATTAAGAGCATTTTTGCAAATTACTAGCTTCTATTTTCAACAACTTCCAATTTATGCATATAGAACACAAATAAAGTTTTTTACATATAAAAGAAGAAAAACAGTATTATGTCATATAAACATAAATGCAGCGTTAGTGCTATCTATAAGAAAATATCTGAAAAGCAGAACATTTATCGTAAAGAAATAAATCTTATACATTATTATGCAAAAAATAAATTTCTTCAAAATATGAATCATTTCTCATGTCTCGAATAAGCCGAATGGCGTGAATAATGAGTAATCGATCACTACCGAATAATCATGTAATTTATCAAATTTGTACCCTACTGAATAATCGAAACACAAAAAAGATTGATAGCCTGAATAAAAAAATTCTAATAAAGAAACGTGGACAGGTTGTCACAACTTCAACGATAAAACTGATTTGTCTTTAACTCTTTCGATCTTCAAAGATTTGATAAAAGTTTGATCAAAATAATTACAAATCACGATCGAGAATTTCAAGGGATTTAAATCACTTCCCAGAATTTACGTCTATATTTGTGGATTTCCCAGAATTAAACCAAAAGATAAAAAATGTCTACGAGACAGATAGGATGTGATTACAGAACTTATACAACTTTTATCTAATCGATAAATATATAGTACATATATCGACGGAGAATTTCAAGTGTCCATGTAATTAGTCTTTGATAACTATGTTAATTTAGAGATAAAGAGAATTTGTGACGTTTCCATCATATTCAATGATAAGGCATTTAAATGTTCGTAGAAAATTTTGTTTAAATTATAAGCAAGAAATATCCACGTTTTAATTTCCAAAAAAGAAAAACCGAGGGATTTAACAATTTTTTTTACTTCTATTCTTTTTTACGAAAATGAGTTTTACTTTTCCATCAAGCTCGAAGAAAAGAACTGTTTGAACTCTAAGATATATAAGTATTATTTTTTAGATCAGATATTTATTTAAAACGCGTGTAATATCTATTATTATATCGTGTAACTCCATTTATTAATATATTTCATATTAATTTATATTTTCATTTATTGTTATATATTTGTAAATAACATTATTATAATATCCGAGAACTGAATACGATCAGAATAAATGTTTCACGAAGTATTACACAGCAAAATGCAATTCTTGGCACCGTCTGCCAACAGTCTGAAACGAAGACACTACGGAGTCATGTCGCACTTTAAAAATCAATAATGATCAATACGGTGTAGCAAGGTTTATACATTCAGGATCGGATGTGAATCACCAACTACGTATGTATATATACCTTTTTCTATTTAAGTACTCGACGAAAGCCACATTATTATATAATTAAATGTGAACAAGTTAATTTTCCTTGTCCGCGGCATATGCATATCTAATGAATACGACAATGAACGATGTTGTTAGAAATAAAACCAAGACGGTGGAAACTTCTGTGCTCACGATTAGTGATGGGAACAAATTCAATATACGTAAGTATATTTATAAATCCGAATCAAAACCAATACCTAAGATTCGCTTCATAAGGTTCTAATACTACTTGTAAGATACACAATGGCTACAAAAGATATTGGCACGCCGTTGTATTTATTATGTCATTTATGTACAATGTACTAATGTATTAATTAATTAGCCCAAATTATGTTAAATTTCATATCAGTTAATAGTACATTCATATGACTACAAAAATTTGATACTATGAAAATAAAATGTATATAGACTAATATAGAGCCTAATAAAAAAAAAACACTTCATTGAAAAATAAGCGTATGTGCAAATAAATACCTTTCATGTAAGCTTATAGCCACTATAATGGTCCGTTCATTGCACTTGTCAGATATACGATTTTCATAAACTAGTTGCAAACTTTGGAAAGAATACTGGCAAATTTTGGAAATCTACTTAAAATCACTTCGATATATTCAAACAGATCGAATTTTTGAATTTTTGGATCTTCCAATTTGCGATTTTTACTTTGCCATATAGTTTTAGATAATTTAAAATGATAATAAGAACGATGGTAAGAATATATATAATATACGCGTACACACAAAAAAGAAATTATAATTATAAGGAGTTAAATATCTGCAAATCCTTTAAATAAAATAATTGCAGATAAATGCAATTTGTAATAACATATTGTTAAATTACTCTACATCATAATTTTAAGTAATCGACGTAGTAAAAGAATCATCTTGATTAAAAGAATAACATTTACAAGTATCAATAAAATATTCTATATATTATAATTATATAAATTATAATAATATCGCCCCAAAAATACCTACTTAGAATATATTTTACCTAATTCACTTCCTACAATAAACTAAGCATCATACCTAATTATTTTCCATAATTATTATTAATCTATCGAATCTTTAATCATAAAAAAAACATAAATTAAAAAATGATTCTTGTATATTTCATTCTAAACTTTATATAAACAGAACAAATTAAATAATAAGTTAGATTAAATTAAATTAAGCATCATAGCATTATTGTAGTACCAAAAATATTATATACACATCAATAAAATATTGATACGAATGAAGCTTAACAAATTTAAAACTACAAATTATTTCATTTAACTACATAAAGATGACGACACGTCGTAGGAAATTAAACAGTTCTTCCGTAGAACAGTACTTCCGTAAGAATTAAATAATAGCAATAGTAGCACCCCGAGCTAGCCAATGAAATCGTACAGATTTTTACGATCCTCTGCCCATTCCTTCCTAGTTACGTAATTAGCCATCACTATAAGTTTGCGACAAAATTGCTAGGTCGATTCAATATACCATTAAGCATTGCTAAAATCAATAACGCGCCATGCCACGTCGTTGTATAAATCGGCTACGAATCCCGGCGCTATCGATAAAAGGTTACTGGTTTATATTTAATATAGAAAATCTCCAAAAATCTTTACCTTCCTTCGATATTCAAAAAGCTTCTCACAGAAAAATCGACAATTAATTAATTTTGCGATATTCTAACGCTATTGCGTAACAAACGACTTCCGTTCGCTGTTACAGATCAATGCATAAATCTTATTTTTATGATTTTTTCACGACAAATTCCGTATTCTTAGTCTGAGAGTAAAATTCTATTAAACGGAATTTTATAAAATTCTGTTAAAGAACAAATATTATTGTATATTGCGTATGTGTGTGTGTATATATATATATATACACACACACACACACACACATAATTATGCTATAATTTCAACGATTGTTTTAAATATATGTAACTCATACACAAGCACAAAACACCAATTATTTACCTTAAAGATACAACTAACGTGATTAACGTCGTACAACCGACTGTGATATAAGGAAAAATTCTTCGTTTTAGTAGAATTTTATGTATGAATGAATCGCTGTTTTATATGAAAATGACAATAAAATACTTCAAATTTTATCTATATACAACGGCAATTCTTATATCACAGGATATCTATTATACTTATACATACGTATGTATCTTATATATTACGTGTATTGTATTCTAGTTATACTCCATGTATTATATGATTGTTAGGTAAAATAAAGTTTTAGAATAGTAGATGATTGATACATAAGAATATTTTTTCGAATTTATATACATATATGAATGGATCTGAGGAAAAAAAAGAAATCAAGCAAATGACTTTACAATGTGGCTGAAACAGAAAAGGCAGGCTAGGGAAAAGAGCGAGAGAGAGGACGCTGTGAGAGCACATGTCATGCTATTTCGTACGTCATAGGGACAATTTGGAGGTATATAATAAATCTATAATAACACGTAATATACAAAGTAACGTCATCGAGTCTGATTTGAACTTACCTTCATATTGTTCTCGGCGATGTATTCGATGGAACATAGTTGATAAACGATGTAAGCACGAAGCAATTCTTTCGTGGTTTTGCTCTTAAAAGCGGCGATGGGATCGTTAAACTTCAAATCCAGAGGATCGATCTGTCGCGGAGGAGCCGGCTTCACGTCAGCGGTAGTACCGGTGTATTCGCGATCGTGCACCTGCACCAACTGCACCGATGGCTTCGTTACGTTCTCGAGGAGGCCGACAGGAAGTGGTAAACACTTCCTCAGCTTTTTACCGGCACTGCAACGCGGCACCGTTCTCAAAAACGCCATACCTTGCCGTAATTCTAATGCAAGAAATGTCAGCAATCAGGACGCACTATTTAGCGGAAAGAAAAACCGTGAACTGCGCGATCTCCTCCGCCCTACGAGAGTCTCACTGAAAAAAGTAACAGTAACAGTGAACGTTAAGCTTCGAGAACGTAGATTGACCAAGACGATTTTTCTCAGTGACAAACGGGGTAAATCCAACCTGCCACGATCGAGTCGGAGACCCCAATACCAATAGAGGTATCTCGTCAAAGCTTAGGCCGAATCACAAGGTGGGGTACTCGTAGACATCCAGCGACGTACGAGTCAAGCGCTCACCTTACCACGATACCGTCTATTATAACATATCTATGTAAAACACCCGTTGAAACCCGACTTTAAAAAGCAAACGAATTTTTTTACTAAGGTTCTTTTTCAATTTGTTGCTAATATTAACCGGCACAACGAATTTCAATTGTTGTACGTTGCCCCAATTACTATACAGTAGCAATAGATGCTGAGACTCTGATTGGTTCGTACGAGAGGTGTGTTCGCATTGCTCGGTGTGACTGGTCGACGAAATTTTGGGAAATGCCAATAACTGCGCCGTCGTACCACGCGCACAGTGGCGCAAAACGTGCTTTACATTACCCTGAACTATCCAACATTATTTTATTTCATTTATTCTAACATATATCTTAATGATCATTTATTTAAATTATCAATGATACATGTAATGATATCTTGTATAGATCTTTCACTTGTATTTATGTCAAAATATTCATAATAATCAATCTTTCTTAAAAGTCGTATGTTACGTAAATAGTTAGTTGATTTAAAGTATGGATTATTTGCAGCATATACCTAAAAGCAAACAAATATTTAGTAAACGACCTTTTCGTTCATAAATCACAAATTTAAAAATATACATGTTTCAATAATATTTACATGTTTTTAATCGATTATTATACATTAGAATAGTTAAAATATGTACATAAAAATATAGTTTAGAATTATAAATTATTAAATACATATATTTGAGACTTTTGGGTAAAAATTGGAAAAATGTATAATATGAAATAAAAGAAACATAATTATTAAATGTTAATATTAATATATATTTTTTATTTTAGTCAAAATTTACAAATTTAGATCTATTATAGAAAATTTATGGATCGTATATACTGCAATTTATGTAATAATATGCATACATGTTTACTAATCGGAATATGTTTTCATTTATAAAAAATACGTAAGAATTTACTATTTTGATAATAATTCTAAGTTTCAATTTATTTCATGTTATTAATTGCATGTATTTTATTGTTATATTGATGCATTATATATAATATTGAATAACCAATAAGAATGCTTCATTCAAAATATATAGTTGTAATAATCGAAATCTTCAGGTAATAAATTTCTTAAATCATTCTGTCATAAATACCACGTGATATTTTTTATTTTAGTTTCATCGCCATTCTTTGCGTTATATTCTACGATATATATTTGAACTACATTTTCAACGAAATAAAATTTAATAATCTAAATTTTATCTACAATCATACATTACAATCTATTGCATATAAAGATCATGTAATCTATATGTAAATAACTAAAAAACCGGCATTTAATGTTTATCATAACGAATACATTATTTATCAATGGAAACGTTTAAATTTTACTAAAGTTATAAATAGAACTAATGTTATTTTTTCTATAATTATTCCTACCCAAAAGTGCCGTAAAAATATTATTTAATTGTATTGAAAATTAATATTAGATTAATTTAGTTGTAATTCATACCTTACATAAATTATCATACAATGTATGTTATAAAGTTTACATGTAAGTTCAAAAGTTAAATGTTAAGTCCAAAAAATTAAAAGAACGCTTTCTTATTAACTTTGATAAGTAACTTGCATGATTTCAATGTTATCATCCCTACCACTTTCTCATCTTCCACGCGTATACATATAGAATGAACTAAACTTTTAACCTCAAATTGTCAACTGAAAATCTTACGTAGAAAATATTTCGTATAAGATCTCTTTGAAATGTTAAAAGCAGAAGAATTTTTACATAAAGTAGTATAGTTTTTTTACATGTTAAATATAGTTATTAATACTTTACAGATATAAAGTTTATCACCAATATTTATAAAAGTTGGTCAAAGCAATATATGTGATAAAAATTCCTAATATGTATTATTTATACTGTAATGTTGTTATGGTCCTACATACAATGAAACAACATTCTCATATGTTTAAAGAAGCGTCTACTTTGCGAAATTAAAAAAATGGATAGTTCTATAAAATTGATTGTACATAAAGGTGGCACAATTTTTGATAGCATTATTGTTACACCTTATTCTGTAATTAAATATGAGCAGCAAGTAAGAGAAACTAAAAGTACATGTCAGACAAATGTTGACATAAACAAAGTCAATGAAAGTAGTGAGATACGAATAAACAAAATTTGTCTGAACAAGAAAGGACTTAATGCCTATGTTGTATCAGCGTATATTATAATATTAGCAAATTCGCAAACATATCGGAAAGCTGCGCTTAAAAAATTGTTACAATATTTGACATACAGATTGTCAAACAGAGTGAATTTAGGAATGATTTTAATAAGATTGCAAATGCCAAGGAAACAATTTTTAGATTACAAATGGCAAGATTCTAACTATTCAGTTAATTGGTCTTTCTTCGTTATTGCTTTATAAAACTATACAATACAGTTTTTTAATTTTAGGAATGAGAGAATAACACAAATGACAATGGAAAGAAGAGAAGTTGATCATGCTATGTCTTGGTTGTCTACTTTGGGTGGAGCATTTTCTGCTTTAGGAGAAGAATTTCAACAATGTGTAGGTTTTATATATTTTATTAATATATATCTACTATATATTAAAAAGTAATAAATATTACATTTGATTGTTTTATGCCATTATTTCCTTGAATAATTTATATTTAAATGTATTTTTTTCCATGCAGGCACAGATGGCTGGAAAAATTTCCATAAAGCAATTTGAACTAGCACTTCGTCTCAGAGATCCCTTTTTAATTGCTCGTTGTAAATTATATACTGCCTTAAGCTTAATTCAACAAGGCCAATTAAAGAAACCAAAAAAAATGATAAGGTCTATTTATAAATTTTCTATAAATCAGAATGATATTCGTTTGCAAAATATGTGTCAAGGTATATGGGCAAAACTTCAGTATTGTTATAAGATACAAAAAGAACGGCATAGAACTGTTTAATATTAGTGATATATAAGATTTCTAAACATAGTTTAAGATTAGGCTAATTAAGTTTGATATTTATGTTTAAAAATAAATAATGTGTGTAAAATATTGTTTCCAAAGATGTATTTTTTGTAATTATTAAATAAATGTTAATAAAAAATATTTGTTGCAACATTTTTATTAATCTTCATACAATTATTAAGTTTCTTTTTAATTTATAACCATTTAAAATAGAGATATAATATGTAAATGTGAACTCAAGTACTGTATTTTCGAAGCTTTTTAAATAAACTTTATGAAGCAATACTTTATAGAATATGCATATTTAGAACATATCTAATAGTACATTTTTTAATTTCTAACTTCTTTTGGTTTCTTCGTATAGTTAATTACATATAACTTATATACTTAAGTGATAATTAAAGTATAATAAAAAAAGAAGAAAGAAACGAAAGCAATTATTCGTAAGTAAACACAAACTATAAATTAGAAACAAAATTATACATATGATTATCTTAAATTTTAGGAACTATGTTAAATATACAGTTTTAACATTTTATTAATTACAGCAATATATATTATTTTAAACCTGAATAGGCGTTAAATAATCGAAATATCATAATTCAACTTTCTAGAATTATTCCTTAATTGTTGTTAATGAACTATAAAAGTGTTAAAGTCTTAATTTATTGTACTTTGCTGTACCAATGCGCTCAAAACTGTATTTGATGTTTAATTTTTTATATTATATATACACTTTTGTTAACTAAAATATTTTATCTTGAAATAGTTTTAAGCTTACATTATTATCAGTGAGCAAGTGTACCCATAGGATCCCATGCAGGTAAGGTAATGGGTTCTTGTTTAAATACATCTAAAACATCTGCAGGTACCAATCTTTTATCAATAACTGCTTCAAAAACAAATTCGGAAAACCAGTCGGCTGTTAGTAATAGATATCCTTTTTGTCCTTGATCGTCTCCCCAAGAATTCTCTACTCGGAACTGTTTAATTTTACCTTCATTCTGAAACAGCAAAGAATTATAACAATTTATACTATATAATTTATAATACAAATACAAACACGTACATATCTCTCTTGCTTTTAATAAGTAATACTAAAGAATACTAAAGAAATACTAAAGTCTGACTAAAAGACTTTTAATATGTAATCTTGAAAGAGAACTACAGTATGAGAAAAAAATTCTTTACACAATCATTTTTTCTTGATTTTTCAAAAATCGCTACTAACTTACATCAATTGAAACAGCTGTAAGTGCCATTGCATGAACCATCATAGAATCTCCATAAAGTAATCTGTCTGCTTTTGTAAGATTAACTTGGATATCAGTTCCAAACATTAATTCAAAATCATACGCTCTCAAATCCTGTATTCCTTGTTTAGCTATTAATCGTTTGTTCACATCGCATCCAAACCATACAGGTTCGTTTTGTTTTATACTTTCTGCGCATAATTTCATTAATAATTCGGGTGGTTGATTGTTATAGAGTGTAGGTCTTCCTCCCAAAACATTTCCTAAACAGTCTATGGTATAAAGCTTTCCATATGGATTAGATGGCCTAGGATCTGTTACTAAACATACTTTATCATCTACATTGTAGTAGGTCTTCACATATTTCTCATAAAATTCTACTGGTGTAATAGGTCCAATACAATTATAATTCTTCGACTTGTCATAATATTCCCAAGTGATTGTTTTTGAAGGTATGCCTAAACAAATACCAATTATTCGATAGATTACAACCATTTGTTCTAGAATCTGAGCTTCTAATTGTTCATCTGTTGCTCCATTAGATATTAAATCTCTTAAAACTTTGGAATATTCTCTAAGTTTACTTCTCAAAAGAGTATTCATGCGCGAACTAGATTCACAATTGTATGATTCTGGGAAACAGATTTTAGGAACAAGACCGTGTCTATTTATAAGATTAACGACCATATCCCATTGTCCTCCATCACAAATAGGGTCATGTAATAAGAATGACACTAACCGACCTTCTACAGGCTCATTTCGTTTAGCAGTTTTTACAATATTATGTAAGAAATAATTGCACCTTTCAATCTGTATAATGAAAAATATATTATCTAATAAATACAAAATAGAAGTCATATATACCATGAGATATTATTTGTATATAATATTAACCTTATCCCAGAAGAACAAATAAGCTTGACTGAATTCAAACTCATCCAAATTATATTGCTTCATAAAGGCACTTCTCATAACATTTAAAGTGGAAAATATCCAGCATCGGCCAGAATTTTTTTGATTCGTTATAGGTTTTCCTTCCATTACAACCTTGTGATTAAACACATGCTGCGTTTCTTGCAAAACTTTTCGCGAAATGCAAGCTTCCAAGGGATTGGTCCTTGTACACACATTTTGCGCCAAAGTGTTGCGATTATCTTCATAGAACTTTGCACGTAGTTGATCCAAAACTTCTGTCGTCAAAAGACCTGCTACTTAAAAATAAAATAACATTCAATCTCTTTCTTCAAAAATATTATATGAAAACTTGATACTTATAACATTTTATATAATATATGCATGATTATTTTATGAATTGCAGATAGACATTATTGTTTTTTAGAAATTTGTTAAAATTTTATGGATCTATATGGAATTTAAAACTTAATAATATATAATAATAGACAGAAGAAACAGGAAAAATGATATGATAATTAGAGGATTAACTCTAAATAAGGAAAGAATAAAGCAACAAATGAAAAGTTTCTTTAAGGAGATTATAAATACAATAAATGACACAATGAGCAAGAGTAATAAGTATTCAAAGAAAAGAAGCAATAATATCTAGCATGAGAAGCTAGGGAGATAAACAGAAAACATTGAGGTATAAAGGCAGATTGAGAAATAATAAATTATTTATGAACAATGATTTGACAAAAGTAGAAAGATAAATATATAGTAAGATACTAGAATCTGCAAGGGTATAAAGGAAAAAAGACAGATGAGCTAAGCTGGGATATCAGAAACTAAGGGTATGTGGAAAATGGATAGAATGGATTGATAGAGCAAAATAGAGGTCAACTAATAAGCAATACCAGGTTTTTTAATAAAATGACGGAGCAGAAACTATACTAAATCAGGAAAGATAACAAAAAGTAAAGGTGCAAGCATGTTGATTAAAAAATGCTTAGAAGAAAAAGAAAGGAAGATTGAAAGGACAAAAAATAATAGAGAAAGAGAAGAATACTTATGAAGAAATGGTTGCAGATGGCAGCTAAATGTATAAAATCTAAGACAGCAGGAAGTAGATATAATTAAAATTCTAACAGAGACAAAGAGTTGCAAGACCAAGTGCAATATAATAAAATTGATAATGCCAAATGTAATAGAAAATACAAATATATAAGAACAATGGGAAAGGCAGAATATCAAGATAAAGAAAGAAAGAAAACAACCAGAGGTTAATTGTAAGGACAAGATGCAGAAATGTTGAGGATGAGAATCAACACTGGTTGGAAAAGGAAAAAAAAAAGTGCACTTCTATGTAATTTAGAAACGGACACCTTAACAAACATCTATTAAAAGACTGCTGCTATAGGACAAGCTTATTAAAAGGGAAAGACATAGTAGAAGGCAGGATAAATGAAGCAGAAATAAGTTTATTAAGAGCTTTAGAGGAAAGAAAAGGAGAACATAGGACCTGACTAAGCCAAATGTATATGTGACATTGTAAATAGGTTAAGAGAAATAAAGATATGTATGTTTAAGATTTAGTTTAGATATAAGATAAGATGTATACATATATTTAAAGTAAAAATATAAATAACTGTAAGATTTCAGATTCAAGTACTCTAAAAGAACTATGGAAATGAGTGGGAGTTCAAGTCTTTTCCAAGCTGTAAGACCAAGAATAAATACATCAATCTATTATGCTTATGAGCATAATTCATCTATTTTGTTCATGAGCAATTATTCATCTATTATGTTCATGAGCAATACTTTCCATTAAATCTTGTTAAAATACATTTAAATTAATATAATTTGAATTTAGATTAAACTACTGTTTATTAAAATAAAATAATATATATGTTAAGCAGTATATCTAAAGAAATGCATATTAGAATTAGTTGTTGCTATAAATAAATAAATAATACTAATTAATACTATAAAAAAATAATTAATGCTAATAAATGTTATTCATTACAATTCATAAAAATTTGAATCAATCATAATTCATAATATTCAGTATTTTCCAAATAATTGTAACATTACTCATTTTTTAAATAATATATAATACGCAGTATTCTTAAATTAACAGAAAATATGTGTGCGAAGACATTTCTATGTAAATACATACATATGTTTAGTTTAGCTGAAATTCTATCGAATAGCTATCAAATATTTCAAAGAACTTAACTACTTGTTTAAAAATATATATATAACTAATCGTTTCGTAGAATAATTAAGGCGTCGTTGTGAGCTAATTGGAACTAATTAATTTTTTTGGAAAGTAAATATTTTATTAACAGCAAGTATCAATACAACAGGAGTTAATAAGGGCGGGGAGTGGCTAAACAGAGGATTTAACAGAATTTAATATTTATTACAATAAAAACTTCAATTCTTCTATATTCTTATTGCACGAATATTGTATTGGAAAGAAGAATGAAAATTAAATATATGAATGTAAATAAAAGCGCAACTTACAGGCAACCATCGTGATGTATGAATTCTTCTTGCTGTAACTACTGTTACGTTCGTTATGTGTTTTAGGGAAAAGATGAGTGGGTTGGTGTCCGTGGAACGCTGAACTCTATTCCCTGGAGTGCGCGATAATTGAAAAGACTTTTATAAGTACGCACTTTAATAAATCTAAACCTTATTCAAAGTTTGTACTTTGCTTTAGAAACTAGCTCATCAAGAATACATCAAGACTATCTCTCGAGAGTCGACAGAAATAATCTGACAAAATTCGTTCTCGTTTTCGATTTTTGACTCTTGCACCTTCTTTTCAAGCCCTGGGTCCTCTTCCTTGGTCCAATGAGGGGTGAGTTTCACCTCGCTGATCGGGTTTCGTTTTCCTGAATAGATGGAAGTGAAAGTATTGCATCGTCTTTCCAGAAAAAGAGTGTATATGCGCGGCGAGAAAGAAAAATTTACGCGAATTGTTGAGGATAAGATACCGAGAAATTATATTAAGAGGGTCGATCTGTTAATTTGTTACGATAATAAATAATCTAAAGTTCTGAATCATTTCCTCCTCTTAACAGGCTGGTCTTAGTGAATATCTGAGTGGTATAAAGTTTTCTATTTGCGTATGTAATCAGTCAGTTTCGCTCTTGGTTTATACAGGATGTCTCTAGTCTTTAGATACAATTATCGAAGCTAATTTCACTCAACTATTAAAGGCAAGTTCCCATGATAGTGTAACTACAATGGTCAAAAGTTTCCAACAAATACTAAGCGAAGTTTAAAAGTCACGAATACGTAGCACCAGAAATGAGTAGGTTTCTGATATAAATGATAACTACATCACTCTAACTGGCTATTCATCATCCACTCATCACCCATCTATGTACTCATCTTTCATCATTTATGTTACATACAGTCAGTCACAAAAGCTTCCGTACACTCTTTAAAATAGAATAACTTTTTTAATATTGTACCAAACGAGTTGAGCCTGGTTTGAGAAGTTAGAAGCATTAGTTTACTAAATGATGTGTAAAAAAGTTTTAAGAAAATTACAATTGATCGGAATTACGGAGAAAATAATAAGAATCGTTTTTTACAATTTTTGTATCTAAGCCTTCGAAAAATACGTTTTGTAGATTTGTTAGTTATGTATGTGTATTTAATCTAAAAATATTTGTGTAAAATTTCATTGAAATCGGTTAACGTTGCTATAAACTACAGATAGTTAAAAACGATGAAAATCGCAGTTTTTTACAATATTGGGCCTGTACATGTAATAAATCCTAACATGCCTGTCGCTTGTTTCTGCATCAATCAATTTCGATTAAATTTTCACCATATACATACGTAACTGATATAAATCTACAAAACGTATTTTTTAAATTTTCATTATCAAGTAAAATAGTTGTAAAAAGCGATTTTTACAACTTTCTTCGGAATCTCAACCAATTGCAATTTTCTCAAAATTGGTTTACATATCATCTAGTAAACTAATCTTTCTTTTCTAATTTTACAAAAGAACTCAAGTCGTTTGGTTCTATTTTAAAAAAGGTATTCTGTTTTAAAGGATATACGGACACTTTTGAGTGACCGTACATGCACTTAATTCGTTTGATAGAATTATAGGAAGATAATTTTATCTATATTTCCTATTAATTTGTATTTTTTAAATGTTTTAAAACATTATATTGTAAACGAATTAGAAAGCAAATATTCACGTTAGTGGACAATAGATCAGACTTTTGGCAGTGTTTTCCAAGATATTAGATAGAAAATAATAATTTAATAGTAAAATATACAATAAAATATTCAATTTTTGAAAACATTATCAATTAACACTTAAAAATTCGAGAATTTTTTATATAACATTTGTATATGCATTTTATAAAATATATGTATTCAGTATTTAAGTTCAATACATGAAATTATCAATCTTATTGATGGGTTTTAAATTATTTCAAGAGATAATATATTTGTTTATTCTTAACTTAATTACAAAATAAAGAACAACTATATTTATACAATTATATTTTATTCATATATCTATATGTAACAGATCTTATTATATTTAAAATAACATGATAAAATAATATGAAAGAGTCATTTGTTATAAATTTACTATATACCAAAAACTACACAGCTTAAATTCTACTCATAATATTTATAATCAAATATTATATAAGTAAGGATCACATGTATTAGCAAGTTTATGTTGTTCGTCAATTTTTAGTGTTATTTATTGTTCCATCACTTCCCACACAGCGTTACATAGTTTGTTTAAGAATTGATATTCATATTCGTAGGTGGTTTCTCTATTTTAGATTCCAAAGAAAACGGTGGAATCCTACAATCAAAAGCATATCCATCTTCCCTTTCCATTCTGAATGTACCCCTAAAATATAACATAACACAACATATTTACTATGCTGTAACACTTATCTTTATACACATTACAATCAATAATATTAAAACATTTTTAGACTGTGTCATATAGCTGGTGATGCAATTGAAAAAACAGTAATTTTATATAAAAGAAAGTATTCGGAAATGTGGGACAAATTTTTCAGCACAAGACTAGAAATATTGCATTTGAAAATTCTTTGATTATGTATGCATTTAAGTTATTCTGTAGTAGGAAATACCTATAGTAGGAAAAGGTAATAAAAACGACAATTACCTTCTCAACATTGAAAAATATTAGTATCGAAAAAAACCTTTGCTCTTTAAGAACTCTACATAGTTAAAACTCGGTTAGGTGTACGCATAACCAAAAAATGTTCAATTCTTTTAATTACATAGTTTTATTTCACATTTTCATTTATTAATATCTTTCATACTCTTGAGAATTCACTTTTAAATTTTCTATTTCCAATTGTATCATTTATTTTAAGATATCCTATGTATGTTTAAAAAAATTTGTATTTTGTTAAATCTACATTAAAAGCTAAGGGTATACGTAATTCAAATATTATTGAACACTATAATTTTTTATAGAATAAAAGAATATTGTAAATTCTTTAATTATTAAATTAACATATACAAAATAATTTTGACTGAAATATATTGAACATAAAATAATAACAAATACATACCACATATGACCACTTGCAGCTTGCAAACTCACATGACTACTATATTGAAAAGCAGGTAAAATTTTTGATAAGACAGGTTCCTGACCAACAACACCTCGTCCTCGTACAGTTTCCAATGTGCTAGAAAGACTAAATATTCTCCAGTGTCTTTCACGTAACTGTACGCTCATATCACCCAAATTTTCCAGTCGAATGCAATAACGCCACTATTTTATTTAATTAGGATGGGATTATTTATTTGAAATTAAGCTAACTTCCAATTTGTAACAAGTATGTTTTAATACTTACCCAGTGTGCAGCTGTAGCTTGATTTCCTCTATAACCCATATAAAATGGAATTACAGTAACACGAACATTTTCAGTAGTTTCTTTATGTACATCTGATAACTCCAACCATGGGTGATTCTTTTTCTGCCATGCTCTTAGGGTTTCTTGTGCAACAAAACATGGATCTTGATTTGGATTATATTCTAAGAACTTGTCAAATAGTTCATGTTGTAATGCAGTTTTCTCATTTGTTGTATAAGGTAAAACATCTTCATGAGCAACATAATCTAATCCTGGGACTGTATATAAGCTATGACTACTTTCATGATTACTCAAAAATGTTACAGCTTCTGTCTGAGCACGCTACATATAAACATATAAGATTGATTTATAATGTTAATTTTTTTTCTATATATTTAAGGGAATATTTTGCTCTAGAAGATTAACAAATCTCATTTCTGGAGTTTTTCACATTTTTCTTTGTTACTATTATAAGAATGTATTCCTAAAATATTGGTTTGGAAAATTTATAGCATTTATGACAATCAATACAAACTTCTATTGCATATGGTGAGATTGAATAAAGACTTTTTAAAGAAATCACAAAGCTTACTAAAAATATTATATCTGCACATGCTATGCAATAAAATTTTAATTCTATGGAAATAGATTGCCTTTAACTTTTTTCATTATGAATTTTTTATATACATATAAACAACTCAATATATATGTACATACATATATTATTAAGATAAAATTCACAAAATTACCAGATTTATAAAAGTTTTAGGTTTCCTTTCATGTAGTAAAACTTGACTCAAACATAGTTGTCTAGACTAAAATATCCCTGTGATATTTCACTCATCCTTTCATACTTACTATAAAAGGATAATCTCTTTGGTCAATTAGTACTTGATAAAAGGTATGAGTTCTACCTTTTACTTCTTTTCCCACACTATTATAGTGATCATTTGTATTTCTAAAAGCAAATTAAATTTTTAAGTAATTTATTAATTATTTATTTTGCAACTGTAAGATTACTTTACCCTTCTCTTTTATTTGGAATATCTCTGTCATAAACTCTTGCTGTCCAAGGAAACAATATAACACCTCTGTAACCAAATACTCTATGTAGAATTAATTGACCAGTTTCGTACTTTCCTTGTAATTTTGGTGTTTCTAATTTTCCCACTTCCGCTAATCTGTAAAAGAAAGTTACTATAATAGTTGGTTCATACCACAGATTTTTATGCAAATATATATTTTTATGAACATTTGTAAAATAAGATATTTGTAACATAAAGATTTGTTGTGTTTATCAAATATTATACCAAATATTATAGCAAAGTATTGTATATTAAATATTTTATATATTATTCCATATTATTTGTTTTCATATAACTGTCCCATAATTTAATAATCAATTCTTATTAAAGTATATAGTAATCTAAAATTTATATTTCTTATCTTTGAACACTATTTGTTTAAAAAAAATAAATATTCATTGATATCTCATTCTATAATTAACTATTTACTAAAATGTTTTAACACATTTCATATATCATGCTTTTTTTATACAGTTAAGACTTTAAATTAAAAAAATAACATTGTTAAAAATGTATAACATTGAAAACAATGTTAATTATTAATTTAATTAAAAGGCTTCATGTCTTGAAATAAAAAATAAATAAATAATATGCTTTTAATATACATATTTAATTTGTTATGAAGTTTATATTACCTGATGTGTCTTACATGATGCAAACAAAATTTTTTCGGCGCTTTGAGAAGATAGCATTTTAATTTACAAGTAACAAAATTTCGAGCAAGTTCCATGCTTTACTTGAGAAGTGTTTTTAATAAGGTACAATTTTTAGTTTAGACCGTGAGATACTGGATCGAAAATACATGATAGTGCCTTCTTGACATTTTGGTAGCTTTTTACTACGTTACGACAACCAACGAGGATCATGTGTTCTATTTAGATACGCACTTAAAAAAAGGCGCATTCTCATGTCGATATGGATCATGAATTGAAAACATAAAATAAGATTTAAAAAATCTTTTTAGTGTTTAAATATTTTTTTTTAGTTTGTGCGTTATACATTGCACATATTTCGTTTATAAATATACTCATTGTAAGAAAATGGTCCCTGTTGAGATTTGAACGAACCTTCTTCGGAGTGGCAAAACAAAACCGTGCACTTCTTTTTTCAAATTGCGTTTTTGTCAAAAATTGTTATATTATGTAAAAGAATAGGAAAAAATTTTAGCTATATTTGTTCTGTCACCGATCCGAGCATATTTTTTCTGCTATTCATCAGTACAGTACGTATGAGTAGGATCGTACACAACCGTGAGTAGCAGAATACGAGATACGAACGACGTATATACATCCGATGATAACGCATATGGATGCAATATATCACGTTGTGTGTTGCAAGCTCATAAATGTTACTCGTAATATTACTAATTCTCTCATTAAAAATAAAACATACATATCTGACTAAAATATAGAAAGTATTCGATGAAATATATCTTATTTTATGTTTGTTAACTAAATAGAAAACAGAATTTTTATACATAATATTTTGTAAAATGAACTACACAATACAAAGATTCATTATATTAACGTGTAGGAGCAACATTAATTTTAATATTTCTAGAACAATAAATACTGTTTTTACATCATACAAACATGCGTTAACAACACGTGCATTTATGAAAAAATGCAGCTTACAATTACATCATAACAACTTGTTATATACTACTAAAGTTCAGTTTGAAAAAGATAATTCTAATTTAAAA
Source organism: Bombus waltoni (assembly GCA_014737395.1). Taxonomy (NCBI): domain Eukaryota; kingdom Metazoa; phylum Arthropoda; class Insecta; order Hymenoptera; family Apidae; genus Bombus; species Bombus waltoni. The sequence continues at coordinate 3,284,054 of JACXII010000055.1, forward strand.
TTACTCGAGAATAAAGATACAAATAATTATTCTTCTGTTCAAATGAAAAAAAGAATCAAGAAAAGGACAATTATTTCTACCAATAATGAAACAAGTACTGTAAGTAATTATAATTATAGAGATATAGAATATTTCAATTCTCATAATAAGGTAAAATCTGAGCATGAAAGAACTAAAATTTAATTTTCTCAGAAAAGGTATTTTACTTGTTTTAGATTTGTATTAAATTAACAAGTAAGAAATTAACTAGGAAGAAGGAGAAAAAAAGTAGAAATTAATTAGAAAGTAATTTTTATAGAGTTTATATAATCAAAAACTATACATTGAAATTAAAAGTTCTGTTTCTTTACAGGCATATAATGTAAAAGCATTGGCTACTTCAGAAGAATATAATTTGGAAGCTTTAGTGCAAGGTCTTCTTGAACAAAATTTATATGTGCCTAGCAGTATAAAAACATCAACTAGCTGTAAGTATACTAGAATTATTAGATTTCATTTATGATATGAAATTGAAAATAAGAATATAAAGAGTGTTTTATAGTTTAATAGCCAAACTTTATAGATCTATTATATGAATATAATCAAATAAGAAATATTATATAAATATAGTACAGTTAAAGCTTTATTAAAAAGTTATAATAAAGATACAAAATACAAAAAAGAGTAATACTTTAAGTTCTAATATTACCATTAATTTTATGCCATTGGACTGTTATGTGTGGAATAACTTTAAAAAAGAGACATACATCAAAGAAGTATTAGATTGATTCATCAAAATGAAATAACTTCAAAATAAGCATCATAAGATAATAAATACAGTGTTTTATTCTTGTCAGTTTTGTATTCATAACTGTAGATTTTAATATGGATAGTAACAGTTAATGACTATCTTTGTAAACCTATTCTTGTCTTATAGCATAGTAACTGTAAATCTGTTGTTGTTTCCATTGTATTTCATACTTTTATATTATAATTTTTTAGTGAAACATTAAATAAACAATTTATATATAACATTTTTTATTTAATTGTACCTGCAAAATGCATTTATAAGGTTTGACTATCAAAGTCTGGAACAGCCTGTATATAAATCTAACTATTGTATTTGTATAAATATGTATATGTTTCATAACTACATTTATGCAATAACAGGAATGTAAAATATTTATTGAATGAACAAATATTCTTCAATATCTTTTATTTGTATAACCTTAAACTTTTCAATATCTTTCGCGTATAATATCATATTCATGTTTATTTATTTTAACGTTTATTTAGTACTTTTTATCAATATTTTTACAACCTTTTTAATATTTATAAATGCTGTATAAAAGTATTAAAATAATAGAGTGTATTAAAATTATATATATAAAATATTATCTATATGTAATACATGGTTCAATAAAATGAAAAATGTCACTATTTGTAATTTTATTTACTTTAGAGGTTACGACGTCAGACTTAAGTATCGTGTACAGATTAATTAAAAATTATATTCATTGTAACAAGGTAGTATAATCATATTATTACGACACGCTATTGCAATCATTTCTTGATTTTGTGCAATAAGATATTTTTAAAATTAAATTGTTTTCTTTGAAAAATACACATATATCATTGCATATATTCCATTGAATAAATGAATAATTACTTATTAGTACTAATTATTTACAATTAGATACCTTAAATTTTTTTATATACGTAGCATATATATACGTGGACTGTTTCTAAATATTTATCTTTCTAGTAAACAATTATATTATTAGAAGTTAATTATAGTATTTATTATATATAGAGACAATTTCTGTGTAAAATTTCAGTACTTCCTATACATTTTCTTAACATAGGAATTATTTATTTTGTACAATATTAATTTTCATGTTATCTTTTATCTGTAAATATAATTTGTAGTAAAATTACTAGAATTAATTTAAACAATTAAATTCCATTTAATTAAAATATATAAAGAGAATTTCCTTTATATATATTATCATGTATAAACAAAAGTCTTTTAAATAAAAAATATTTAAATATTTTCCATAGAAAACTTTTATGTATATATTGTATGTAACACAAAAAAATTTTGAAATTTCATTGATATATTCATAATAGATTTCTAGAAATTAGATATATTAGCAACAAAGTTTATATAATTTTAAATGAAGCAAATTTTTTAAATTATCAAAATTTACATAAAATCTGTGGTTTAAAAGGTTTTATGTGAACATCTACGTTAAGCGAAGAATAATTATGGACACAGAACTTAGTTTACCTTCTTCTAAAAAAGAGATTGAAGAATTGATAGAAAAAGCAAAAGATTGGGCACTTATGCATGGAATGTGTATGAGATCTAAACAAAATTTTAATGAAAACGTCCTACAATTTGCACCATTTATTCTGATACCATCTCCATTTCCTAAGAAAGAATTCGAGAATGCTTGTCGGATTCAAATAATATTAAATATACTTATACATAGAGTTGCTCAGGATTACAATTTCTTAAAAGCAACTTTAGAAGAAACAATTAAAGTTGACAATTTTACCAAAGAGTTATTTGAAATCTGTAAAATTATAAACAGAGAAGGGGGATCAGCACAAAAAGTATCTCTTGGTATATTGCGTTCAGACTTAATGTTGGATACATCTTGTCCACAAAAAGATACAAATAAGAGATGTATGCCATATTGTTGTTGGAAACAAGTTGAAATAAATACAATTGCATCTGGCTTTGGTTGGTTAGGACCTGCTTCAACTGAATTACACAAATTTGTATTAAGAGAGCTTGGATATTACAAAGAAATAAAAAATCTTCCAGAAAATAATGCATTGGAAATAATATGTTCAAGTATGGTTACAGCATGGAAGATATATGGAAATGAACAGTATGTTTCTAATCAAATTTTTTTAATGTTAAAATTGCTGTATCTTACAGGTTAAGAAAATTTAATTAAACATATATTTAATTATTTACAGAGCAGTAATTTTATTTGTTGTTGAAGATATTACATATAATATATGTGATCAACGCTTTCACGAATTTGAAATTAAGAAACAAAATCCAAATGTTAGAGTCATTCGTAGAAATTTAACACAATTGGCAGCTATTGCCAAATTGGGTTCTAATAAAGAATTGATAGTAGACAATTATATTGTATCTGTAGTGTACTACCGATGTGGGTACGAACCTGGACAATATCATACACAGAAAGAATGGGATGTAAGATTATTAATAGAAAGATCATTGGCAATTAAGTGTCCTACTATCAAGTATCATTTAGCAGGAACTAAGAAAGTTCAACAAGCACTTGCAAAGCCAGGTGTAATTAATAGATTTTTAAAAAATGAAAAAACATGTGCAGAGATCAAAGAAATATTCACTGGTAAGTGAATTATTTTACTAGTAGAAATATTATATTGTTTTGTATAGAACTTTATGCATTAGATTTTGATGAACATGGGGATGCTGCTATAGAAATGGGAATTACAAATCCACACCATTTTGTACTAAAACCTCAACGAGAAGGAGGTTGCAATAACAAATATGGATTAGATATAAAATATTTTTTAGAGTCTGTAAAGAATAAGCAAGACAGAGTAGCTTGGATTCTTATGGACAAAATTCATCCTCCAATTCATAAGGGTCATATGATCAGACCTGAAAATAATATGAGTACAGAATCTCAAGAATTAGTTTCTGAATTAGGAATATTTGGTGTTATAATAGCAGATGAAAATAATGTATATCTTAATAAGCAAAGTGGTCATATGTTACGGACAAAGTTAGCTACTGCTAATGAAGGTGGTGTCGCATCAGGATTGGGTGCATGTGACAGTCCATTTCTAATAGATTGAAAGAGACACATACTTTCAATAAGATATGAAATAATATTATACATGAGATGAAATTTTAATTTGTTATAGGGATATACTAAAACAGTTTATTGAGTATTATTTCTCAAAATCAAATTTGATAAGTTATGTAGCATATACATAATATTTTGTAATATGTATTATCATAAATAATTACCTATATAATATAATGTAAAACATATTGAATTATTTTTTATTTCTTTTTTTTTATTTAAATGTGAAATTGAAATTTCTTTATTTGAATATGTTTCATATATAATGTTTATTTTATATACATATAAAATGAATCAAAATGAACAAACTTACTGCCAGTGTGTATTTAAGATAATTGACATCTTCCATTTATTTATATGTAATGATGTTATCATATTTTAATAAAATAAATACTTATAACAAGTATTTGTAGTATTATATATATTACAGCAAACTTGTGAAGTACTGATAATGAAATATATGTTAAAATTAAAAATTTATATAAAAATTATAATTAAAAAAACTTAAAAAAACTATAATGTAATTGAAAGGTATATAATTAAGATTTTATTAACTAAAAAATGTTCGCAATTTATATAATGATAATAATCGAATGAAGTTTCGTAAAATATTTTATATACAAAAGGTTTTAGACTTTTGAGAATCTTTAATTTATTAATATCTTAAATATTATAATTTTTATACAATACATTTTTTTTAATGCATATGTATACAAATATTTTAATATGAATAAACAATATTTTTATATGCAATACTTATTTACTTTATTTTTTTTTCATAATTCCATAATTCCAAATTAGTAAAGTAGGTTGTACTTTATTTAGATTATTTTTGCAGCTTTACCAGATGTTATACATGCTGTGGCAAAGCATGAAGTCAACCATGAACCAAGAGAAGTTTTCTTTTTCCGGGAAGGTACTATAGTGACTTGGAATATTCCTGAACTCGAGTTTGAAAATATATTAGAATTTTTAAAAAGATACGAACAAAATCGTTATATGGAATGTATTGTAAAATCTGAAAGTGAAGTAATGTGTTATAGTTACGCGGATCGTGGGTAATATCTATTAAAATTTAAGAGATTTAAATTTTATTATTTTCCCAATAATTTTAGTTCTTTGCTCTTTAAATATTTTACAGAAAAAGGAATCATTTAAAGGATGGTAACATTATTTTAGCTTTAAACGCAACAAAGTTAGATAAATACACATTCTCAAATGCAATGGCACAATCAGTTAAGTTGGGTATATGGGAAGCATCTTTAGACCATTATATAGATTCCATAAAATTTGTTACTGAAGATTTAAAGTCTGGTAGAAGGCTTAGAATATCTCAACATGAAGTATTAAGAAAGCAAGGGGAATTATTTGCTTTGCGACATTCAATTAATTTAAGCTCAGATTTATTAGACACTCCAGATTTCTATTGGGAAAGAGATGATTTAGAATGTCTTTACCAAAAAACCTGCTCGTATTTTAACATTGCAAAACGCACAAGAGTAAGTTAGAAAAGATCGTTAATTTGGCTATGTATTATGAGTTTGTATACAGAGTATATAGAAAATTGTGGTATTAAAAGTAAATCATTCCTCATAGAAAAGTAATAGTCAAGAATGTAAAATGAAATTTTTATTACAATTTTTTAAAGAGTTTTAAAAGTGAAGATATAATACATATTATATATTTATTTATTACTATATATATATTAATTTACTTATTTATTTACAATTGCATTATTAGAAAAATTATTAAACATGATGACCTTGTTAAAACATACAAATTTTTATTATGTGATTGTGGGATGTAAAATTATAATACTTTAGATATCTATTAGACTAGACAAATACGTATATAAACTATTTATTTAACTAATTTTACATTACTTTTATATGAAGAACCACTTGATTTTCAATACTCTGTCTATGGTATGCAAATATATAATTAATTTTATTTTGTAGGTTATAAACGAAAAATTGAATCATTGTGTTGAACTTGTGGGAATTTTAGCAATGCATTTAAGTGATCGCCATCATATTCGTTTAGAGTGGATGATTATTATTCTTATCACGATCGAAGTTGTTTTTGAAATATTACATTACATAAACAGATATTTTTCATAGTTTAATATCTATTATTGCATTTATAAGGTCTAAATTAATATAATAATAATTGCTATTATCTATATTGTATTTAATTGTAAAAAGATAAATACATATTATAAATAAAATGTATACTTTCGCGCAGTTAAATTTTAGAAACCATGTGGCGTTTATTCATATTAATATAGTTGTTTATAATGTTATTATTAATTGTTGACTAATTTAATATTAGAATAGAATAAAGTATAATCGTAAAATAAAATAATCTAATTATATTTTGTAATCAGTTACATATATCATTTGTTTGGCATTCCTTTCCTCCACACACTTTTTTGGTACATAATTTAGGACACTTTCAAATCAATCACGTATATAAATTATTAAACAATGAACATCAATACATAATTATGTTAATAGAATATTATTTCGATCGATTAATACTAAATTATAAAATAAAAAATTATTCTTTGAAAAAGGAAAAAATAAGAGGCAAAGGGAGTGAAAATAAGTTTTTACATAAAATAAATATTTTTCCAAATGAAAAATAAAAAAGTAATTTCATTAAATTTCGGCTGAAAAATTCTGTTATTACTTGTTCATCTATTATTATTAAATTTTACTGTGAATTTAATTACAGAATAAATTTTCAACATTAAGAATGTCAGCAGCTACGAAATGCAACTCGTCAATAATTGCGATGTAGCACAAGGACACCTGTTTACTATAATACGTTATCTTCCATTACATTCATAGTTGTTAACATTTAATTAATGTAAATATTTTAAAATGATAAATGTTGGATTTCTTTTATTCTTAATTATAGATACAAGTGAAGTTTCAAATGTAAATGAAAAATTAAAATTTTTCTTACTTAAATCTACAATATTTCTATTTTCTACTCAATGTAAAAATTAATATAAAAGTCGAAAATATTTAATAATAATGCATATAGTATCTAAAATATGTATATTATACTTAATATTCTAGAAATAATAGTCTGATATAAATTATGTAGTGAAAATAACGTAAAAAATCACTTCCATATAATATATGATTATTCCATTTGTTTTATATATTATTTTCATTTTATACATAAAAGAAAATATTTTATTTTTACATGTATTGTATATGATATACAAGAATGAAAAACGTAGAAAACAAAATTATATACACAACTACAAGTAGGATAATGTACACTTATATGTATAATTAGGTATAATGTACACATAAATACGCACGCGCAGCCACGATGAAGGAATGGACACTGAATGAGGGACTCTATATATAACTTCGTGTACTATATTCTGTTAAGTATTAAAGGTACGATTTTGTATTTAACCTTTCAAAGCCTTTACCTTCTCTTATCTTATTTTATGACAATGATTAAAAATAATAGATTGCTGTTTAAACAGTAACATACCCTCTTACACGTATGGACCAATATAACTTCAATTTACATTTACAACGTAATTCTAATGACATAAGTTTCACACGTATCTGAATCTAATTTTTACAAACGACATAAAGTAAAATGAAACGAAGATTTTTATATGATAAATATATTTCTTCATAAATAGCAACTTATCTTGTTACTTTGTGTGAATCAATCCATTGTACAGCCTATTCCATATAAATCCTATTAACTTAAACCAAATAATAAATCTTATGTATAATATCTTTAAGCTTTGCGAATAACATATGATAACATAACGAAATGGATGTTTTTATACGAATATTTTTGTACCTTATTTACTATACTTTCTATGGACCAATATAATTTCAATAGTATCAAATCAAATAGTAAGTTTTAAACAATACTTCAATTGTATTTAAATTTTTATAAATGACATAAATTGAAATGAGATAAACGTCCTTATATATTATGATATATAATTGGATAAAAGGAGAAGGACGAAGGACAACATGCCTGCTGTTTTTTCTTTTGTTGTTTCAGGTAATTCAATAAAGACGCTCTATAGGTGAATTTCTTAGGTACATCCCTGTGAATCTCACGCATGACTTGCACCCTTCTGCGCCTGTATCGAAAGCGAAGCGGAGTTGTAGGCCAGTTTCAGCGATAATAGCAGCCACTTGTCGGCTAGCTGATGCCGTGGCAAGTTCAATTCTGTACTCCATGAGACAATACTATTCTGAAAAATATTATAGACATTAACATTCTACATTACAAAATTTACAAACCTTTACAAATCATCCAATTGTTTATAATTATGTCAATCCAAAGCGGTCATCCACTTTGAAATTAAACGCTACATGTTTGTGCATATTTACGTAAGTATACATATATAAATTCACATGGTTTAACATTTTTTTAACAACTTAAAAAATATCACATTTCATCTATTTATCATGGTTGTATATTTAAATTGATGCATTAGTTAGGTTCATTTATAATATTGGGTGTCATATGTTTAAGTTACGTTTGCTTTGTTTTTTATTTGTACGCTTTTGAAATTGTGGATTCTAATTAATTTACTTCTGAGAAAATGAATGGAATTTTTATTTTTATCGTATTATTTAAAATTTTCGTATTTTTTATGTATATTTAAGTTTACAAGTAGGAACTCTAATTTAATTGAGATATTTGGTAAAATTTTGTATGTTAAATAGTTGAATAATGTTAAATAGAATATTAAATCTGTATATAGTTTAATGTATTAGTAGTGAGTTACATATGTTTTTGCTATTCGTGTAAAAGTAATGACATTGCTATCAATGCAGTTCTATGATGGCATGCGTCACGAGCTTTCGATTGATCGCCCTTCAACGTAGGACTTTCGCGCTCATTCTTTTTTACAGTTAACGATACGATTGCCACGCGTCACGAATCTCTTCCCTTGTTCCACTTCTCGTGCTTCTCTTTTTTTCCGGCAAATATATCGCTATAGTCAATACTACGTTGTATTTATCAAGTCTAATTCCTTTCAATGTATTATGTCGATTATAGTTTTTCATTTGTGTATATATGTTTTGTTTCATATGATTTGTTTAAGATAACATTCCGATATAATAATTATATTTAAGTAATTCTGTTTTCAATAATAGCTACATTTTAGAATGAGAGCAGAGTAGTACTAAAGTATTAATTATATTATAATTTTATTGTTCATAGTAATTTTCTTTTCTAAAATAGTACAGTATTATATTTTAAAATATTAACTATATATTTTAAGTAATTTAAACATCTTAAAGTATTAACGATATTATAAGTAATATTATTTCGCTTTTCGATTTTCTTTAATTTAGAAGATCTTGTTGGATTGAAAAATACTTTTCCTCTTCTTAATTTTTAATTATATTTTAAATAATTTAAAAAATTTTTTAATCAAGTTCTATTTGGCTTTTTTTGTTATCTTCAATTTAGAAGATGTTGGATTTATAAAGACGGTTCTTCTTTTGCAACTTAAACATATTGTAGCGGTGCATTAAGAAAGTAAGAGTCGATGTAAGTGTGAACCATTGAAATATCGATTTAGGTCCAAATATAGTCTCCCTTTAGCTACTTAAATAATATAAGAGCGGAAGTATAACGAATACTTGTTGCGCATCTACCTTCGGCGAAAATTGTTCTTTTAAATTCTAGCTTCTCTTTTGGTTCTTCAATATTTATCTGATTAAATGATTAATTCAAATAATTGATAATAATAATAATAATTAATACAAATAAATTTCTAATATCTTATTCGAAAAATGAATTATTTCCAAATGATAATTTCAAATAATAGCGCAAAGTAAGAAATAATATTTTTTCGTTAACATAATAGACATCTTAATTATTATAAATTATTCGGTCTTAACACAACTCAAAATTTAAATATTCCATCAGATAATTGATTTGCATGATCATTAATAATAACAAGAAAAGAAAACAGTCATTGAACTGGATCTGGTGGGCAAAAGAGTGGTATTTGTTAACAATATCTGTCAGACATAAATGAATAAAATTAAAAATATGACATCAGAATATAAACAGTACAGTAGTTTTAGAACAGAAGTTCCATGCCACGACAGATACAAAATTATTTTCTTGGCAGAGTCAAAAAACAAATATCTAAATTTCGAAAATAACAAATAGTAAAATAATATATTTCTCAAATACACTGTTACTTAAACAACATCATCTAAGATAGAATAACAGAAAAAATGGCAAATAAAAGTTCTATTTGAATAAAAGCTTATTTCAATAATGTCTAGCCTGCAAAAATCAACAAAAATAGACTTCTCATATTTTTCGCATGTGATATTTATTTGCAAGGACCAAAACCAACTTAATTGAAATCGATTTGCTTTTATTCAATTTTAATTCTATTAGATTGTAATAAGCATAAACAGCAATACATCAAAGAAATACAATACAACATAATACAAATTCTAATCCTATTATATATCTATTATATAAATCTTAATTTTGTTTAATTTTAATTTTATGATTATAGAAATTTCTAATAAAGGGATAATTCTCTTAATGTGTGAATAGGATATACATAAATATTGGTGTTAACTAAAGTTTATTGGTATTCCTTAAATGCCGTTACAAAATGTAAAGGTTTGCCTTGCTCGATAATAGGCCAGGAATGTTAGGACGCGAATAACGCAGATGTCAAGAGTTCCAACATGTGTTGAACGAAAAAGTTGTTGTTATTACAATATGACGTAGATAGAAGTATAAAATATTTTCAATGCTCTATAAAAAACTACAAATTTAATGATAAACTTCGGAACTTAACAACTTAACGATCAAAAAAAAAACAAAAAGTTGTAGGTTTTGAAATTAAATTGAAATATACGCATTAATTTGTATAAAGTATACACAGTAAGCAATTAGTTTGATAAATTTTCGAAATAAAGGCCATCTCATTATATACGTAGTTCACAAAACTTTCTATTGAATCGATTATTGCTTTCAAGATTTCTCTATTTTTCTTTTTGAATTTTAAGAAACGAAAAAAAATGTTCAATTCTATTAATAAATTTACCTCTTAGTGTAATAATTTAGAAATAATTCTAATATCAGTAATGTAATTGTAAAAAATTGGAATGTTTTAGATTATAAGCAATTGACAGAAGTAGCACTACGATTTTTCATGTTTATGTACATACATGTACATCTTTTTTATTTGAATTAATTCCATATAATCTCGAAGTTCATTCATTAAAATTTGAGATATTTATATATAGGGTGTATCCTTTAAGATTAAACATTATTCATTATGCATTTCGAATAACCTGACAAAGAAATATTTCGAATAAAAACTATGTAAGTCAAGTTTCGGTCCGCAACACATCTGGATATTAAAGATTTCGAAAAAATTCTTTTTCAATAAAAGATCAATCAAAAAATCAAAAGATGTCTTTGATTATCAATCATCGAATTTAATTAATTAAATGTCTTTATTTTTTATAGGCTAATGTACATTACAAAATGTTTTTGATATATTTCAAATGATTTCAAAATTCTACTAAAATAAACAATGGACATGACAGTAAAGGATATAAGTGGAGGAACCAGATGGGTCTGTCCAAATGATAGACATTTGTCATTGAGAGCAAAGTAAGCATAAATTTCAATACCTCTTTATAAATATACAGGAGAATAGAGAAAGCCCTTCTATGAAATTTAATTTAATTTATAAGTATTACTTAAAATAAAAATTTGGAAGTTGTTCTATATTTAAATATAGTCAGAGTACAAAAAATGTATTTTTAAATCTTATATTATAGAAAAACAACAGAAGTAGAATTTTTCATAGAACAATTAATTAAAATATTATCAAAGTTAGATATTTAAAAGAGAATTATTTTGCTTTTAATATTTGTTTAATTTTTTTATAGTCTAACAGTCAAAAAGAAATTTTTAATTTAAAAATTCAGCTTAAAAGTAATTAAAAAGTTCTGAGAAAGGGAGAGGGAGATAGAGAGAGAGAAAGAATTCTGAGAAATTTACAAAATTTATGTCACAATTAAAAGAAATTTAATTTAATCGATGTTTTAAGCTCAGTCATCTTTCATGCTGCTCAAAGATAAAAGATAGTTGCAGAATTGCTTATTATACTTATTTATGCATTATGTATGTATATATGATAATTAGATAAATAATTGATTCTATAATATAAGTTGCTTCTCATTATGATCTGAATTCTCATATATTCCTTTTGCCAATAAAACACATACATTTTTAATAAAATATCAATGATTAGGTTGCAAACAGGTTGGTCTGTAAAGACTGGCTCTCTAGATTCAAAATGGGGTACTTACTCCAATTCTTACTCAAGTGGCACAAATCGATGTGCACAATCATTTGTACTTACTGAGGAGGAACAACAGACAATTATACAGGTAAAATTTCAAACAAATACAAATATAATTTTCCTTTTTTCTTCTTACTTAAGCTTTTGACCTTTAAATGGATTTCTACTTTTGTATCATGTAAGTTGTATGTGTATAATAATTTCATTGTGCCATTTCCTACACAGCAATTCCCTTAGAAAAATGATTATTCTATAAAATAATGAATATATTATTAATTAACACAAGGTTAAATCAAAGTAAACAGCTTACATATTTGTTTTCTTTTCATTACTTTCGATATTTTAGGTCATCCAAAGAGCAGAAGCTTTAAATTTATCAGAACAGGAAAGAATTGGTAGATTAGTAGAAAGATTAGAGAATATGAAACGTAATGTCTGTATAGTCACTGCAACAAGATTAAATGAAAGAAGAAGATGCAGTAGCAGATGCTTAAACAGTGCACACTGTGTGTGTTCTTGTGCACTTTGTGGTGAAAAATTTGGTGCAGTATTAGGTGCATCAGCATATCTATGTAAAGATTGTCGAAAATATATATGTCAGAAATGTGGTATTGAGACTAATGAATTAAATTCAACACTTACGAATGTATCCACTACGAGAGAAAGAACACAAGAAAGAACAGCTATGCAACGAATTGTTAGTAGATCTAGTAGTGGTCAGAGGCAATTTCTCTGTCGAATCTGCGCTGAGAGTAGAGAAATGTGGAAAAAAAGTGGCGCTTGGTTTCTCAAAGGAATGCCAAAATATATTTTACCAGAGAAAAAGGTATGTATAGAAACTATACTTTATACTTTCTTACATCTTTTTAATTTGTCTTCTTTTTAAAGGTCGCATTATAATAGTGTTATGATAGTTTAAATTTAAGGGGTGTATATAGTAGACTTTTGCATAATGTATGTACAATGTAGCTTTCTTAAAATTACAGGAACGAGGATGGTCAAGATCTATTCACAAGACATCCACTTGGACAATCGGAGGTAATAAATCCCTTGAATCTGCAGAGCCTCAAGATTCTTCTTCTGACGAAGAAGTAACACGACGCCTAGCTTTAGCTCGAGGGCAGTCTAATTCACTTTCAAGCTTGCAAAGAAATCAAGATAGTATTACTACCAAAACTTATTCATCATCATCGAATTCTGCTCAACCAACTAGTAGTACATCTAGATCGCGGGGGCAACGCCTTTCACCATTAAACAGCCGTGAGGAGTGTTTAGATCAGTTAGATAGATCTACCCTTTCTATTACTTCTCAATGTAGCCGTCTTTCACCATCTCCTACAAGCCCTCGTTCACGAATATCTCTAAGAGCTAGCAACAATGATTCTCAAACAGAACAGCATGTGTCGTTTGAAGATGAAATTATCAATGACAAGAACAAAAAGCTCGAGGATATTAATGAAGCTACTTGTAAATTAGAGATCAATTTGTGTGATCAATCAAAAAGCTCTCAGATACTATCTTTGAGGTAGGTAAGAATGATAAATATTAGATTATATAATAAGTTCATTTGTTTTCTGATATTACATTTTGAGGCGTTTTAAGAAATCGAAGTCAAACTTCAAAAAGCCTTAATAAATATGGGTCCAAATATCATTAATTTCAGAACTATAATATATTTTCAGTAATGAGCCTGTAATAGCATAAAGTTATTTTCCACACATAGATACACAGTTTACGTTCATACTATTTAAATACAAGTGGCAATTCTAAACAAGCAGCATGCCTGTATAAAAAAACCTGATGCTTGTTCAAAGAAATGCGAATGAAGTTATTATTATACAACCTGATGAAAAAGTGGAAATTTAGCTGATATTAGTTGATATCTTACAGATCGAATTTTACAACAGTTCCAATGATACCAACAACGACAATGACAATTATGTCAATGGAACAAGTTTCAGAACAACCTCAGGTCTATGAGAAATGTATAGATCAGGAAAGAAATCAATCTTCCTCAGAACAAGGAAATCTTCATAGCAACAATCAAATTGATTTAGTACGACAACAAACACCAGAATATGGTAGATATACAATCTAATATCTAATAACACAAGAATAGTTAAAATAGTTAATATATATATATATTATATAATAATATATAATAGTTATTATATTTATATATAATAGTTATTATATATTATATATTATATTATATATTATATAATAGTTATTATATTATATAATAATATATAATAGTTAAAATAGTAAAACATATCTAAGAAATGTCATCATTAAAAAATTGATATGTTAAAAATCTATTAGGAATGAGTGAAAACTTAAGAATGTAGAGTCAAGAATTTTTAATAGTCCAGGAATTGGATAATGATATACATGTATAAGAATATCAGGCTTTCTAGAATATTACACATTATGTATGGTATGATTACATAGGTATAAACTTTATTTGATATGACCGAAGAAGCATTTTGAGCTTTGAAGTAATTTCAAATTCTATATATAATTAAATTAAAAAAGCTAATACATAAGTAAACATTTCTGATCTACAATTATATCCAATAAAATTCTTTGAAATGTATCCATTTTACATATCCAAAACCAACCTATTGATAATATCAAGTACTCATGATATGACCCAAACATTAACTCATGATATTGGAAGTTACTAAGAAATACCTAAAATCTGGGATCTAAACATCTAAGATCTGAGGTTTAAATATCTAAAATATAAGATTTCTAAATTCATATTGACAGAATTCATGTAATCAATTATAATTATAAATATATTTTTCAAAATAGAAACGAGACAAAATTATGGAACTCTAGAAGTCGCTTTGCGATATGACCCAACAACTCAGTGTCTCCAGTGCAAAGTGGAGCGAGCACGAGGTCTGCAACCAATGGATATTCATGGCCTTGCCGATCCATTCTGCAAACTCAACATATTACCAGTTGACATAGTTGCGACCACGAAGCGACTTCGAACAAAAACGGTCCACAAAACACGGGATCCGGAATTCAACGAGACTCTAAATTTCTATGGAACAACGGAAACCGATGTATGAATAAAAACAAATTCTTCAAATGATTAAGGAAGGATACAGTATCTCACGAAAATATTCAAACACTCGTAGAAAACTACTATTATATGTGTTATAGAACGCATTTTGAAATTTCATTAGCAGTATAATGAAATCTGGCTATCATGACCATATCAGTAAAGTCTGAAACATCTAAAAATGTACATAAAAGCTACAAGACATTTAAGACAAGCATATATTTTACAAACATAACAAAAGTATTTAAACAATCAATTATCCATTACAGTAGTAAGTCTCAATATTTAGTAATTTAATACTATATATGTATGTATGATTAAAATGATTGTTTATACTGTCTACTAATTTGTTGTATATATGAAATATATGTTTGCAGTAAACAGATTGGTTTAAAATTTAACCAATATAATCATAATAGTAGTGCCTCGTTGCAGTGCTAATGGAATTTTAAAATGTTTTATGTAACATATACAATATACGTATACATAAAAGTTTTCTATAGTAAATAATCAAATACTTTTGTGAGACATTGTACCTTTGAGCTTTTAGATAAATGAATAAAAGAGAATTAATTTTATGAGACTCATAAAGATATATTCCTTCTTAAATAATAATGATGTAAAATATCACAAAATTAATTAAAAAAATTTATTTATGATAGATATGGAATGGCAAGGCACTACACATCTTGATCCTTCAGGATGATCCAGCAGGTCAAGATTTCCTAGGAGAAGCGAAATTTCCTCTGCATGAATTACAACCACATCAAACAAAACATTACAATGTTCCACTACAAGATCACTATGCAGTATGTATAATTAGAACTTTAGTCCTTTTATTTCTTTTTAATATTAAGTAATAATGATTTCAAATGATATAAGCATACTATTATATTATTTTAATTATATTGTTCTATTTTGAGGGGTGTTTTAGTCTAGAAGATGATTTTTTGAGTCGATTTTTGGCATATATAGATATGTACATAATAAATACATGTATAAAAAGAAGAACAAACAGTTATTAAAGAGTCAAAATTCATTCGTTTCCATGTATGTATGTATTCATATTTTAAACATTAGCATCATTATAAATTTTATCTTGATATTTTTAAAAAGAAAATGTAGATGTGGAAGTCCAAAAATCGAGTTTTTTAACCTTCTGAATGCGAATGTTTTCTTAATTTTATACTATCAAATCTGCATATTGTTCATTAATTCCCCTTGTGCATTTAACGTTTCACTATCGTTCAAGAATTCTATTGATTTTTAGTTACTGATCTTTATAAACATAATCATTTCTCGCGTTTAAAATTTTTCGCGACGGCCGACTTTACTTACATTATTGCAGACACTAAGATATAAGAGCTCGACGTTGGCATAGGTGGACAACGAAGAAGCAGCTTGGGGCGTGATTTCCAGTGGACGCGGACAGATTCAAGTGAGTCTAAGTTACTGTACAAGACGGCGAGCATTGACGGTCACAATTCATCGAGCTACAAATCTTCTTCCTATGGACAGTAACGGATTTTCTGATCCATTCGTCAAGCTGTGCCTTATAGAGAACGTGACAAACAATCATCGACAACGTGTCTTTGACTATTCAATCGC
This sequence comes from Bombus waltoni, assembly GCA_014737395.1. Classification (NCBI taxonomy): domain Eukaryota; kingdom Metazoa; phylum Arthropoda; class Insecta; order Hymenoptera; family Apidae; genus Bombus; species Bombus waltoni. Next base: position 3,300,963 of record JACXII010000055.1, read on the forward strand.
ACGTATTACTGCTAAAAAGCTAGTATCAAAGAAAACCACAAATCGCAATGTGCAAAGTACAACAATCAAATGGAAAACTTTAAATCCAGAGTGGAACGAAGAGTTTGCTTTTGCTACTCGATTAACAGACCTTATGAAATTCACATTATGTCTAACAGTATGGGATAAGGATTTTGGCAAAAGTAACGACTACCTTGGTAATGCATTAATTTTCTCAAATTTAATAATTGTATTGCTATATGTTGTATTGAAGAAGTTTACGTATATATATTATAGCAATATCTTCCTTATTTTTATTTAGGTGGACTTGAACTAAGTTGTAATAGCAAAGGAGCACGATTACGTCACTGGGTAGACGTAATCAAATTTCCAGATCACCGTCATCGAGCTTGGCATAACTTAATTGATACTATTTTGCCTATAGAATGATAATTTACATTTTTACTCTTGTTATTGTGTTATTCAACATGTTTTAATAAGATCTATATATTCGGTATGCATAATAATCTACAAAATATAATTTATTTACATGCGATTCGTATAATTGCTCAAAATGTACTATTCTACAAAAAAAGTGACACAAAAATAAAGACATTATATTACATATAGAAAACGTTATTATTTTACTCATCTTTTTGTTTATTTAATTTGATGTTATCTTTTAAAAGAAATTTTTTAATAATAGAAGAATTAGAAAGATTTATTTTTTATAATAACCATACATGGAAAATTTTAAGTATACCTTCCCAAAATTGTTGAAGAGGTTAATATGTGATTAATCATTTTCACTGTCACTAGAATCTTCTTCAGCTTCTTCTAACCATTTAATGAATGGCTGTACTGCTGCTCTCACTTTATTCTTCTCATGTGGATCTATATCTGTATCTTTAGATTCATACCATTCTAAAATTTTTTCTTCTGATAATACATCTCTATCATAAAGCATATGCAACAAAAGTTGCAAAAATGGTAACAGTTCTTGAGTTGTACTTGCAACCTCCTCTATTGCATGTAAACAGTCATCTTGTGCATCTTCTGTTTTAACATAATTCAAGATAATTGGATAAAAATATGTTACAACACGTTTTAAATTTTTATGGTAATCTAGATTAGTTAGAATTTCCTTTTCTTCTGAAAGGTAATGGAAAGGTAAACTTAATATGGCTTTAATAACATTATATGTTACTTTGTTCATCGTGACATTGTATGCATATCTTGATGAATTTATTTCTAAAATTAAGTTTTCACAGTTAAGTTGATCTTGAAAACCTCTTAATAAGCTATCAATAACCTCAGATAAGAACAAGCTTGTGTCATCTGCAATAAAATTACATTCAGATCCTTCATCAATACTTGATGTATCTGTATTTATAGACACATAATTATCACTTTCCAGTGTATCATAATTCTTAAAGAGTTGAAATTCATTACATGGATCAATTTCTGATATTGTTTTTACAGAAATTTTGTTATTTTCTGATTCTATGATAGAATCAATATACTCCTTTGGAGTGCAAATAATTGTTTTAGGACATAATATACATCCAATTATTTGCGTGTTTTCTTCAATAAAACAATTTGGAAATACTATACTATTTACAATGGTACAATTATCTTCAATTTTATTATCTGACAAAATGTAAGAATTCTTAATTGTTACATTAGACCCTACCAAACAATGATTTCCAATAATTGATCTTGTAACAGACGTATTATTCCCAAGAATACTATTTTGGCACAATATACTATCTTTCTCTAATACACAACCTTTAGCAAGGGTGGCATTTTTATGTTTATACGTGCTTCTTGGCATATAAATAAAATCTTTTAAAAATGGAATAGCATTTGGTGTAAGTGGAAAACTATGTCTGTTCAGAATGTCTCGATTAAGAGTGTGATATGCATTCCATGATACAATTGGCAGACTATAATCCTGAGGATTTAATTGTTGCCAATAAATTCGAGAATTTAAAATTTCTTCATTCATCAACACTCCTCGAATGAAATCTTCCATTGTCTGTTAATAACATATAAAGATTATTACTTAATATATTGTTCATTTCTCACGTTTGGTTGTTAAAAAAATATTAGATTAATTACTTATATGTCTTAAAAAACATTTTTTAATATGAAGAAATTTAATTTTGTATTTTTAGTTATATTATATATTACTTACTTGGAAATCAAAATTATCAGAGAATAACGGTAACACAGAAGGAGAACATAAATAAACATGACTATCCATGAAACAAGTGTTAATTTCAATCTCACTGTGATCCAAAAACCAATTTAATTCTAACTTCACTTTTTTCAAATCTTTCCGTATTATATTATAATGTAGAATCTTTCTACTATTTTTGTCAGAAACTACTAAACATGATTCATGCCTCAAGAAAGATTCATTCATAGATCCAATATTTCTTAGCACCATGGTCATAGATGCACCTTTATCTTCTTTCAGTTTTGCACAATGATTGATTAAAAGATTGGTAAGATCAGCATTAATAAATGCATCTCCTCTTATAAGTATAAAATTACCACGTATTGAACCTTTTGTATCAATATCTCTAAGAGCATCTCCAAGAGAAGTACAGGTATCTGATACAATTAAAGAAACTGATATTTTAAACCATTTTTTCTGTTTGATGTAGGCTCTTATCAAGTCTACATGATTGCTACAGTAAAGGAATAATTCTTGCACTTTGGATTTAATCAGAGATTCCACCAAATAATCTAACACTGGAATATTTATTATAGGCATTAATATAGTTGGGAATATATCTTGTACAGGTGTCAAGCTCGTTATAAAATCATCTGCAAGAACTACAGCCTGTATAATCTCTTTCTTCCTCATTTTTGTAGTCATTTCGTTTTATTTGAACTTTTTATAATCCTTAAAGCAATTCATACAAGATATTCATTATAGGTTATGAAATATTAGACAATATTGTTTACTGAGAACTTTCAACTGTGTAATTTAATATCGTTTCAAATACAAAATTTGTTCCCATATATACTTGAATCATGAATAATATATGTGTTCCTCCGTTTTTTGTTACTGATGCAATCAATCAAGATATGAATGCAGTTCATGAATAATGTCCTGGACACGGTCATACATTACATATAAACAGATCACGGTTTCTGGTTGTATATACATAGACGGTTTTCCCTAGGCTTTGGTAATTAGTGTCCAGAGCAGGTTCAAATCATACATAGACCATATAAATAGCATAGAAGGAATTGTCCGAAAATTGAATTGTGAAAATCAACATAGAAGGCAAAAAGGTTCTCGTTCTGCGCATATGTGAAATGCTATAAATGTCTCAAAAATAGAGACTACACTCTACTCATCTCTGCTTGTTTCGCAAAAACGCGGATTTTATTGACCTTACCTATTGATTTTTCATTACTAAACACGATTCAGTTTCCGGACGATTTTCCCTAGTGAGTGTCGAAAACTGTTTATATGATTGTGGTTCAGACATGTTTGTAGGAACGTGGCTTAAGATCTGATTTATATCTTGTTTATAACTCAATATTATTTATTATCTATGCTGTAGTCTAATAATTTAAACACATTAAGAGAATTATTCTAAATTATTCTATTACAAATTTTACAACAATATAAAACATGTCAATGAAACATCTGGGCAAGGTAATGTATTATACTGCATTAGAAGATGCTACATTTATAAAACTTAACCTCAAATAAATTTTGTTATACCTTCATAATTTTGTATATACATCTGTATTTATTGTTCTCGTATGGAAAAAGATTTGATTTAAAAATTGTTTTATATTTTAATACTAATGGTCATATATGTAAATTTTTAGAAATTATATTACATACCAAGACCTACACGATGGACAAAAGGAATTGGCGCAGAATTACCAGAAGAATATAAAAAGTTTTGGAAAGAATGGAAACTACAAAAACCAACTGCTGTGCACTATATAGAGCAAAAGGGCAAATATGTAAAAAATGAAGAAACAGGAGAAGTGTAAATATTTAGTAACATATTTTTAAATGTTCTTATTTGATGCTTAAAAATTTAATATTGAAATATTATCAGTAACCAAGTTTTTCTTGGTAATAATGTTTAATATCTTCAATATTATTAAATGAAATTTACTTTTAGATATCCAGTTCAAAATGTACCATTACCCTTATTATATCCCAAAGAATTTCATCAAGGCATATGGGGCGGTGAAGCTGTAATACAGGGTTTTACAAAGAAGCACAAATATGCACGCAGATATCCTCGCTTTTGGTTTCCTAGTCTTAAAAAGTCTGTAGTTTATAGTGAAGTTCTAGATAAATATATAAGTGTTGTTGTTACCAACAGAACCATTGATTTAATAAATGAACATTATGGCTTTGATCACTATTTATTAAAGGTACATAGATAAGTTATAAAATGCTTTTAAACATCATAAATAGTATCTTTTATTATTTAATGCTTCTAATTATTTACAGACTCCTGCCTATGATTTAAAGTCTGAGCTTGCGCTGAAAATAAAACGTCAGATACTTTTGTCATTGGTTGATAAAACATTATATCCAGATGATCCTGTTAAAAAAGAAGAAATTTATAATACATATAAAGAATATTTAACAGCTGTAAGTTCCTTTAATTATTCTGTAACTTTGAAACTAATTGTTATTTTAATTATCATATGATTAATATAATTATTACATTAATATATATTTCCAGTATACACGAGATGAAATTGAATGGTATGGTTTAACATATGATGAAGCTTGTCAGAAATTAATAAAACAAAATGCAGAAAAAACCAAAGTGGAACCTTTGAAACTTCAATACAGGTCTGAGTTAATTGCCCAGCTTAAGCAAGAAGAAAATCAGAGAGCACAAGAAACTGCAGCGAAGTATGTTTATAATAAATTATGTTTTATTTTATTTTTCGTGTTTGCAAGAGGATATAATGGCGTATTATTTTTACAGACCTCCAGTATGGAAGCTACCCTGGAATCCTTTCAGTTCTTCAACATCGAATTAATAAGTATATTATATTGTTGTACATTATAAATAAAAAAAAATGAGGTAGTTAATTTACAGTGGAGTTTAATGTTCATTTTTATATAGTAATTTCAATGTAAAAAACTGAATTACAGGTTAAATTTCTTATATTTCACAAGCGAATATTAAACAATTAACACAAACGTAAATTATAAGATGACTTCTAGACATAATTAACTAAAAATTGTTTATTTCTAAGAAATAAATAACTATGATATTGAACACTCCAAATCACCATCCTTTGGTAAACAATTTAATAGCGAGGCTATGGCTCTTGTAATGTATGTCATTGTTCCAAAACTACCACTTGGAGCACTATCATAAAAATGTTGACAAACATACGCTGCTCCACCACAAAGAAGATTTCCCATTGCGGTTGTTTCACGTTGTTCTTTTGGTTTAGCACAGCACAGAGTAGCATCACCATCAATCTTCATCTAATTATTTTAAATGAATTCAGTATATATAATATATAAGTATATTATATATTAATACTATACCTGATCATCCAAAAAAATGGCATTAGCCTTATGAACTAACTGTTCAACAGCAATAAGTCCTCCCAAAGAAGTTACCACATTATATTCAGTTACTAAAGTTAATACCATTAAAGCTTCAACTACTAACTGACGATATTCTGGTTGTGGTATAGTATTTAATACAGTTTCTACTGCTAGTGCAAATTTTAATTCCCCTGACGTCATTTCCTGTGTAAGATTTTGAGGTAGAATTCTACCTTCAATTGCCAAACCTTGGCACTGTAACAGTTGAAATGTTAACAAATGATAAATTTTAAATACAGAATAGAATACTTTTAAATACAGGAAAATCACAAGTTTTAATGGATAAACTTCGGGATCATGCAAAATTGTTTAAAGTAAGGAAAAAATTGTATATGTAATATTTTCAAGAAATAATAATGTTGTTATTATTATAAGTTAAGGAGCATTACATTGGTTTAGTTTTAATATAACATAGTTTTTGGAATTACTTTAATGAAAGATTATTTCTGTGTTGTTAAAACCATAGAAATATTAAAAGTACATACATAGTAATAGATTGATCGATATTATGCATATAGTAAAATGGTCTATTTCAAGAATTTGTTAAATCAATTGTGTTTTATAATTCAATAAAATTTACTTTAAATAAAAATATTTCCTTTACATTGAAAGTATACAACTGTTGGTTTTTACCTTGAATTAATTTTTTTTCTAAATTTCTTTTTTACATTTTTATGTTTTGATAAACAAAACAATAATGAACATATATTTATATTAACGCTTTTTAAAATTTTGATCGCTTCTGTGTTTCCAAAGCTTGTCCGTTAAGACCTGAAATACCTTGCATACATGTATACTTACTCGTTCGAGTACTTGCCATACTCGAGGATAAAAATCTCGCGGCACTCTGTTTAATGCGCCGTCCAACCTTCGTCGTCGTAACCATTGACCTTGTCGGTCTGGTTCTACTTCGTTACCATCAATTTGATCAGAACTTAAGAAACCTCCAATTTGTGATTTCTAAAATAAGGTATTAGGATTACAATAAAAGTATTAAAAACCAATAATCATGGTACCGATATACCTTAATGACTATTACCTTGCTAACTTTACTAGATTTGCAACTGATAACAGAAAAATTTCCGCGACCAACTAAAATCAGAATAAATTATTTTTACATGAAAATAAAATTCATGTCGTATTTCATTAACATGTCAAACATACCACTACTAATAGCAAATTCCTTCCCGCTCATAATATGGTGTAAAAGATTTTTCATTTCGAATGGTGATAAGTTAAGCAAATGCTCAGATGCTTCTTCTCCTGTACATATTAGAGTTCTTGATAATTCAGTAGCCATTACTTGAATAATTAAACCTACTCTAAGTCTGAGCATTTCAAGAAACAATTGCGGTTCCGTTCTAATGAACATTGCTAAATAAACAAGTAATTCTTGCGTTAGCATAGCAGTAGATTCATCATCTCCATATGCTTGATGAATTAAAGCTCGTAATTCATTTTCTGGCAATGGTGCGACAATAGTGTGCTCATTAGTTGGTGGCATTCCAACTGTAACTTGTTTCTGACGAACTAATAAATCAGTGACTGCTTTGGCTAAATCTTCTACTCGTTTTCCTAACATGCCAGCTGTGTGGCGTACAATACCCCACATTTTTTGTTGACAAGCCTTTTCGTAGAGATCTTTCAGTAAATCTTTTATCAAAACTGGATGACCTTCTTCTACCATACCAGTATTGAAATACAGACCTTGGGAATCAACCTAAGTATTTAAATTGGAAATTTTTATTAAATCAATAAAAAATATTTTTCAAGAAGGTAGAAACAACTTTAATTCTTCAATAATGAATAATCGCATATGCATAATAATACTTGTTTTTGAAACTAACTGTCTATTTGTTAATAAAATTGCTCTGTTGCTAGAGAATTAATTATGTATTATATAGAAAAAGACATCATCTTCTCTATTTTTCACTACCATATTATTTTTCTGTTACATTTTATAACAAAAATTCAAAATTTTTAATATTTATCAATAAGTAACCTGTCAATAAAATTTTGAATAACAAATTTTATAGTATTAAATGAAATTAAGTTTAAATTCATTATGTAGAAATGTTTCCTTGCTTGTACTTACAAGATATTGTAAAATATCTCCTTGCTCTTCTAAACTTTCAGTTTCTCGAAGCATGGTTAACAGTTCTTCCACTTCTGTATCTGCGTACTGAGTTTCACCTATACCTCTGTGTCTATGTAACTTTGGAGAATTCGTCCAAGATAATAATTCATCTGTAGGGGATGGTGTTCGATCCGTAGGAGCCGACTGCGTAGAATTAGGAGTTAAAGTTGTATCTGTCACTTCAATAAATGGATTTGTATTTAGAACAGCAGAAGGTCTTCTATCTTCTCCTGCCACCCCAAGAATTTCAGCTACAAATTATATACTTACATTTTTTCACTTTCCTCAAAAATTATTTTCAATTCATTCAACTATTTGATTATAAATTCATTTAAAACTGTATGTGTTTAAAAACAAACTAGACATGTTAAATTTTTGATATTAATTGTAATTTATGTTCAAAATCAGAATGGACATGTTAAAATATTGATTTTCATTATAATTTGGAAACTATTTATTTATCAAATGTTAGTATGTACACTTACGTTCTTGTAGGATGGTAGGAACCATAGTATATAATATCACATTATACAAACGTTTAAAGATCCACTTTAAATCGCACGCAATCAAAATGTTAAGAATTTAAGTAATTGTTATGTAATTAATATACGAAATAAATGTAACTTACGTTCTACAGCAATTGATCTCGTTTTCTTTATAGCACCTTTAACCGACATTCTGCGTCTTAAATTTTTTCCAGTTTTAATTACCGGTCTATTCAGGAGACCTGTACGATGTGGGAATGCGCGCATCAAATGTTCTTCTAAATATTGTTGGACCTTATCAAATATGTATAAATATATATAAAATATGAAATTATGCATATTAATTCGCTACAAAAATATTTGTTTACCTGAGGATTCAACTTATCCGGCCTACCATCTTCAGAACTTCCTAAGAAGCTTAGATTTGTAATGCAAGAGGTACTTAAAAACTCATTTAAGTTCCCTAATGAAACTCTTGTACCATTGATATAACCACTTTTTAATTTCTTCATAGTAGTTATCATTGCCAATGGTATCTTTCCTTGGTCTGAAATAATAATTGTGCTACATAAAATGAAAGGATTGTTTTTATTGTTACCTAAGAATAAAGAAAGCAACGTTTTCTATATTACTTGTAGGATGTATCATTATTGACAGAATTCTATCTTATTTTTAACACACATCTTAAATAAATTTTTATCTTGAATGATGATCTAAAGCTGCCTATGGCATACCTAGATGATTATGAGTAGCAACAAGTGTTATAGTTGGCCTGCCGAGCATTTGCTTCCAGTTGATGGTGAGGAAGGCCAAGTTGGTTGTAAAAGTGTTGGCAAGGAGGGCTGCATCATTTGTCGTGTAGTACTCCTCCGCGTCAAAGTTCTAAGACATGCAACAAACGCGCACACCACCGCACATATAAGCTGTTATCTTCTTAGAATGTTAGATTTTATATTGAAAAGAAAACGGCCTTTCCTCGATTCCTCTTTTTTTTTTGTTTAACTATTTTATAACATTAATTGATTTCGCTTATGATGAAGACAATGACATTTAAACATCATATAGTAGAAATTAATAATTAGCAAAACATTAACAATGGCTAATAAAATTGCATTAAAACCTTCCATAACCACAAAAGCAAAACTAATAACAAAAACAAATGCACGCATGCAGGCAGACATGTTAGATGTTTTTTGGATAACGTACTCGCATAATTTCAATAAGAAATTAAACTCAAAGAAGGAACTGCTTTGTTTAAAAGCTATATATTTTATCTCTGTTACTTTTAAGCTTTCAAATTTTATTATCACAACTTTCCATGTATTAGATAATAAAAAGTAACACAGATGAAAATTATAGTTTTTAAATATTAAGTTACTGTACCTAGATGAATGTTCTTGAGGGGCATGACCACAAGAGGCCGGCCTAACATGTTCTGCCAGCTAGACTTCAAGAAATTAATTTCGCCTTTGAATATGTCAATCATGAGTTCATAGTCCGATGCGATGTAGAAGCGGGTCATGTCTGTCAACTAATGTTTGATGCAAGAACAAGAGGCAACATAAGAAAAGAAATAAAAGTATAGAAAGCAGACAGTTCGATGAGCATCAGCATCCTTACCTGTGGAGTGAATGCAAATATTTTATCATTCAAAGAATATAATTTACTGGTGCTTAAAATTCCTACATCTCTTGATTTACGTCCAGATAATCCTAATTTTTTATTTCGACCTAAAAGTAAATATTTTAGATTAACAATAGCGATTTAAATACACAACAAATTATTTAATAAATATATTTCGTATATACCTAAATATGTATACAAATGACTGAGGACTTTTGCGGGTTGCACTTCAATTGGAGCAACCTCTGCAATTGTTTGTACATGAATATCATGTTGAGCTATTTTTTCTCTAATTTCAGCATCTTCTGCTAAAATAACAACTTGTACTACAACATCCGGCTTTTTCTCGCTACACAAACGTCTATTTAACGGATCCAATTCTCCCACAGCAAGAAAACCCTATTAATTGAAAATATAAATTTAAAAAAAATAGTTCTAACTTCTCTATATTTATTTTTTCTATAGTTATATACGTACTTCTTGTAATAATTTTCCTAATATGTAAAGAGATTGAGCCCACATAAATGGGCATCTGCCTAATGCAACACGCTTCTGGCTACCTGGTTCGGCATATTCTGCTGATACATTTGCAGTTTCTACAGAATATAATTCAGGTACTAACTTTATTCCATCTTCTGCTTTGATCATTATTTGTTCTAATTGTTTTGTATAATCTGCTACTGCCTCTTTATTGCCTTGGAAACAATAATCCACAATTAAGTAACAAAAGAATAAAGGCCATTCGCATTCTATATTTTCAAACATACGTAATTCCCATGGTTCGTAATAGAGTCTATTAAAAGCATAGTAAATTGGTTAGAAAACGTTAACAATATGTATAGAATTAATTTTTCTTTAATATACTTCACCTATTAGGATCCTCTTTTGGCGTTTTATATCCATCTCTCAAAAATCTTTTACATCCATAATGACCCTGTAGCTTCTTAGTAATAGCATCTCTTGTTAATTGAATTAAATTAGGTTCATCTACAGCAAATGCTGGAAAACTTATAACAGATAATAAACCACTGTCTAATTCTTTCGAATTGGATTCACGTGGTAACATAGACTGTAAAACAGCTTGACATTTCTGTGCTTCATCTGCTAATACATGAATTACCGAAGTAGGTCCACCTCTTGCGCCAAATAAGTCTAATTCATTCATTGCTTCCATCGCAGCTTTTGCCATTCCAATACTGCTAGCATTTAGTTCTGGCAAACCATGATTTGTTTTATCTCCCCTCTCCCAAATTCCATAATCAGGAGTACAATAAGCTGATTCAATATAAAATACTAAATTTTGAATGAATGCAACCTGAAGTTAAATTATATATATTTATAATTACTATGTCAAAAATTATTTCATATATAATGCATATTAGTTACAATATATGTTATAATGTATGTACCTCGTCCAAGTTGAAAACAATTTGTAAACCAGATGCAGTCATTTGGGCCAAAATTAATAAATAAAGAGATGTGGCATCTATTTGAAGATGACCCCATTCTGTATCACCCACAACAGTTTGTTCGTTAACAGAACTGTATTTAGCATGTAAAGCATCATATGGATTTTGACTGGACTTAAATCGTTCAACTTTTTCTTTTTGTTGCATCATTGCCATCAATAAACCTCTCATTAACTTTACGCAGCTTTGTTCCAGTTCATATGTTTTAGCTCTATCTTCATCCGCATCAGCTATCTTTTTATATGCCATTGAAAGACCCCATACAGCGAGAATACAGTATACATTGTCACGAACCCATGCATGATCATTTTCTGGACTAGCAGGAAAAAGCCCAGTGACAACATTCTGATGTTTCATAATAATTTTATGTACAATCCGTTGGTAATAGTCCAAGCGGACACCAGAATTACTACGACTACGCATTTGGAATATGTGTGGCGAAATTTTGAAAATATTTTTGAATCTACTTTCTTTAAAAAACGCCTTAAATTCTTATAATTTCATAGTATGCTTATTATTTCTCATTGCATTTTGAGGTTGGATTTGAATTATTTAAAACACCTTTACAATAATTTCTTGATATTCTTACTTGATTAATAAGAAATATATAAATATGTTTAAGTAATTTGTCACACAGAAACTATAAAAATTCGTTACATGTACATTTAATAACATCTACACAAATTGTAAAACTTCACTGTGAACATTTTATATAGATACAATGTGAAACGAATGTCAAACACAGTGGACTTCTATATTCTACACCATCATTAGAGAACTACGAAGTATGAGTTCAATATATGTACAATATATGTACATATGTATGCATCATGCAAAGAAATATAGGAACCGAGCAATAAGAGAGGGGGTGAAGTTGTTTCCGGGAAGTGGACAACGTGATACTTTGGGACTCACATTGGAAATTGGTTGTGATTACGCAAGTGCAATATTATTTTCATCGCGTAATATACCAGGAATTTTTTCTCTGGTATAATTGGTTAACTGGTTTATTTTCTTCTTCTAACATACATCACTGAGTCAGTGATCAATGACCAATGTAGTCCCAAAATACCACGTGACCGTATTGTAGTAATATATCCAGACGCCGAAAACGATTTTTAACAAAAACAGTTTCACGAAAATGGCTACCCTTCCTGTTCAAATTTTAAACATTACTATATTAATGTGCGAGCAATAGATTACCCAAATCCTTATACAAAAAACTTCATGAATGAAGCTTTGTCTAAATTTTCTTATCATAAACAATTACTCAATTATAATCGAACGAATTTTCTCATTAATTGAAACCTATGATATATTTTGAAAATGGATGCAAATTACATTAATTTAGTTAATTGATTACTTTAATTTTTGTAATATGTAATTGATCATAAGGTGCATTATGTTAATCACTACGAAAAATTAAACTTTTTGCTTATAGGTTGTTAACCTAATTGTTAAGAATGAGTTTCATAATTGCTAGAATATCAATTGTGCTGTAATAGCTATATTTATTATCGATATCAATAACATGTACAAGCGGGCATGAGGTGATTCCTTATGAAAAAGCGAGAAGAGGATATAGAATAAAACCTTTTTCGCCCGAGGCTTTGTTTTAGAGAAAATCGTATTTGAAAATTTATCAAGTGCACTGGAACACCATTAATTATCGACTTAATAAACAATCAGCAGGAAATTATTCTATATATAAACTTCAAATACTTTTCTTTTTATGAATCTATTAAAATATATATAAATTTGATATAGTAACAAAATAATTTTTACACAACTTCATATTCAATGAGTTGATCATTAGTATAAATCAATTTATTTATAACATAAATGAGAACAATAAAAAAGATATTTACATATTAAAATGTACTATAGTTATTATTTAGATTAGTTTTTGTTTCTGAATTTTAATTACATAAATAGCTGTTTATATTTTCTTAATTGTTTTATTTCCTTATTATGAATTATTTACGTTTAACTTTAGGTATTTTTCTGTTTCTATTTCTATTTTTTACATTTGTAATTTCGTAAAAATTACTACCAACTTTCTTCCTTTTACTAGCTCTTTCTATAGCTCGTCGTTGTTTACTTGTTAACTTTTTTTCTTTTCCTATTGGTAATTCCATCTTAGAAGATGCTGAAGAAACTTTAAATACTCCACTACTTGATATAGTATTTGTATTTAACATTTCAGTATCACTAGAATCATATTCCTTTTCTATCTCATCATACGCACTTTGCAATAAAGTATCTTTTTCTAATGACAAATGAATTTCATCATCAGAATTTTCTTCATTTAATTTTTTTTCATTCCCATTTTTTAAATTTTGATTGGATTCAATAATTTCTTCATTTCCTATTGATGCTTCTGCAAGTTGTATATTTTCATCATTTTGAGTTTCATTGATGTTGTCATTATTCAAATCAGACACAACGGAATCAATTTCTTCCATCAGATCTTTCCCATTAGATGCATTGGGTTCAATGTATAAGTCATTTTTGACATCATCACCTGAATATGGTAAACCAACTCTAATTTTTCGAAAATCTTGTATTACAGATAACTGAAGTTTTGGTAGATCTTTATTTGATGTATCCTCAGTTTCATCCATGTCAACATTCTCTTTTTCAGAATTGTTATTTTCAACAGGAATTTCATCTGTTGTCTTTGTCAATGGTTCTTCAAAACCAGGAGGCGACACATAAAACGGTAATTTGCCACGTTGCCAGTCGTTCAAAACCATTCGTGAGACGATAGTGATATCTGGTTCGCCTTTCTTTAATAATTTGCCACTTCTATGTGCCAACTTCTCCAGAAAATCAATGTGATCATCCCACTTCATAATTTTATATGTCTTACGTATGTAGTCTTCTTTTACTCGTGATAATACTTCTGAAATATAATCTTCAGGATTTTGAACAAGTTCTACTCTTACTACGCCTTTCAATACTTTTTCTGTGTCAGTTTCTGCTGATGGATAAACTACGCCTGGACAATCTATCAAGTAAATACGTCGCATCAAAGTAATATATTGCCATACTTTTGTCTCTCCTGCTATTGGTGCAACACTACATACTTTCTTTGATCTTAAAGTATTTATAATTGAACTTTTACCTGTATTAGGATACCCTATAAAACCTACACTGATTTGTTTCTTATCAATATGTAGTTTTGCAAACTGGCGTAACAAATTAATTAAAGAACCTTTACCAAATGGATGTGTCATAGAAGCATGAAAGGCCACTGTTGGATATTCTGCACTTAATATTGCAACCCACCTTTGTGTTACCCAAGTTGGAACAAGATCTACTTTGTTTAAAATAAACATTAAATGTTTATGAGGCTTTTCTGTTCTGAGATATTTTTCTATTGGTGGTGATCTAGTTCCTAAAGGATCCCTGGCATCCAATACTTGTAAAATAACATCAGAAGAATCTATAACTTTGTACAATTCATTCCAAATTCTCTTGCTTTGTCCTGCAGACATAACCCAATCTCTTTGAGCTTCTTTAATACCCATATCTGGACGTACAAGATCAACATCCTTAGAATCCTTTTCCAAATTGTATGTTTCTTCCTTTTCTTCTGCTAATTTTTGTAGTTCATCATACGATGATAATGATAAATTTGGTCTTTTTCGTACTTTCTTTGGACCAAAAACGCTTTCAAAACTTTCTGTATCTAATAAATGTACTCTTGCATTTGCAGCCTTTTGTTGAAGTAATGTTATCGGCAATTGTGTAGACTTCATAATTACATTATAAGGATCTTTTATTGCTTTCCCTAATTCAGTTTGAAATTTTTGTAAAGCATTTTGAGAAATAACTCTTGAATTGCCAAACCATCTCTGCGAAGGTTCTACACGAGACATACTACCAGATGGCTTCCATCCTTGAAATGGAGCTGGACTAATGATATGTCCTTTACGATCACGTTTTGGTTTTTGATTACGGTACATTTGTAACCTTTTAATTGTTGCCTTTGTTCGGACCTTCGCTACACCTTTTAATCCTTCTGTAGGTCGTTCAGGATTCATGCTGTGCCCAGAACGTTTAAATCCCTCTTTTCGAGGAACTTTGTTTGTTACATGTGACTTAGCCATTTTGCCTAAAAAAAAGTATTCGTAATTTGGCTTCTTAGTTTATTTCATCAGTTGCATTGATTTTAATATTTTATTTTCTTGCTTTACTGTGACTTAAATTATAATCAACTTTTTCAAATATCTAATTTCTTTATAATCAATTATAGATATTATATTAATTAATTTAAATATGAGTTTAATGGTGTAATCCGGAAGCTATCCTAAGCCGAAAGGCAGAAGTTATAATAAATAAATAAATAAAAATCATATTTACCTTTTTTTCTTCCTGCAATTACTATAAAAACCTTTTTTGTACTTTTGTTATAATATAATTATATATAATATATAATATTATAATATAAATATATAAAGTTTCACATATTTGGACATAAATAATTGAGGTTAAGTTAATATGTGCACGTGTACGATCATATAATGATATATGCAAGTTTACACTCAGTTTGGAAACACCAGTGGAAGGGGTAAGATTCTTAGCTGTTAGAAAAGCAGTGACAAAAAATGGTAATTAATATATAACATTCATTACTGCTCTCTTAATTAACACTTTTACATTATACATAGAACATACTACGTGAATATATTTAATGCACAAATTTCTACAATATGGAGTAATGGATTGAACAGCTTTTTATAAAAAAATCTTTGAAAATATTAGTATAGACAATAAATTATTATTATAGAAGGAAGAGTTATTTTAATTAAAAACAATTACACCTGTTGGAGATGTGTTGTATTTTTAAGGATATTTGAAGTTGTAGACATTATAAAAGTTTGAAATTATAGA
The DNA here is from genome assembly GCA_014737395.1 of Bombus waltoni. Taxonomy (NCBI): domain Eukaryota; kingdom Metazoa; phylum Arthropoda; class Insecta; order Hymenoptera; family Apidae; genus Bombus; species Bombus waltoni. Next base: position 3,317,184 of record JACXII010000055.1, read on the forward strand.
CATTTACTCATTTAACTATTCACAAAATTTGTTATATATGTTTGTATATAATTAATAAACAAGATTCCTTAGGAAGATACTGATATATTATGAAAGAAGTACGATATGTACTTATACATAATTATTTTAATCATGAACATAATTACTTAGAAGCTTAATATTGATAATACAATCATAAAGGTTTATCGCAGCTTTCAATTAAACATAGTATAGATAAATTATAGCAATATTATAATTATACTGGAGGACCAATGGTCTGTGGCTTACAGAGATATCCTCGCTGACACTTTAAATAAACCATCCAAAATCATCAGGACATGCATCTTCATCTGATATCTTGAAGTATTAATAACACAGTATGTGCTACTCACAATGTGTAGACAAGTTACATATATAGAACTTCACAAACTGGCATGAACTATTGTATCTTTATTGTTTTTATTATTAAGCTATTTATAGAAATTACTTGTATCAGTTTTGTATTCAGTCATATAATACATTTTACATCCTTCCACATCAAACCAACAGCAGAAATTGCATAAATAATGCAAGTATTTTTATCCTTTCAAAACAGGGTCAAGTAGAATAATTTATTTAACGTAAATCATTGAAATATATTTCTTTATCTTCTACAATGGTATTTTATTAAACTTTTCTAATTCATTATCAAATTTTACAGATGTTTATATTATTCATAAAATGATATATTATTATAATATAAGTCAATTTCCATCTTTATAATATTAAACAATGTTGCTTTATACCTTTCTCATACTTTCTTGACTAGATAAATGTAAATCTTATTGAATATAATTGCTTAGGATATTTTAAGTATGTATACGCAGCATGTCCCATCTTAATTAATACACATAAATATCACTGAAAGATTTTTTGCTCAATTTTAAAAAATAACTTTAAATGTTTTTAGAAAGTTCATATGTCAGAAATCAGTCAGAGAGTAAACTCATCTTAAAGTGAGCTATGTACTTGATGATTGTATCACTAATAATTTTAATGAAATTTATGTGCATGGATTAAAATGAGATCTGTATATATAAAATTTTGATTAATAAATTTGTCGATTACCATATTCATACCACATTGTCACATTAATACTTTCATAATTTTACTATATAAAATTCAAATTATCATCAAATTTTATTAAATGAAAATTATCACAAAAAATAACCAAATATATATTTATAGTATTTTCAATATTTGTGCTATATATAATTTTCACTTCTAAATTATGAATTATTATACAAAAATTATTGTTATACGAAATTATAGTTTAAATATATTATATATTCTGATCATAAAATGAACATATGTTTCTAAATAGTAAATAATTTTATATAAATTTTATATATTAAATTTACTTAGAAGTCAGTGTAATTATGTTTTAATAAATAAAATTTATTTTACAAATAAAGTCTTACAAATGAAAAACATGTAGAATACTATTAATTTTGTTTATATTTTATATATTAGGCTTATTATATTACTTATACTGTTATTGTATGTAAGTTATCATTTATCGATACTGTATAGTGTTTATAGCCTTCTTTTTAAATTCAAAAATTGAATGAGTTTATTTTATAATTTAGAAACACAAATATTTTTCTACTATAATAATATTTAGGAATTAAACCATCAATTATATAATACTTATGCATTACAAGCCTTATATATATACATATATCTTACTCTAAATTAAATGTTATAAAATAAAATCTTTATAATTTTTCAATTTGAATTATCATATGATTAAAATGGATTTATATCACAGTAAATCTTACATGCAGTTGGGTATAATTATTTTAGTAACTGCATATAGAATTGAAGATATTAGACATTATTTTAAAAAATTTTCAAATAGATTTTCTCGTTATTATGTTGTACACTTATAGTTTTGCTTCCTAATATTTTATGCAACATTGGCTAACATAATAAATTACATATTACAACGAACATTCAGAAAAAATTTTATGGAGATTTATAGAAATGAAGATGAGTTATCCAATTTTGCAAAACAAAAGGAGGAATAAATTGTGTATTTACATTCAAACTTCCATGTACTTTGACTGTATATAATTTATAAATATTACTATTTTGAGTATAGTTGGTTAATTTTTATTAATATGGGTTTTATATCAGAAGTTATTATATAAGACAGGTATCGTATAAAAAAATATGAAAATTTCATTTTAATGTATAAATGTAATGATACCCTACATTTCTTATAATTTTAGGGATATGAATCTACATTCTGTTAAATTTTTATCAATTAAAATTAGATTTATATACATAAATTTGAAAATAATCTATTATTGATATACCGCAAAAAATATATTTTGTTAAATTGAAAATATCATCATTAGATAAGTGATAATAATAGATAATAAACATATGATATTAGGTATCTAAAATTCATTTCCCTAATTGTTATCAATGATGATAATTAAAATAAAAACATAAAAGCAAGGTAGTTCATTGCATAAGTTGACTTTTTATGTTATGCTAAAGTTTAAAGATGGAGAAGGACTATTGTATTGCATGTACAAGAATTTTTGAATAAGCAAGTTTTAAAAATCTTATTATCTTTGTTTTCTTTTTTATGATCTAACATAAGTAATAAGTGATGTCTAATAAGTGATACATTAAGTTTCATGTATTTATTTAATAATCAATCAAAGAGATAATTTCAGTTATTTGATTAATCATGTTTCAACAAATTTTGAATTTTTATACTTATAATTACAATTTTATGGAGCTATTTTATTATTGATGTTAATTAAAGAAGACATAATTATTCATATAAAATCTGATAAGGAATACTATTTTATTTCATATCATAATTACTTATCTGAGAAATATTGTAAATGATTGTAACTCTTCTGAGTACCTAATTGAGTGTTTAAATTAAAATTTTTCTAAGCTACACTCTAAAAACGTAATATTATATTTATTACTATTTTGCATATTATATGAGACATAATTAACTAAGATATTTAAATTATTACTTTGGCTATCTATTATATAGTATTAGATAAGACAGTTAAAGTATGTTTGTTCAAACACGCCTATCATCCACACTATATATATATATATATATATATATATGTATCTATAGCACGTAAAATATTATTAATATTTCAAATTCTAAAATATTAAATTATATTGTTTTTCTAAAATACACAAGAATTTCTGACAGTGTACATAAACACTTCTGTAAGTATATGATACTATTTGAAAGGAATCTTTTAATACTTTTTTATATTGTCACTGGTGATTTGTACTCCTTATTAACTACATAAAATTTATGTTTTGTTCCGAACAAACCCCATATAACAGCAACATTTTCAATGATCAAATTAAAAGGAATTGTTGATAACGCCCCACATATACATAGTATAAATCGAGCAATACCAAATCGGTATAAAGAGAATGATTTAACTACACCAAAAACATACATATAAATATTTACCGCACCAATAAAAGCACACAGAAAATCTATAAATGGTGGGCAAGTAATGGGATAAATTCCAGCTAATACAATATTCGAAGTAGAAAGTGGCAGTGTTACCCACGAGTAACAAGATATGCCTAGAAGCAGCTTTTTATTTAGTGGAATAGCTTTGGAATGTACGACAAGTAATATACCTTGCAACCATCTTTTTCTTTGTTGTACAAAGTCCCATAATGTAAATGGTGATTTTTCCCACATTTCGCCATCCACAAAATTAAATGTATACCCTTGGGTAAATGCTTTCATTGCAAAAAAGCAATCTTCTGCAACGGATCCATCTAGTCCATTGTTGAAGGAAACTTGTCTTTCTGCACCCATCTATAATAATAAAAATGTTTCTGTATGATATAATATGATTACAATTAAGGATATGATTCATGCATGACATAATAAACAATTACTTGAGTAACAACGTAAGAACCTTTCATACTAAAGAAAGGTTTATGAAACATTGTGAATTGTAATCGTAACTTTCCCATGTCATCTGCTACTCTAAAACTGTCTGCTAAGGTAGTAATCCAATTAACAACATCTTCATTTGCGTATGTTATTAACCCTTGACCAAATTGATGTTTTCCATCCAGTACAAAATTCAATATCCCACGAACAGAATTTTCAGTCAGTAAAGTTTCTTCATCGAGATGTACAATCCAATCGTTATCTGCTAACTCATTGACTGAATTTTCTAAGCAATATTGTAAAGCACGGGCTTTGAACAAAGCACCACTACTTGTACGATAATTTGGTGGTACAACAACCTCTCTGATTCTTCTATGGGGGCTTAATCCAATTGGCTTATCACTAACTACTTCAATTTGAAAGTTTTCTAAACCAGTTTCTAGACATCTGTTTAAATTCCTTATTACATTTGCTCTCACTAATTGTGGATAATCTCCACGTGTTACTATTCTAATACAAACAAATGGTGCAAGTAATGGCGAACCTTTTAAAACAACTTTATCTGGGAATGCATTGTATATCATTAGTCCTACAAAGTTAAATAAAACTTGTGGAAAGGAAAGAAATGTAAGTATTCGCAGGATATATAATATAAGTGCGCCAAGAAATCCATATTCAGTCCATGGATCAAATGTTTCTTTTTTATTATCATTCCAACTAAGTCCTCCAGTAATCAATTCAAATACAATTATAACAACAAGTAGTAAACAACAGTGTAAAATATGTTTTGTTACACTGTTCAACATTATTTCTGAAAAACAAAGATAAGAGTAATTAGTAAATACACATTTTATATATGTTATGCATGTTCATAAATTATAACACACAACTTTTGTTTATGCACAATTAATAACAAAATTTCAAAATATGTAAACCCACTGCTTAAAACAATCACCTCTATTAGCGAACATAAATAAAAGATTTTATAGACTGAATAAAGTAAAATGTTATTTATAATACAATACTGTAATAAAAATCAAAATGACATGAAAAATGATCTTCTAATTACTTTGAGTACTGCATATTCAATGATAAGAAAAACAGCAAGATATTAAGTTCTATATAATCTTATCAAACTGTACTTCACATGTGTATAACTGACAAATCTTACATATAATTTATAATCTACTGATTGTAGATTGAAAATATGAAATAGTGTCCTCTAAAAAGCATTTAATATTTCATATTGTCCTATATCTACAACTATTTCTATATTTCTACTTGATATCATATTTATATATGGTAAATTTATCACAATGTTAGGACATCAAAAGTATACAAGAGCAGTGTAAGAGCAGTTTCTATTCATAATTTAGATACAGATGGAATAATTTCAGTTTTCAATTCAAACAAATAACAAAATTATTGCATAAATTTTCATAAAGATGCAATAATATTAATGTTTACTAATAATATTCAATTAATCTATTAAAATGTGATTTTATTTATATACCTTTCTTTGTGTAGCCAAATATATTGTGATATATCGTTAAAAAGAAAGATTTCTCAATTCATTGCCCACAACAACAAATAAATGTAAATGAATAATAAAAAAAAACCAATAATTTATGTGCCGGTATGAATTAAAAATATTTTCATAATTTCAATGACACACTACCATCGACTTTCGTTGACTCAAAGAATCACTTACATTCCAACATTCTTCAATGTTTTACAGGAAATGACTAACTATCAATACGAGATAAGGAAATCAAATCAACCTATGAAGTTGCAATAAATATTGAAATTTGACATTAAGGTAATACCAGTTCAACAATTACACTGACGCCAATTATTTTTTTCTTTTTAGTGGCTTTAACGTCTAATATAAACCTCTATGATTGGTTGACGTTACTTATGCAGATAAAATTAAATTCATAATTTTTATATCTTTCATTGTTAAGTGTTAATTATATAACGTGCATTTGTATGTTACTCTTAACAATGTATGAATATAGCAATAGATTATTGAAAAATGTAAGTTCATGTTAATAATGAAGGTAAAATAAATGTGAAAACAGATTAATATCAACCGTCAACCACGATCGTATACATAGGTTCACAACTCATCCAATTTTTGAAGGTGGGGGATGTCATCATTTTGATGTATATTAGTTCTCTTATTAGCCGTATGGCGCTATTAGAAAATTCCTCAATGCGCATGGGTATTCGGCGATCATTACGCCGCTCTGCGACGATATGCTCTACCTCTAAAAGTTGAACTAGTGCTGAACCAGTATGCCGAAGCGCGAAAGCAGACGATTGGCCGAAATTCAAAGAGAAGAAGACGAAACATGGCGAAACAAGCAACCAATGAAAAATTAGGAAATAGGCAAGGAAGTGACGACATGGAGATTAAGGGCATTCTATTGGTTGACACATACGCACAGATAGTATGAAAAGAAGTAGTCACGTGCAAAGACCAGAGATAAGAAAGAATAGAGAAAATTAATTAACGAAGCAGGCAAAGAAAGTAAAAGAAGGAAATAAGAGTAAAAAACAGAATAAAGAGCTCGAAAAAGACCAGAAAGGAGACATTCCCAGTTATATTATATATGAAAAATAGAGTCAAGAGGATCTGAGCAAGAAGATTCAGTGGTGATAGAAATAAGTTATAATGTAAAATTACAATACATTTATGGATGCAATGTTGAAGCTATATATGTAAAGAATTAATAAGAGTCAGCACAAAGTAGTATTAAGAAATATTTGAGGACTAGAAAATGTGATAGAGGATGGAAATAACATGGCTTATGAAATTATATTTTGGATAGTAATAAAATAAAGAAAAGAAAGTGGATAGAGCTAGAGACAGTTGTAAGCCAAAAAAAGAGCATAATTTTGCCTGTAAATTGGAACTGAAAGGAGGAAAAAGGAATGAGAAAAAAAAAATAAAAATGTAAGTGAAATGTAACTAAGAAATGACATGAGAGAGGAATGTTTTTTGTTGGACAAAATAAAGGTAGATAACCTTCGATAAACGCTACCTCTTGCAAATATCTTTGTAAAACCAAGGAAACAATAAATTAAAAAAAAAATAAAAAAATGATCCTCATTTTTGGCTTTAGCGATCTACAATACCCCCGCAAAGACGTGTACGAATAAAAAATTTTGCGTCCGGATACTCTACTTTATCAGAAGATCAAAAGATAAGTCTATGACATGCAAACATTGTGGTATCTAGTTAACCATCTGCTACCTGAGTAGAAATTGTAAGATAAAACTTTTAGTGAAGACATATATAGCAGAGATATCTGTTCCAAGTGCCAGCTGTGTAGTCATTCAATATATATTAATTTAGATTTTCTCTGTTAACTAAGAACTTTAGTATTTTAAATATGTTTAGTTGCAAAATAATTGTTAATGTTTTATTTTTATCTTTTATTGCTAAAACAAATAGGTGAGTAAAAACATATTATTTGTTATAATATGTATGTATTCCTGTTTTGTGATATATATCAAATGATACAATGAAAAGGTGTTTTTCAATTTTATTTCGTTTCCCATTATTCGTAACATAACACATCCTCTGTATGTGTGAGAGAGAAAGAGTATTCTTTACACATAAAAAATGGTTTTCACAGTGATGAGAACTACTTAAAGGCCACAACAGGATCAAATGACTTCGATGTTTTAATTTTTACTCAACATTGGCCTCTAACTGTTTGTTATACATGGAAGGAAAACGCAGCATGGCACATGTGTTCATTACCGAAAGAACACGATGAGTGGACAATTCATGGCATTTGGCCTTCTCAGTACCATAACATGGGTCCACAGTTTTGTAATAAATCAATGCCCTTTAACCCTTTAGCATTAAACTCAATAAAAGGAGAATTACAAGAAAAATGGATAGACATAGAAAATGGAAGAACATCTTACTCCCTTTGGGAACATGAATGGGACAAACATGGTACTTGCGCGGCGATCCTGGAACAATTGAACAGCGAGGTCAAGTATTTCGGAAAAGGTCTGAAATTATTGACAACGTATGATATGAAAAATGTATTAGCAAAGGCCAATATCGTACCTGGACACACATATGATACGATCGTTATTTTGAATGCTATTCAACGAATATTAGGTAAACGAGGCTCGTTAATCTGCATAAAAAACAAGGTAAATGTTTATTTATACGTCATATAATATCGATATTTGATACTTAAACTTATTAATATAAAAATTATTTTAGGACACTGGAGAATCATACATATTTGAAATACGAATATGTTTTGACAAGATGTTACAATTAATTGATTGTGATGGAACTTATGAATATCCTACGAACTGTAATAGTCCTGGACGTGTAACATATCCTGATAAAATGCCACAATACAATGTAGCACAGGTATAGTTGCAGTGTAAATAAAGTTTGTAAGATTATATCTCACAAATCTGTACATTTTCAATTGTTTATTTATTATTCTTACAGAGATTGCAAATTTGGAACATAATTATATTTTCAAACGTATATTTTTTCTTTTACCTTTATTAATTACAAACACAGAATGTTTTGAAATGATGGCTTTTTATAAACAATTTGTAGAATATTTTACAATGATATAGTATCTTAAAAGTTATATGGTTGACTGCATGGCAAGTAATAGCTGATATTTATTATGATTATTCTATTTTTTTCTGAACAATTAAAACTGCAGATGGTGTTAGGCCTGGAAGTACAACAATAATAATTAAATGATTGAGCCTTGTACCTCTTTATCTTTATGTTACTATAAGAAAATCATAGCTAATTCAGAATATCTTAAAAAATACTACCACATACTAGTAATAATGTATTACATATTATAAATTGCAGCATACCTAAAGCATTCAACGGAGCTTCATAATCATCTTTCATGAAAATTTTCTTTGGAAAAGCCGTCATTAAATTAAATGGGCCAGGTGGATCTGTCCTATTAATTTCTACAAATAGTCTCACAGCAGATAACTTCTCCTTACTTCCAAAGCTTTGTGTTAATGTTTGTCCATTAGTAAGCCTAATCTAAAATGTTACTATTATGTCATTTAAATATAATGATATTTAAACATTAAAGTTAGAAGTGGATATTCATTAATATGCAACTTATTACCTGCAACCTTGTATCGTTATATTCCTTTCTATAAGTACTAGTAGAGGCTGACGGTGCAGGAGGAGATTCTGTTAATGCTCTTTTGGCATTAGCTTTCGCACGTCTAGCAGCTTTATCAGCTTCAATTTGTTCTTTAACTTTTTGAAGTGCTAATTTTTCTTCTTCTTTTTCACGTTTCTTCTCCTCTAGCAACTTTATCATTTCTAGCTCCTCTAACCTATAATCGAGATAGACAAATAAATATATTATGTTCACTTTTGTGAAAAAAAAAGGCAACTTACTTTCTTCTAGCCTGAGCCATCTCTTTCCCTGATTTTATTCTATTCTTTTCCCTTTCTTGTGCATCTTTCTTTTCCTGCTCCTCTCGCTCCTTGTTTTTCTGTTTTAACTTTTCTGTTAAAATTCGTAATTGTTCCTTCTTTTCCTCTTCCGTAAGAGGTTTCTTTTCTTCTGTGCTTTCAGAGAATCTATCATGTCCAGACTTTGTTGCATGGAATTCGACTTCCAAGTTAGATTTAAACAATTTTCCACAACTATTGAATAAAGAATCAAAGTAAATACTTCATTGATATTAATCTACATGAAACATTAGTATATATTTACATATCACATTTCATAGATTTAGCGACTTCAGTAGTAGACACCTGACCACTAGCATCGGCAGTATCTTCACGGATTGATGTTTGATGATTAGACAGCGTTGCACTTTCAGCAGTAGGTGGGTTAGGTGATGGTTCAGCATCATTTGAATGAGCCAAGAGCCTAAAATAAAAATTAAGATCGTCATCGGACGATGAGAATGAAGCCACGGCCTTTCTCGTACCATTCCATTGCCGGAACAACACCTTTGTTTCCAGTAATTTCTAAAGCTTTTTCTCTACAACAAAATACACATTAAGATAATAAAGGTTATATTATAGATTAATAAAGGAGTTACTTAAAATACTTACGCTTTAGATACGCTAAAGCCCATATCGACTAACATATTTATATCACTCGATGACATTTCTCTATGTTTTCGAAGTTTTGACGAATATTTTTCACCAATGAAATAGTATTCGACAGCCACGCGATCAAAAACTTAACGTCACGTTCAACCGACGCGCTACCTATGCGAATTGTACGTTGTAAAAGTTTACTGGTAGAATTACTATACCGGAAGTCACATGCAGTTAAATTTTGAAAGTATAATTATCACGTTTAAATAACTTTTTATTTATTTAGGAATGCGGAAAAGACAGTTAGAATACAAAGGTTTAGAATTTTAAAGAAACATTGTAAAGTGAAGAGTAATGATGTTTTATTTTCACTCTAAGTATTGTTTACAGTCAACAAAAACATAAAAATGAGTTATATTTGTTGTTACATTTCATAAATCATAGAGGACATTGAGAATTTTTAATACAAAATGGAAAGAAAGAAAACAAAATACATAGTACAGTTATGACAGTTTAGTTAATACTTAGATAATAAATCTAAGCATAGGTAAAAAACTTCTCTTAAGTAATAATAAAATTCACTATTACATTAGCTAAATGAAAGATGTTATTCAGAAATAAAATAATAGATTATACCGTTAACTAAAATAATTTTACATTGTATGTTTGATGAAGCGATGATAATTTGATAGGTTCCAGAGATTATTTTGTTTTTCTTTAATGGCTCAAGAAACAAAGATATAGCCCTAAAGTACTGTTAAGTTAGAAAGGTTATTCTAATGATTATTAATATTCCTGGGATGTTTTGTCTCCCTTTCCAGATCCACCAGTACCAGTTTTCTTCGGCAAAAGCACTGCTTGAATGTTAGGCAAGACACCACCTTGAGCGATCGTTACACCCGAGAGCAGTTTATTTAATTCTTCGTCATTGCGAATAGCTAATTGTAAGTGACGTGGAATTATCCTGAAATAAGAGTATGAACACGTGTATTTAGAAACTTACATAGTATTGAAAGGTCACTGTTTAACTGTAGGTATACACAAATAAGAACACGTAACTAGTATGAAATTTATGCGCTTTCCATTATAACGATAAATAAACTATCATATAGGTTCACTCGGAGTTTTCTCTCAAAATCAGTACAATAAACAGCGTACAATGCTACAAAGAAATAAAAATAACTGCAAGATTGATTTTTGTAAATTCTATATGAAACTGAATATTATATTCAAATATAGGTGAAATTTAACGAAACACAATTTTTTTATATTCTCCTTTTTAGCTACATAAATTACATAAAAGTATCGTGTAAGTGAAAAGAAAAAGAATATTTGTACAATTATGGAGAGAAGGAAGATACGGATAGATAAATAGATAGATAAGTAGAGAGGGGAAGAGGGGAAGAAGGGCTTTGCTTCACCAACCTCGTCTTCTTGTTGTCTCTTGCGGCGTTTCCGGCTAACTCGAGTACTTCAGCCGCCAAATATTCCATCACAGCGGCCAAATAAACAGGTGCTCCAGCTCCAACTCGTTCCGCATAATTTCCTTTTCTTAAAAGACGATGGATTCTTCCGACAGGGAACTGCAGCCCTGCCCTACTACTGCGGGTCTTCGCCTTTCCCTTAGCCTTTCCTGAAAGGATACATACAAACGGTTTTCGACGTTTCACAATAAACTACAATACTACATTGCAACAAAATAGATACGATACTTACCACCTTTACCGCGTCCTGACATCTTTTATAATACTTTCTTAAAACTTTTCTTAAACACGAGCAACGATTACTGCTTCTCCTCGGAGTACCAAACAGCGAATGAAAGTCTACCTTGCCCGACGACGGTTATGCGTATGTACGTCAGATATTTTGGCGGCGACAGTTAGGTCGGTGCTCGTTTGCGCGGGAACCTTATTTCTGCCTCAATTATACTTGTGGCGCCGCTAGCTTAACGTTAAAATCCCTAGATGTGAAATCGAAGTTTATTTTAGAAAATGTCCTTTTTGTATTTGCTTAACATATAATTCGCAAGCATAATATATATCGAGCAGAAGAATATTATTTTTCCCGACCGATGCGACTTATCTAATGATTATTTACTAGTTTTGACTTGTTATCTTTTTCGTAACATTTAACGTTGTTATATGAATTGTATAGCCTGTAGAAAATAAGCGCGTCTGGGCATAGAGGGCAGTAACGACGAAAGTAACTAAAATTTGTAATTACTTTAACGGTTGGCGAGATAAAACTATGAGTTGAAACTTATGATATATTTTGGAAATGACTAACGCTTAATTTTCGGTGGAGTGAAAATCGAGAGATAAGAACGATTACGGTTAATTATCGATTGTGAGTAGGAAAGTGTTTACACGAAAAGGCGAAAGAGGTAGGAATAAAGACACTCTGAAAATTCATATTTTCAACAATTTACTCCTAGGCTCTTGGTTTGGCCAGATCAGAGACCAACAAATCTCTTGTGGTCTTACTTTGTTATACAATACATAAAAATAATGATATTTACAAATGTAGGATAACGTTAGGCACTCAATGAACAAAACGGTGAAATTATAAATGGATTTCATATTATACAAACTGGAGGTATTACGATGAATAGTTGAACGATATACTCGGAGAGTAGAGTGAGATACAAGTACTAGGAGATTGAAATTAGCATAATATAGCACTGATTTAGTTGAACGTAAAAAATCTTTTTCCTTTTGCAGCAGAACGATTTTTCTTCGCTTTTTAACGTTGTTTGCGATCCGATTACTATTCGAACGTGGAATGTTGGAGGTTGGGTAACAAGCATGTTTTTTATGTGGAATGTGCTCGCGCGATGTCTCACGTTTTAAATTAAGACAATTTAAATTAAGTCACTTTACCTACGTAAGTACCTCACTGCTGTTGTTACATTAATTTCTCTCGTATTCACTGGCCTTTGCGTTCATTATTGTGAACAGTGGACATCGAAAGGAAAGACCGATCACTATTCCGATTTCTTGAAATCAGACGTGATTTTCCTGTATTCTACGAATGTCCGTAGACTAGAATCGCTTCTATCTCGAAACATCTTTTACGTTAAAAGTAATCGTTACGGTTCTACGGTTTCGACCATTTCTTTGCATCCGGATTTACTGTAATCGCAGTCTGTCGTTCATAGTTTGAAAATTTCCATTAACATAGAGCTCACATACACTATCCCCATTTACGACGCAAAACGAAAAAGAAAGTCACAGTCTATACATTTAAGAGTAACTTTTCGATTGTTATCGAACCGATTCGACGAACGTCGCGCGATTAGATGTCCCCTTTTCTTTCACACAAGACAATATCAACGATCGAGTCATATACAAATTGTGACATATCATATTGTTTCAAGTTATTATCTGACATAGAGTCCACATTACGCAGAATAAAATAAGTTATACGATTTGTCTATTTTTCATTAAAATATTATGATACAAATTACAATTATTTATAGTTTAGGGTGTAAGAGCCGTTAGTCGAAACTATAAAATCTTTATTAATCACTTTAGTGGTTAACTAAGAAGTGCGTCTATATATAGGTATAATTTCGTTTTATACAGTGGTACAGTGGTTCTTACGCTTGTTTTCGTACTCCGCGTGCGCGTGTGCGTACGTGCAAGCACGCAGGCGTGTCTGTGTAAGCGTGTGTGCGCGCGCACGTGCGTGTGTGTTCTGTGTTTGTTCGTTCGTCGGTTGAGACGACGATCGTCGTTTAAGAGACATATAAAGATACGTCGTCACTGGCGATCATCGCTTCGATTTTACTGCTATTGAACTTTTATATTCTGTATATAGTATGGTCACGTGGTGTACACTTTGTCGCAAAACAATACGAAAGGCTGCTGTACATTTGGTCAATAAAACATATCACCGAAACGTTTATTACTTGCTCTGTGTGTGTGTGTGCGTGCGTGCGTGCGTGCGTGCGTGCGTGCGTGTGTGTGTGTGTGTGTGTGGTAAGATTTTATATTTGGTACTGTATGCTAACGACCCTTAACCCTTCGATAATATCACAGATGAATGAGTTTCCGTGTTGTGCGTTACGCATCGCTACCTAAGGTTCCTAACAAGTGCGTTAATCCTTTCAATTTTTTCACTGAGCATTCGTCTCTCCGAATCAAGAGCCGTTCTCGCGGACAACAGTTCGTATATCCTTCGCTCTAGGTGAAGAGTTTCGGAACGCAAGTTGTTCGACTGTGCCAGCAATTTTGATGTTTCGCTCGTCAGAATTTTCTTTTCCATTGCTTTCTCTGAAACGGAAGAAAAGAAAGGGGGTACGGAAGGAATGAAAACGACTCGATGAAAAGGCGAAAGACAAAATAGAAATGCCGTGCGAAGATCTTCTCGTCGTACCTTTGGAATATTCGCTATAAGCAAGCATGATGTCCTCGATACCGGTCCACTTGGGCCTTTCGTTCTTCCCACCGACGTGGTCGTCTACCTTGTCACTCACGATCTTAATATCCACGATCTTGCAACGTTGTTTCATGCCATTTTCGCCGGGCATGGGCAAAATGGCAGAATTCAATGGCAGAACGGGGACGGTGTTCGGAATCAAAGGTGGTAGCAGAGGCAATGGTTTTTCTGGAACCTGTCTTACTTTCATTTTTTCCAGTAGTCTCATCTTTTGAGGCGGTTTCGGTAATACCGGTGGATTCTTCGCATACGCCTTGGCGATTCTCTCGCAGTACGCGGTGACGGAATTTGAACTTTTCCGTTTCTTACGATCTTGTAGAACGTACTGCCACGTTACTTCTGCCTCTGTAACGATAAGAATGAAAATTCGTTCGACATCGATAACCGTCGGACGGCCAATAGCAACAGAGAAAACGATGTTTATCGGATACTTGCCATCTCTCTTGCTCGGAGGCATTATATCCAGGCCTATGGTCCTGAGAAAACCAACTTTCGGCTCAAAATCTGGCGTGTGGAGCAATACATCCGGATGTTCTCGCGGTATCGGTAATATCGACTCGACCATTTTCTCCGTCTCTACGGGTACTTCCGGTGGATCTGGATTTAACCTGTATCTCTTCTCCACTTTACAGAGCTCTATCTCTACAGACGAAAAGAAAAGGAAGCGGGGCTCATCATAAGCGTTAAGGTTAAAAGAGAAAAGGAGCAAGAGAAGAATAACGAAGAGCGCTTACCGTTCCTCATGCTTAAAGTAGTTAGACCGAACATGGCGAGAAACGCGAGCTTCTTCTCGGAATACTGTAACTTGGCTGGTGGACCTTTGATAATCCAGAGATCCAGGTCCTTTGTTTCTTCCTCGCATTCCGAGTCAGAACTACACACGAGGCTTGTAGTATTCCTCTCCCGTTTCCTTTTCCTTCTCTTCTCGGCTAGGTCTAACGAGGACGTCAACTCTTTCGGTTTCTCAGGTACAAGAAAAGACTTTTCGCTCGTAACATCTTGTTTGACTAGAGCCTTGCTCGGGTCAGGCACATTTAACACCGCTTTTCCGCACTTCACGGGAAACTCAGTCAAATTATTGCACTTGTCGGTGTAACAAAATGCGACATTTGGGTCGATCGAGAAATTCAACAGTTTCTCTTGGTATTTTGGTATCTGCAGGAGAACATTGGATACGTTCTGACAGGTACGCAAAACTCTCTCAGACTTGATGTTCTGCATCAACTGAGCCGTATCTATAGAACTCGGTGAGATGTCGTTTATGTTGAACTTAAAATTCGATTGAAACGATAATGTGGACAAAACGCTATTCTGATCGCTCTGTATCTTATGCTCTACTTCGGGTTTGATCGTCTCCTTCTCCTTCTCCAGGATATTCAAGTTTATAGATTGAAAAGTGGATTGCGATAGCGGTGGTGGTGGTGGTGGTGGTGGTGGTGGTGGTGGCGGTGGTGGTGGTGGTGGTGGTAGTAATGGTGGTGGTAGCGGTGGTGGCGGCGGTGGTGGGGGTAGTGGTTGCAACGACGATGGCGATGACGATGGCGACGACGATGGTGGTAGCGGTGGCGGTGGTGGCGGTGGCGGTGGTTGTG